>CM053622.1:702125178-702146432 GCA_028646595.1 Phalanger gymnotis | reverse complement strand
TCAAGATATTATCAAACAGAACCAAAAGAATGAAAAAATGGAAGACAATGTGAAATATCTCATTGGAAAAACCACTGACCTGGAAAACAGATCCAGGAGAGATAATTTAAAAATTATTGGACTACCTGAAAGCCATGATCAGATTTATACTCCAAATATGAGAGAATTTAATAATAAGAATGAATGGCAAAAGTCTTAACTTGATTAAATGTTAGGATGAATTTTCGTGAATTGGAAAAATATTTAAAATCAAAGTAATGCTTTAATATCAATAAAAATATAGCATACTTAAGCTTTTGAGGATTATGTAAAAAGTAACCTACTAGAGTATATATACCAGCAATTTGCTATTTTAAGATGTACTTAAAACTTAAATTTCAGTACAGTTTTCCAGTTTGCTTCATTCTGGATCTATCGTTAATCAGTTACATTCTTTGGCAATATTCCTTACAAAAGGTACTTTATAGGAATAGTTTATATCAAAAAGACGGGGAACAGATAAACAAAAAAATGTCTTAACAAACTTCTGCAATCAATTTAACTTCAAGGAAATCAATGTGCAATCTAAAACAGACCATTAATCAAACACTTTCATGTGACTCCTAGAAGAGAAGCCAGTTTCGGTTATTTCCAAATAAATGTTTTCTTACGTGCTTTATATTAAGAGATGAATTTCCCAGGAGGGAGGTTTTACATCAGAAGTATTTGAAACTCTGCTAGAGTTCAAAATTTCTAAAGAACATCAAAATTTTACACAACAGTTACTTTGCATTTTCATAGTATTTTTCCACTGGAAAAAATATTTTGAAAAATAATTCAAACAATTTTCCATAGACTTTACTGCTGAAAAGTGGTAACATAACACTCTACACAAAACAATTACAAACCATTAAGTATAGCATTTTTATTAAATGACTAAGTATGAATTATTTAATTTATTCTATTATAGAATTAATCCTTGAGTAATAATAATAGCTAACACTTACATAGTGTTTACCAGGCATTGTGTTAAACACTTTGCAATTAATATCTCACTTGATCCTCATAAGAACCCTGGGAAGTAGGTGCTATTATTACAGATGAGGAACCTAAGGCAAACCAAAAGAGGTCGAGTGACTTGCTAAGGGTCACACAGCTAGTAGGTGTTTGAGGTCAGATTTGAAGTCAGGTGAAGGCTTGGCACTTTATCCACCCTGCCACCTAGTTGCCTCAGTACCATATACACCATGGCTAAAATCTATGAATTTGCTGATTTGTGGATTGTACATAAAGTTTATTACTAATATTCAATAAATGTTTATTTGATGCTTACTCAGAGCTAGATAATGTAGCTACTAAGGAATAAAACAAAGCATATGAATAATTCTTCATGTAACCATCTAGTGGCAGAGAATAGACCACAGACTCATAGATTTAGAGATAAAAGGTACCTACAGTAAACTCAAAGGATCCCCATAGGCTGCATATTGACTCAGAAAAACACAAATTAAAATAATCTACATTGTATTATATTTTTATTTATTTTATAAAACATTTCCCAATTACATTTTAATCTAGGTCTAGAAAACAACAAATTAACATTACCTATGTTGAATTGCATTTTAGTTTATTTCATAAAACATTTCCCAATTATATTTTAATCTGGGTCAAGAATGAGTTTGACACCTCTGCTCTAGTCCAATCCTCTGAATTTACAAATGAGGAACTGGAACTACAGAGAAATGACTTGTCCAAGGTCATATAGTCAGGTAGTGACAAAACTGTGATTCGAACTGAAGTTGTCTGACTCCAAATCCCACACATTTTCTACTATACCAGACTTCCTCTCAAGACACAGAATGAAACATAAATGGATTTACCATGTGCCAAGTACAATGCTAAGTAATAGGTATACAAAAAGTAAGACCTCCTCTTCTCGCATTCTAACGTAAAGGAGACTAACACCTATGTAGAATCTGGCTTTAGGGCAGCAGGAAAGGCCTGATGGTCCTTAGGGTTCAGTGGTAAGGTAGATGACAAATTCCAGGAATCTTTATGGTATAATGGCAGGTAGATAAAACACCTACAGATGTGGAGGGCATAGTGGCAGGACAGATGGTAAGGAACAGTGGAACACCATCTTATCGCAAGTATCGTGGCTGCAGACTCCCTGCTCATCCAAGCAGTAAAAAGTAGCCATGTCTCCAACCAACAATTCTTGGGAAGGGAGTAATTAGCAGGCCCCAAGATCAGAGTGGAGCCAGCTTCTGGGTTTCCTCTGTGACATGCATACAAAAAGCTATAATAAAGTGCAAGAAGAGGCATGTAATATGAGAGCTCAAGAAAAGAAGTATAAAGTTCTATAGGAATTTGAAATAGAGAGCTTAATTCTGGTTTGGGGAAAAGAAGAAAAGGTCGAGAGAAGAAATGAGACATTTTTAAGAGTTTGCATAAAATGCAAAAATGCTGCATTAAATGCATAAAATGTTATATTTTCTTTAAAAAATTGACAAAGCCCAACTACTTCTGAAAATTTAAAAACATCAGAATAGAAAACTATTCTGAAATTAAAAAAAAGAAAAAAATGGACTGGCCACATCTGCAATGTGAGGGATAAGAGACAGAAGACCTGAGTACTCCACTGGTACCTACTAAGTGAAAAGGAAAAGCCAAGAGCAATCTGACAGAAATTAAGGTTACACCAACATTTCATACTGTATGCCATAATGTGTTCCAAATGGATGCATGACCAAAATGTCATAGGTCATATGATAAACAAATGGGAGGATAATGGAAGGAAATAACCTTTAACAATTATAGAGAGTTATTGACCAAACAGGGACTAGAAATGATCATAAAAGATAAAAATGGACAATTTTGATTCCGTCAAATTGAAAAGCTCTTGCACAAACAAAATTAAATCAATTGGGAAAAGGGAAACAGTTAACTGGGAAATAAATCTTTACACCAAATTTCTGACAGAAAGGTCTGATAACCAGGATATTTAGAGAACTGATGCAAATATAGCAGAACATGAGTCATTTTTCAATAGTTAAATGGTCAAAGGATAATAACTAGCAGTTCTCAAATAGATAAATGGAAGCTATCGACAACCATATAAAAATGCTCCAAATCACTGATTAAAAGAGAAATATAAATTAAAACAACTCTAAGGTCTCACTTAAAACTTACCAAAATGATTTGTTGTTGTTCAGGTGTTCAGTCATGTCTGACTCTTAATGACCCCATAGACCACACTATCCACAGGGCTTTCTTGGCAAAGATGCTGGAGCAGTTTGCCATTTCCCTCCCCAGTGGATTAAAGCAAACAGAGGTTAAGTGACTTGCCCAGGGTCACACAGCTAACATCTGAGGCTACATCTGAACTTGGGTCTTCCTGACTCCAGGCCCGGCACTCTATCCACTGAGCCACCTAGCTTCCTATCAAACTGACAGGTGTGATAAAAACAGACATTGCTGGAGGGACTATGAGAGGATACTAATACTAAAGAGGCATACTAATACACTGTTTGTGACTTGTCAAATGGTCCAACTATTCTGGAAAACAATTTGAAACTACACACACAAAGCCATTCGACCGTGTGCGCCCTGATCCAGAAATGCCAGTGCTAGGCAATCGTCCCAAAGAGGCCAGGAGCGGAGGGTGGACAGACAGGGTTGTCATGCATAAGGACATCAACAGCAGCGTTCTCATGTGGTAGCAAAGCGCTGGAAACAAAGCGAGAGCTTCTCCTTCGGAGAGTTTTCGTCGTTCAGTCGTTTTTAGCTGTTTCTGATGACCCCATTCGGGGTGTTCTTGGCAGAGATACTGCAGAGGTTTCCTTCTTCAGCTCATTTTACAGATGAGGAAACTGAGGCAAACAGAGTTAAGTGACAGGGTCATGGAGCCAGTGAGGGTCTGAGGCCGGATTTGAATTCAGGAAGCTGAGGCTTTCTGACTCCACTCCAGCACTCTGTCCACTGCACCACTCAGCTACCTCCACCTGAAGAACGGTGGAATAAATTATGATATGAGAAAGTAAGGAAATCATATAAGATTGTAAATTGATGGTTAGAGGCCAGCAGGTCCAAACTCTTCATTTTATAGATGAAGAAACTGAAGCCAAAGAGAGGTGAGGTAACTTGCCTAGGGTCACGTGACTTTTAAATATCTGAGGTAGGATCTGAACTCAGGTCCTCCTGACTCTAAGTCAGGCACACCATGCACTGAGTCACCTAGCTGCTTACTAAGGGACAAAATTTCAACCTGGACAATAAGGAAGGCTTTGCAAGGGTAGTAGTGACACTTGAACTAAACTTTTTCTTTTTTAAGAGGTCTTTTTTTGTTCTTTTTGTTCTATTTTGATTTCAGAGTTGTCTCCCTTCCTCCCTCCCAATCCGGCACTGCAGAAGGCCAACATCTGACACATGTATATGTGTGTGTGTGTGTGTGTGTGTGTGTGTGTGTGTGTGTGTGCGCGCGCAACTGTCAGGGCCCTTTAAGGGCCCTTCAATACCAATTTCCACATATCAGTTCTTTCTCTGAAGTGGAGAGCATCTTCCTTCACAGGTCCTTTGTAGCTTATTTGAATATTCATGTTACTCAGAATAGCTCAGTCGTTCAGAGTTACTCTTCAAACAATATCGCTGTTACCATCTATGACATTCTCTTGATTCTACTCATTTCACTTTTCATTATTTTATGCAAGACCTCCCATATTTTTCTAAAATCAACCTGCTCATCCTATCTTGCAACAGACAGAGTGGTATTCCATCACAATCATATACTAACCTGAATTGAATCTTAAAGAGATATATGGATTCTGAGAGTAATAACTAAGGAAAGAGTACATTCCAGGAATAGGGATGGATTGTGTGGATGAAGAGGGGAAGAGAGAGAAAACAAGTTCAAAGTACAGCTAGTAGTTTGGTTGGAATATACAAAACATTCAGGAAGGTAATAATATAAAATGAAGCTGGAGAGGTAGGTGGTAACTATTTAATAAAAGAATGCCTTAAAATACAAGGCTGAGAAGTTTGTAGGAAATATTTCAGTTTGAACCAGAGAATGACATGCAGAGACCAGTGCCTTAGGAAGATTATTTCATGACCTTTAGAGAGGATGGATTTGAAAAGAGAAATAATGGCAGGAGAGTCCAATTCAAAAATTACAGCAGTCCAGAATGAAGTCCTGAACTAGTATGAGGACTGTATGAGTAGAGGAAGAGATGGGTGCAAAAGGTGTCAGGAAGGGGGAACCAATGAAACTTTTTAATGATTTGGATAAGGACAGGGAAAGAGTCAAGAATGACTTTAAATTTATGAATCTAGGTGACTGGACAGTAGTACACTCAATAGAAACATATAAGTTTGGGGGAGTTTTTTTGAGGGGGGTAATGACTTCCATTTTGGAAATACTGAGTTTGAGGTGCCAACGAAACATGAAAGGAAAGAAATCCAGTAGGTAGCAGACAAGTGAGTGACTGGAATACAAAAGAGAGATTAGTGCTAAATAAACAGATTCGGGAGGTAGCTCAAAGAGATGATACTTGAAGCCATGGGACCTGGTAAGACTGTCAAGAAGGCATGTGTAAAAAAGGGATGCAAGAGGGCCCAGGACAGAGTCCTGGGGAACACAAATTGTAAGGGGGTAAAAGACGGATGATAATCCAGCAAAGAAGACTGAGAAGTGGTTAGATAAATTCGAAGAGAACCAAGAGAAAAGAGCATCATTGAAGCCAAGGGAACAAAAAGTGTAAGACTTTAGGGATAAATGTAGTTTTATACTTGAGTTCAAAGAAACTGCTTCTGCAAGTACAAGGTGAGGGACACAACAGCAGTCTGTCTGAAAAAGTTCTGGAGGTTAGAGTGGGCCACAAGCTCAATGAGTCATCAGTGTGATATAAGAAAAAAAAAGTTAATGTGATCTTGGACTGTCTTGAGAAACAAAACTTACAGGAATAAGATGGTGACAATCCTCCTATACTCTGCCATGGTTAGACAACATCTAGAGTATTATGTTTGAGTCTGGCGGCTATAGTTCAAAGAAGACATCGAAAACCAAGATATCACCCAGAAGAAAACAGGATAGTGAAAAGCTCTAAATCTACATTACATGAAAATAAGTTAAAGGAACTGCGGGTGTTTAACAGGAAGAGAAGGTTCAGGGAGTGTATGATTGCTGTCTTCAAGCATTTGAAGGGCTGTTGCATGGTAGAGGGATCAGACCTTTTCTGTTTGGCTGCAGACAGCAGAACCAGGAGCAATATATGGAAGCTGCAAAGAGGGAAATTTTAGCTTGATGTGAGGAAAAAGTTTCCTAATCATTGGAGCTACATAGGAATGGAATGGGCTACCTCATTCATATGGTCACTAAGAGTTCTTTCCTACTGCAAGTCTTCAGGTAGAAGCAGGATGATCACTTCTTGAGCATGTCATATGTCATAGTGGAGATTCCTTTTCAGATTTGGATTGGTCTAGGTGGCTGATGAAGTCTCTACCTATTTCAAATCATGTGATTATGTGTCCTGGAAGGGGTGGCCGGCAGTATCAAAAGCTGCAGAGAGAAGTTAAGAAAGATGAGGAAGGTAAGAGACCGTACTGGTTTTAACAATTAAGAGACTACAATTGTTCTCTCTTATTTTATCAACAGTCAAATAGTTGGGGGCTGGAAGCTGGATTATAAGAGTAGTGAGTAGGTGAGGAGGTAAAGGCAAGTTACAAGTATAGACAATTCTTTCAAGAAATTTGGCAGTCAAAAGGAAGAAATGTATAGCGTGATAACTGAAAGGAATGTCTGGGTCAAGTGAGGTGTTTTGGTTTTTTGAAGGATTGAGTGTGTTTGATTATGTTTGTAGACAATGCGGAAAGATCTAAGATTTTTAACAAGAGTAAAAAACTAATGAGACAAGCTCTTAAAGGAGAAGGAAGGAGACTGAATCAAGGGCTAGGTAGAAAAGTTGTCTTTGGAAAGAAGGGTCACCTCTTCCTCAAAGAAAGGATAAAAGGAGAAAGATGGGTGAAGATTTAGAGGGACAGTTCTGAGAGTAGATTAGAGAAAAGAGAGATCAAGAACAGGTGATCTATATTTTCACAGTAAGGTAGATAGTGAGGAGATCTTAGAACTCCTAGCTTTCTTCAAGACTCAGCACAAATGATTGTTGTTGGTGGTATGTCTGTCCTTCGTTCTTGAAGAGGACCATGACATCAGGAAAATGATGACATGACCTGCAGTTAACTTTGATTTGAGTAAGGGAAGGGTGTGCAAGGTCACCAGCCTCACTTTCTCCTCCAGAGCCATCTGGGTCCAGTGGCCTGATATTCACCAGGAAGACTGGAGATGGCTCAGGATGCTCCAGCATGAAGTCTATCTGCTCCTGTCAGGATCTGGTGTCCCTTCTCCTCAAAATTCTTTTGTATATATAACCTCAGAATTTGAGAGTAAAAAGAGATGTCAGTGTCCATCTAGTTTAACACGTACACAAAGAAATCCCTATTTTAACATTAACTAACAAGTGGTCATCCAAACTCTTCTTGAATCCTCTCTTCTCCAGGCTGAACATGCCAAGTTCCTTCAAATGATGTTCCTATGACACTGATTCAAGGCCCTTTGCCATCCTGGTTGCCCTCCTCTAGATGCTCTCCCAGCTTATCAATATTCTTCTAAATGACGACAACCAAAAATGAGGGGAACACTCCAGATGAGGTCTGAAAAGAACAGAATACAGTGCAACTTATCACCTCCATTTCTGGAAAGCTATAGCTCTCTTGATACAGCCCCAATGGCTTTCATTTTCTTGGCTGCCACATGCTGAGCTCGCAGTCCATTAACCATCTTTCCCTCCCCCAGTAGTTTTCAGAACAACTGCTCTCTAACTAGGCCTCCTTATCTTACACCTGTGAAGCTATTTTTTTTGCTCAGGAGTAAGACTTTATATTTATCCCTACTGAATTTCATTTTAATAGATTCAGCTCAATGCTCTGGTCTCTTAAGCTCCTTTTAGACCTTGATTCTATCATCCAATGGGTTAGTAGCTATCTTTCCCAGTTTTTTATCTCTAGTAAATATGAAGAGGCTGCTGTTAAAAATGTTAAATAGCAAAGGGCCCAGCCCACATGCCTGTAGTATTCCACTGGAGACCTTCTGTCAAACTATCTGGTAGTTACTTATAAGCATACATTTTCCCCCAATAGAAGGTGAACTCCTATTTCATTTCTACTTTTGTATCCTAAGGCAGACCCTTAGGAGACCCTTATAAATAAGGGTTGAATGGATAAAGAGCAGAGGAGGCACTGAGGGGGTGGGGGGATGGTCCCCATTGAGGAGAAAAGAGACATCTGGAGAAAGACACTGTAAGGAGTAGAAGCCTGAATCAACAAACAATACAAGTTTTGTTGTTCAGCAGGGAGGGAAAGTTGAGATTAGCCAGTATTAATTTGTAACGGACCCAGTCAATAAGGTGGTATGATGTCTTTCAACAGCCTTCAGAAATTTGAGAGTATGAAAGGATAAGGCAGATGGTGGAGTTGATTCAGAAGAATGTTAATCACAGTAGAGTGAGGAGGCAAGGGAACAGAAGCTGGAATGCAGAACTGACCAAGACCATGAAGAAAGAAAAGTGAGGACAAAGCAAGGAGTGGAAAAGGGGGCAAAGAATATAAAAAGAGTCAAATGATGAGACAGAAGGCCAGGAAATTGTGAAGAAAGGAATTTCTGAATTCAAAATCAAGTATAATTTTGGATGATGGTGAGGTCTATGCTGTACCTATCCATGTAGACTGCCTGGGAAAAAGGAAAGTCGTAGGTCATGGGAGTTAGGAGGTTAAGTCCAGGTGTATGAAGGGACATTACCATGCATCCTGAACTTCCCAAGTATAACTTCATGGTTTGGGAAGAAGAAGAAGAAGATGTGAATCAGGTGCTGAACTCCCTGAGAAAGGAGATGACCTGGAAGCCAATAGGTCACATTTGCAAGAATCTGGATGAATGAACCTCAAAGGAGGTGATGTCACTGCTAAATGATGATGACAGAAGTGGTAGGGGAGGCCAACTCTTTCAGTGAGTCAGAGACATAAGAAAAACAGTAGTACTTGAGTCTCTGGCCAGTGACAAATTGTCTCTTTGGGAAAGACAGGTTTCTATGAGGGCAAGAACATGAAAAAGCAGATCTATAGGACAAAGTAAAGTTTGCTAGTAACTAAGCAAGGGTTCCAGAGGGCACAAAAGAAAAGGAGATCCAAGGAAGAAAAGAAATGAAGGACTGAATCAGACGTGGCCAAGAATATATGGAGACGTAGCAGGGGGACGGTCCTCTGAGCCCAAAAGAACATGTCCACTATAAATCATTCAGATCAGGGGATGAGGCAATGATTGTTGCCTCTACTTCTCAGGGTTTTGTGATACACAGAAGAGCTGGGAAGTAGAGATAAAAAGGAGGTCAGGAGGAAGGTCTGGGTCTCCAGAGACTGGACTGGACTCACATGTAGCACCAGCTTAGTAGTTACATACTAGGATAGTAGGGAATGAGGCACATCCAGAGGGCACATCCTACACCTTGAACATACATTTGGTACATGTCCCCTAGTGCCCAAGACCCTAGTCCTT
Source organism: Phalanger gymnotis (assembly GCA_028646595.1). Classification (NCBI taxonomy): domain Eukaryota; kingdom Metazoa; phylum Chordata; class Mammalia; order Diprotodontia; family Phalangeridae; genus Phalanger; species Phalanger gymnotis. Next base: position 702,136,849 of record CM053622.1, on the reverse strand, counting down.
GTTTTGTTCGGTCTTGTATCTGAGGCCCAAACTAGTTAGCAACGGGTCTCTGGCTATGGCCCAAACATCTCCGGCTCCAGGTAAGGTGTTGAAGGCATGGAAAGAACAAAACCAGGCCCTTGCCTAAAATCCCTGGCTATAGCTAAAACAAATTTTTTAATGTCTGTGGAGTACTACCAAATAGAAAGGCATCATGATACAATATAGAGAACTAGCCTTGAAGTCATGAAGCTTGAGTATCAGTCCCTCTCACTGGTACTAGCTATGTAACCTTCTCAGTGCCCCAGGCAACTCTCTAGTCAGAGGTTCTTAAGCTCTTTTGTGTCACAGACCCCTGTGGAAGTCTGGTGAGACCTCTGGACCCCTTTTGAGGATAAAATAAAATATACTGGATTACACAGAAAATCAATTATACAGAAACATAACTGGCAATTTTTTAAAGTTCATGGACAGTAGGTTAAAAACTTGTGCTCTAAGACTACAGCTAAGTAGCACTTAAGTTGCCCATCTAAATTAAGGGAAGTTTTTCATACACAGGTCAGGACCAAAAAAAAAAAATCTAAAAACCAAAAAAAGATGCTAACCAACTACACAGACAGGACAGCATATAAGTCATTATTTTTGTCTGAAGGAATTAACGTAGGGCCTTTGAGTCTTGATTTGTGCTGCATGTCAATCCACTATGAGATGCAGTAGATGAGCAACTCACTGAATAAGTGCAGCACACTGTATAATTTGAGCAGGTACCGCAGATGGACAATAAGCTGAGCCCAGAATTGGAGCTGGAAAAGGTTATCAGGCTGAATTACAGCTTGGAAATTATGTAGTGCTTTCAACGAGCCCAACCTGCTCCATCTCTTTTAATAGCAATGCTTTCCCAGTAATGCAACATGACTGAGAATCACTTAACACCACAATGTGGAAAGAATAAATTACACATTATCCAAAGGGGGATTAAAAGAAAAACTGGTAAGTGACCAGTGAAAACTTTCTTTTGAAAAACAGCATTAAAGATATTACTGAAAACATCCAAGCCTGGAAAAATAGGTGCAAATTAAGAATCAAACACTACCTGTGTGACCCTGGGTAAGTCACTTCAACCTGTTTGCCTCAGTTTCCTCATCTGTAAAATGAGCTGGAGAAGGAAATGGCAAACCACTCCAGTATCTCTGCCAAGAAAATCCCAAATGGAATCACAAAGAGTCAGATATGACTGAAAAACCACTAAACAACAAAATTAAGAATCAAGAAAAAAAAAAGGTATATCGATACTCCTGAACTGGGGAATAGAGATCCTAAAAGAACAAGAATGTTTAATTGTTTAAGGATCCATTCAAGTCACTGAAGAATAACTCTTATTAAAGATCTAAAACGTATCAGGCACAATGCCATGAAAATAGCCCTTGCCCTTAAGACGTTTCCATCACAACTGAGGAAGCAATATGTATACAGGTAAGTGGAAACAAAAATATATACAAAGCATTCTGGGGCATATGGGGGGTAGATCTGGAATCCAGAAAGGTCTCATGCTAGAGGTAGCACCTGAGTTGAGCTCTGAGGGAATCTAGGAATTCCATGAGGCAGACGTGAGGAGGAATTACATTCCAGACATGGGTGGCAGCCTGTACAAAGACGTGGAGACGAGCTAGTGCAAGGGCAGAGAAGTAAGCCACTTTGGTTAGGATGTAGAATGTATGAAGGGGAGTAATGTGCATTAAATCTGGAAAGGTAGGGTACAGCCAAGTTCTGTTAAATACCAAACAGAGGACTTTGTATTTTTTTTCTAGAGGTAAAAGGGTAGCACTGGAATGGCATGGTCTGATCTGTATTTTAGGAACATTATTTTGGCAAATGTACGGAGAATGCATCAGAGAGAGGGAAGCCTCAAAACAGGATGATTAGTTAGAATACTGCTGCAATAGTCTAGGGGAGAAGTGATGAAACACTGAACTGGGGTGGTGGCCATGTCAGTAGAGGTACTGTAATTTGCAGGAGGAGAAACAATAGTCAAACCTACACACATTCAATAACATATGAAAGTCTGATACAGACTGAAAGCCATAAACAAATAGGAAGCTTTTTGGAACATATATTGGAATATATAATAAAAACAAGGTAGATTCTCCTATCGCCCAGCTTCTTTTATGTAAAATTAAACTAACAAAGGGAGATGCAAGAACCTCAGAAATAATCCAAAGGTACAACTGGCTAACATGAAGTGATCTGAAAGACTAGGATGGGGTCAATAACTGTTTTAAGGGAGAAGAACTATTTATTTTAGCACACAGGATGTAGTTTTTAAAACAGACTATTTTGTGTGCATATATGTATATGCATATATATATACATACATACATATATATTCAAATGATGTGATGGATGTTTCATTAACTCCAACTGTTTTGATTCCTAAACTTCTGTTATTTTACTTAATTTCAAGAGGTAATGTAACAGAGTACAAAGGATAACTTGGAATCAATTAGACGTGGATGCAAATTCCACCTCTAACATTTATTATCTGTGGGATCCTCAGCATATCACAAGCTCTCTAAGCCTCAGTTTATTAATCTGCAAAAAAATGGAATAACACTTAAATGTACCTGTCTTACAGGACTGTTGTGAAATTCAAATAAGACAAATGTATGTAAAACACTGTAACCTTTAAAGCACTGTGTCTATAAATGTTGGTTACTATTATTATTTATATAGGTTAATATAATAGAGAGACCAAGTAATAATCTCTCTCTAGAAAGTTCCTATAAGCTATAAAAGCTTATATATCTGGCCCAGAAACTGATGGAAAGGCCTTAAAAAATGAAGCTTATATGCTACTGTTCCCTTGCCACCCTCAGACTTCACATAGCACTTTGATAAACCTTGTATGCATTATTTCATATTACACGTAGCAGGTGTTTAATAAATGCTTATTAAATTAACACCTAAAGAGAAAAAGCTAAAGGAGAATACCCCAAAAGGTGGTGGAGGGGAGAGGAGAATGGGAATAAGGGAAGGAGTTTAGGACCGAAAAAGCAAAAAAGGGAAGCTTAAGAGTTCTGAGCTTTAATGGACTCCAAGCCTAGTGATTCATTATTCCTAATCCAGGACAAGTTGGTGCGGATGAATCACACAGGTACAGACTTATTCTTTTATTTTGGCTTAAAAAGAAGCAAGCTAATACTCAAAGTGCCATGTGGTTCAGTAGTTTCAGACCCCTGGATTAACCAAAAAGAAGTCCAACTATGGGATTCAAGGCACCTCAGATCTCCAGATGAAGAGATTGAGTTAAGTGATCTGCCTGGGGGAGAAAGGGAGAAAGTAGCAGAAGCAGGATTTGAATCCAAGAGTCCTCGGCCTAAAAATCCAATGTTCTTAGTCTCTGCTACAACTGAGACACAGAAATAAACTTGAATCCCTTACGGTTCATACACTGAATATAGGGATAGGAACTGGACCTATGATTTCAGTGAATAAAATCAACTCCCAAGTGCAGATACTCTCTTCTTGCAAGTCTCTTCCCTCTACCAATGCAGAAGGGCACCTTCATCACAACTTAGTTTTAGAGAACTGACTGATATACGGAGAGGATAACTAACTGATGGAGAGGATAAAAGGATATGGACATTTTACATATACTATTTTTTAAAAATGAGACAAAGGAGGAAAAGAGGAATCAATTAAAAACAGAACCAGTGTTTAGTTGTTTATGACGTTCGAGCAAAGCCTAAGATTTACCTTTAGTTTAAACTTGAGAACAAGATGTCATTTCTAACTTCCAAAGCATATATTTACACTGAGTATTTAATTCGAAAGTCTATTCAAAGCAAAATAAAATTTTTCCCCCAAATTGTAAATATAATGATATATTTAATAATATGCTGTTCATACGTATTTTTATTGCTATACATACAAATGTAGAATTCAAACAAGAGGCTTCAAAAATTTGTTAAGTATTTCTATTTAAGTGCTCCCATTATATCATAATTCATTCAATAGCATTATAACTTAAAATGATTAAAAAGAAAATTAAGAAACAATTCCATTAGCTGCCTAGTTTTGTAGGATGAATTTAAACTGGCATTTTGATCTAGGCTTTACTAAGCTTTGACACAATTATTAAATTTATTTTTAAAATCATCCCAGAATATAAGAAAATTTTAACACAGGGTAAAATCCCACCAAAATAAACATATTAGGAAGCAAAATGAAGTTGGTAGTTCCATAGCTCTTTGCTGAATTAGTTATAAATAATTCCAAACCTCAGACAACCCAGGACAGCAAATGCTTTCTCTGGGTCCCATCCATGTAAGTCATTGTCTATTAAAGGATTGCTAGAATTTATATAGCTCTTTAAGATTTTTAATCGGCTTTATGTGTTATCTCATTTGATGCTCACAATAACTCTGTAAGGTAGGTGAAGTATCACACCTGAATCTGTGCTACCTGAACAGCAATTCTTACTTAAAAGCCACCATGAAAACTAAAGCTTCAACTAAAGAGAACCCAGCTCTTCCGCTGCTCTTTTGACTGGCTATTGCCCTTCCACTTCTTTCACTTCATTTCTTTCTTCAAACATGAGCTAATGCTATTAGGCCACTCACCAAACCACTGCACACGAGCCCAAGAACTGCAGGAGAGAAGGGTAGTATAGGAGGAAAATACCTCCTCCCTCTCCCAAGTCGGCTTCAAATTTCTTTTTACTTACTAATGTAAACTCATTTTCAAAGCTAGATCCAGTTCTCTGTAGATTGGAAATCTAGTTTCTGGTGTATTCAACCCTTCCCTGACCCTACCACACTATTGCAAAGAGTCTTGATATATCTAACACATAGCTTTTAGACCCTTCACTTTCATACTTCTATCAAAAAACATGGGACATACGGCGTAGTGACACCTAGCTCCATAATAATGTACTAATTCAATACCAGCTCAAAAGGAAATGAAGGGAGGATTTGGGTTACCATTTTCTAGAGGTCAGCACCTAGGCTGGCCATGACAAAGTGACAATCTATTTAAATTCTGCTGTCTAAGATCATCGGAACTAATTTAAAAAAAATACTGCTAAACTGTTTAGAATGAAACACAATGTAGGAAACATGCAGATTCTAAAAATTACTTTGAATTTTTGCTCAGAAACGTTGTTCTTTAGTTTACATTCCAGACAAACAGTAACCAAATAAATGTTAAAATATGATTTCCATGTATTTAATTCCCTACATCGGTTCTTAATTTTTGAGGGAACCGCGCAAATTTGTGTGTAGTTTGACATGTTTTGTTGCCGTTTGTTTTAAAATTAAATAGGTGTTGAGATCATATGGATCAAAGAATCAGTAATTTCATTATGCTTACTTTCTGACTGTCAGCACAAACCTGATGCAGATAGATAGTACTGGTAAATTTGGTGACCAAGAGAAAACAACCTTGTGACCTTGGTCCAGCTGTTAAAGGAACAAGGAGGTATCTTACATTTGGGATGCTTTAGCATCAGAGGCCAAAGATAGAAGATGACACAACAACAAAACTCCTTTCTCCTAAGAAATGTCAGATTAAGAAAGGAATTTGGAGAAAATCATTCTGAAAGCCAACCGGAAAAAAAGCGCAAAAAATAATAATTGTGCTTCCAGGCCGCTTGGCATTTTGAAAACAAACCCTAGAAAGGGAAAGTATATTAACTTTACCCCACGTTCAAACTAGGGTGGCCATTAGTACAAACTGAAAAAGGTGGCCAGGGAAAAGATTCCATTAGCAACTAAAATAAGACACAATAGCCTACCTCAAAAATACAGGGTTTTACCCTCCAAGAGAAGTGGCTTTTGTTTCCACGGTTTTTCAAAGGTATTTAATCTGAAATACTTAAAACAGAGAAAAAGAAGAAAGCAGCTTGAGGCAGTAAATAGAAATTGCAGGAGAATGAGTTTGACTAGAGAGGGAAGGTAGTTAGATTTGTGAGGAGCATCAGGATGTGCAATACATGGAAGGATGTCTACCTTATGCTAGCAATGAAGCGGGTTTTGTTTTTTTAAAGTAAAGAGTCAAAATCTTCCGTGGTTTAAAGGAGTAGGCTCACAACTCCCAAGCGCCGGCGGCAAAGGCACAACCCTCTAGATTAAAGCGCAGATTCTGTGCTAGGCTGACCCAGAGGTAACTAACCACTGACATCTTCAATACTACAAAATACTTGAGCCAGTTCCATTGTCTTCCGAGTGAAATGCAAAAGCCACCGAGGTGAGAGACTTCAGCTTCCCGAACCCAGAGACCTCAAAGCGCCTCGCAGGAGGAGCGAAAGGGACAGCGGCTGGCAGAATTCCCCACGGACGAGGGGGCTTCCTCTGCCTGCGGAGCAAAGGTAAACCGCCCCCCGCCCCGTGGTCCCCCGAGGGGCAAGCCTCGCCATCCCTGCCCCACAGGATCTCACACCTTGTCCCTTTTGCAAAACCCGGACGACCAAGCCTCAAAAGGGGAGAGAAGACAGGCAGGATCCTTTTCCTACAAATGGGGGTGATGCCACCCAGCCCTACGAGGACCGATGCCCCCCTGGCTGGGCGCCGGGACGGGCAAAGACGCCGGTCCCCGGGCCGGGGTGCAGACTTGGGGGAGGTCGGGTTTCCGTGCCCGCAGCCGCCTCGCCCGGCCCCGGTGCCCTCGGGTCGGACCCGCGTCCCGGGCTTTCTCCCAGGCCGCGCTGGCCTCGGCTTCGGGGATCCGGCCTCTCGGTCCGCCCGGCTGCGTCCCCTCCCCCCAGTGCCCGGGTCCCCGGGCCGCACCTCGGTCTTGGTGATGCGGTGGCGCCCCAGCTTCACCACGGCGAAGTTGCCCTTGCCCAGCGTGCCCTCGATGTCGTAGAACCCCACCCGAACCGGCCCGCGCTGCAAGTGCCTCGGGCCATCCGCCATGACCATGCTGGGCCCCGCTGCTGGACACGGGCGGACTGGAGGACGGACGGGCGGGCGGGCGGACGCGGGCGCGGACACGGCTCCGGCTCGGGCTCGACAGCGGCGGCGACGGCGGCGGCGGCGGCGGCGGCTCCGCTCGCTCCTTCGCCCCTTTTCCCTCCCGCTCTGCGGGGCCCAGCCAGGCGCGCGCCGCCGCTGACGTCCACCGACGTCAGGGAGGCCGGGATGGGGGTGGGGGGAGGGAAGCAAAGAGGGGGGCGGGTCCGATACTCGATCCGTCACCATGGCGACCGGAGCCAACGCCGACGTCGGCACTGGCGCTGGGACAAGCAGGGAGTAAGGGATGGGGAGGAGCACGCGGGGGCAGGACTCCTCGCTCCCGCCCCCGCCTCCCCGCCCCGCCGGAGTCTGTGAGCTCTGGGCTACAGGCGTAGCTCTCCGCGGTGGCGAAGAGAAAGAGCGAGCTCTGGCGGACAGAGGCTAGGGATGCAGCGGCTGCCTCCTTCAACCCCTTTCCGACCCCCTACGGGGCTGTTTCCCCCGCCCCGACCGAGGCAGTCCAAACTGCTTGTCTGAGAGTGCAGCCCGCCTGGATTGGAAGGATGCTATGCCTTTCCGCCCCGGAGTTTTAGGATTAAGCTGACTTTTCTGGCTAGGACCAGGACCTGAGTCTAGGAGACCGTGCTTAACTCTGTATTACATAATACAGTACTGAAAGCAAGGCTGGTCCCTCCCTTCAAGGAACTTACAGTCTAATAAAACATTCGTGGAGGGATGATGGGCAAGGAAGAGGGTTTGGGTTGGGTGTGGGTGTGGGGGAGGGATCATGGAGATGGTGATTGTAGACCCAGGGGTACAGTGATCGATGTGCCCTTTGTTGAAGCGCAGGTACCTACCGGTGATTTGATTCCTGTTGCCAGGGCAAGCCACATTTCCGATGGGAGATGGTGTGTTGGACAGAGGGCTGCATTAGGACACTGGGAAGGGGCGTGCGCAGTGGGAAGGAGAGAGAAGGTAAGAAATGGGAGAAAGGCTTAGAAAGGGAACTGGGAGGATATCGTGGAAAAACTTTGCTTCTCAATTTTTGTAAGTCCCCAGCGGCCGGTGATATGACACTGAAAATCCTTGAATAGGGTGCCGATGCCTCAATTAAGATAAAAGAACTAATTTTGAAAGACAGCTCAAATTCGACCCAATTTCCACAGTCTGTGATAGTCAAATTCTTTCTTTTTCAAGTCACCTTCTCTTCCAGTCCAATCCACTCCCCTCAAAAAAAAAAAAAAAAAAAAAGGAAAAGGAAAAGAAAAAGAAGAAGAAAAGAATAAAAGGAACTAGATATAGAGATGTGTATCACCCTTTTACCACAAATCATTCCTTCTCCCTCATCATTACGGAGCTTTAAAATGTGTCTGCTGAAAATGCTTTGGTTCTGCTGTATTTTACATTTCCTGGTATAACCCTTTGTCAGAGAATCCCTCCTGATAGGCAAGGCCCAAGTATGCTTTGGAGATATCTTACTTCTCTGGTTTTTTGCCCCCATTGAGAAGTTCCTGGAACTTCAGCATTTGACATTCACCTGAGATACTGTCTAAGTTTCCTTTACAAGCACTTGGACCCCAAAGGTTCACTATATGAACAGTATTATTTATAAGTTAATAGAAAGAGATAGGATTTGTATTTAAGCCCATAGACATAGCAGTACTGCTCCCCCTGTCCCCCAAGTAATCTTTCTTCATAGAATTGTATAGTCTTGATGACATAGTAATGACCTAGAAGGCTCCAGACAGTGGGACTTGAGATTTGTTCCACCAAATGTTTCCCTCTAAGTTTATCTGTGATTTGCCTCTTGCATCTCTCCTCCACTCCTAAAAGGTATCATTGGTTACTGTTCCCCATTATTGCTCCTACTTGTTGACCTCCACTGTTATTCTTCTTTGGTCTCTGTTAATCTCCAGCAGATGATAATTCTCTCACCACCATTACCATCTTCTGTAACTCTTGTCTTCTGGCTTCCTGTCACTCCCGTCTCACTAATCTTCACAATTTGGCTTTCCTTTACAAATAGTGTTTGTTTCTTTCCCAGGGAAACAGGTTGGTCACCTGGCCTATATAAAATAAGTCTCTGAGAGTGGTTTTTTTAAAATAGTTCAAACCCCTACATTCCATTTATCTTTAAGTCTTCTTTTGTACACAGCACCAAACCTTACACGATAGGCTTAATGGCGAGGGGGAGAAAGCATAGTCATAGGGGCCTCTCTTTCTTGATCCTCTCAAGTGAATCTTTGTCTTAAAACCCCATGCAGACTTATGGTGACTTAGTGCTATTTACCTTTATTTCCTCCTCCACAAGGCTGTGCATCTTCAGCTCATATAAGCACCTTGCGCTGGGTCCTGGAGTTCAGAGAAATCCCTCTACTCTCTGCTTGCTTGTCTTTCTATCTCATATCCCTTCCGCCCCTCACCCTCCTAGGCAGATGGGCCGGGTTAGTCAAATTACTCAGGACTTTTTCTAGAAGGAATGATAGATTGGCAAGGGATAATTGTCAATTCATAGACTTTCAGAGTTGTAGGGGATCTCAGTCATATATGAAGGAATTTCCCAGTATAGTTTACTCAGTAAGTGGTCACTTGGCCACCACTTGAAGACCTCCAAGGAAGGCAAGCCTATCGCCTCTTTAGGCCAATTTGTTCCTTCAAGTATTATACAACTTGTTAGGAAGCTTTGCCTTGCTTTGAGGTTGTTTGCTTCTTTGTAACCTCTATCGATTGTTCTTGGTTTTGTCCTTAAGGGTCAAACTTCTCCATATGACGGGCTTTCAAACGTTTGAAGACATCTGTTATGTCCCTCTTGAATCATCTCTTCTCTAGGCCAAATACACCTTGCCTGTTGCTTCAACTGATCTCTATTTGGCATGAATTCAAGGTCCTTCAACTATCCTGGTTACCTTCCTTTGGATACTCTGCAACTTATTATCACTGTCCTTAAACTGTGGTGTCCAGAACCAAGGACAACCCTCCAGATGAGGTCTAATAAGCTCAGAGTGTAGTGAAGTCATCCCTTCCTATTCCTGGAAGTTCTGCCTTTCTTAATGCAGCTTGAGATTGCAACAGCTTTCTTGGCTGCCATATCACTCATACTGGGCTTTCAGTCCACTAAAACCCCCAGATCTTTTTCAGAACAACTGAAAAATTATACCTTATAAAGTTATTTATACCCACATGCAATTCTTAACATTTATCCCCCTTAAATCTCATCTTATTAGATTTAGCCTAAAGCTCTAGCCAGGGGTGGAGAACCTGTGGCCTCAAGGCCACGTGTGGCCCTGTAGGTCCTCAAGTGCAGCCCTTTGACTGAATCTAAATTGAATGCGACTCATGAAAGCCACATGTGGCCTTGAGGCTGCAGGTTCCCCACCCCTGCTAGCCAACGAAGATTCCTTTGGATCCTGTCTCTGTCATCCAGTGTGTCCTCCCTCCCAGCTTTGTGTCATCTGCAAATTTGATAAACATACCATCTATACCTTTGTCCAAGTCATTGATAAAAATGTTAAGCAGCACAGAACAAGGACAGATTCCTGGAATACTTCCCTGGAGACCTTCACATTGGTAATGAGCCATTAACGACTATTCTTTTAATTCAGCTGTACAAATCTATTTGATTGTATTATTGTTTAGCAGCCATGGAATAATAGATAGAGACCTGGTCTTGAATCCAGAAAGACCTAGGTTCAAGTCCTGCCTCTGACATCTACTGACTGTGTGACCCTGGGCAAGTGTCTTAATCTAAGTGTTCTAGGTAACTCTCTATAACTAAGTTACAGAAAAGGTATCTGCAGTTTATCATTGTCCTTCTTGACTGTGATATGAAGCTATCTGCTTTAGTGAATGGAGTTCCCTTCTCTAGGAGGTACCTACATCACTGAAATTGCAGGTCAAGTACTTACTCTTTATCTGTACCTCTCCGTCTCCTCCATAAGAATTGTATGATATATTTTGTCAAAAAAATTTGTTAAAATCTAGGTAAACGAGGATGGCGGCTGGAAAACAGGAACTAGCTTAAGCTCTCGCCCAGGTCCCTCCAAACACCTATAAGAATGGCTCTGAACAAATTCTAGAACTTCAGAACCCACAAAATAGCAGAGGGAAGCAGGGCTCCAGCCGAGGAAAGCCTGGATGGTCTCTGGGTAAGGTCTATCTCACGGAGCTGGGAATGGAGCAGAGCCCAGGGTGGGCCATGCCAGGAACAACCAGACCAGAAGCTGGGCAGAACAGACCTTAGTGCCCTGAATCGATGAGCTGTGGCAGTTACTGGACTTCTCAACCCACAAACACCAAAGACAACAGAGAAGGTTGGTGGGAAAAGCTGCTGGGACAGAGTGAAAGCAGTTCACAGTTGGCCTCTGCCCCAGTGGCGGAGGTGGTGCAGTTGTGAGGCTGCTTCCAGAGCTACAGCCACAGTTTCCTCTGGCCCCAGGCCCACTTGGTGGGAGGAATTAGGTAGTGGATCAGAGTGGGAGTGCAGAGCCTGCTTGGATCTGAGTCGCAGTCTGGGTTGGCGATTCCTGGGGGAGGAGGAATGCTGGTGTGGCAGAGCTTGCTGTGTAGAAATAGCTCTGAAAATAGCAGTGCAGCCCCTCAAGCTTGGGACAAAGTACTCTTTACAAGCAGTCATATCCTGATGAAAAACTCAAGGGTCAAGTAGTTGGCTGGGAACACGGCCAAGCAGCGAAAATGGACTCAGATTCAGACTCAGACTTTAGAATCTTTCTTTGGTGACAAAG
>CM053622.1:702087701-702124678 GCA_028646595.1 Phalanger gymnotis | reverse complement strand
CCTGAAAGCCATGATCAAAAGAAGAACTTAGATATCATCTTTCAAGAAATTATCAAAGAGAATTGCCCTGATATTCTAGAGCCAGTGGGTAAAATAGAAATTGAAAGAATCCACAGATCGCCTCCTCAAAAAGATCCCCAAAAGAAAACTCCTAGGAATATTGTCGCCAAATTCCAGAGCTCCCAGATCAAGGAGGTAATACTGCAAGCAGCCAGAAAGAAACAATTAGAGTATTGTGGAAATACAATCAGGATAACACAAGATCTAGCAGCTTCTACATTAAGGGATCGAAGGGCTTGGAATATGATATTCCGGAGGTCAATGGAGCTAGGATTAAAACCAAGAATCACCTACCCAGCAAAACCAAGTATCATGCTCCAAGACAAAATATGGATTTTCAATAAAATATAGGACTTTCAAGCTTTCTCAGTGAAAAGAGCACAGCTGAATAGAAAATTTGGCTTTCAAACACAAGAATCAAGAGAAGCATGAAAAGAATGGTAAATGGCAGCCAAAGCTACGAGGACATTAAGATATATGAAGAGAAGCCTGGTGTCTGGGACTATGGATTTGATATTGCTACAGTACTCTTCATTGACCAGATGACATCTCACCCAGGCAGTGATTCTGGATGTGCCATAAACTGAAGAGCATCCAGAGAAGGGAAAGCAAAATGATGGGGATCTTGAGATCTGAATGGTTGAAGGAGCTAAGGAGATGTAGTCAAGAGAGGAAAAGATTCCACAGGCATATGAGCATTATCTTTAGGTATTTGAAGAGCTGCCATGTGGAAGAAAGATCTGACTTGTTCTTGTTGACCCTAGAGGGCTAAATTAAGATCAAAGGGTAGAAACTACAATAAGGTAAATTTAGATTTGACATAAAGAAAAACTTTCTAGCAATTAGAGCTATCCAAATGAAGAATGAGTTTTTTCAGAAGGTAGCGGGTTCTACCTCACAAGAGGTTTTCAAACAAAGGCTAGATAGTCATACTTATCATTTATGTAGTAGAGGAGATTTTTGAAAAATACTTTATAGCTCAATGGCATCTGAAGTTGTTTCTAATTTTGAGATTCTGTAATCGAGTCTATAATAAAGTACAACTAAAAATTACTTATGAAAGATTGATATTTTAAAAAGTTTCAAGAAGTTTTTTTCTTTTGATAACATATTAATATATTAATAAAACCCAAACTAGGTAAACTTTGGAAGGGGGAGGCAAGATGACGTCTTGAATAACTAGGCAAACTCTATCCACAGCATCCTGCTCATCCTCTAGGTCAGTAATCTTTTCAAAAAAGGAAATGAAGTTAACTTGGTAGGACCTGCTCTGGATGAAGCTATGCTGGTTCTTTGTAATCATTGCTTCCCTTTCAAAATGTTCACCATATCTCTAGTGAGCTATGCTAGTATTTTCCTGGTAATCAAAGTCAAGGTTTTGTAGTCCCTCCCTCATTCATTTCTAAAGTGTTAGCATAAATAATCCACTTAATTACTTTGTGAGTACCCTCTGTTCCCTCTCCTTTAGCACTCTAGAAAGTTAAATTATACTAATATACAAATAATATTGTAAAGTAATAATTGGCCACTAGGTGGTACAGTGGATAGAGTGCCAGGCCTTGGAATCAGGAAGAGTCATCTCAAGTTCAAATCTGGCCTCAGACACTTACTAGCTGCGTAACCCTGGGCAAGTTACTTAACCCTGTTTGCCTCAATTCCTCATTTGTAAAATGAGCTGGAGAAGGAAATGGCAAACCACTCCAATAACCTTGCCTAAACGAACAAACAAAAACCAAAATGGGGTCACGAACAGTTGGACACTACTAAACAACAAATAATATTGATAATGATTATGATTATAACAATGATAACAAAAATGGAAAACCTAAACATAGATGTTATAGTAGATGAAATACTAGAGCACAGTTCATTTAGAAAAATGGAAACAAGGAGAAAATGAAGAAATGGGAAAAAATGTGAGAAAGAGAAATCTCCTGAATCTCAGTGAGATATATAGATATATATATTTATATATGTATATATATATGTAGGTATGTATGTATGTATGTATACATATACACATCTATATATGTGTATATTTTTCTTTTGCAACTAGATGCCTGTGAACTCAGACAACAAATGATGTGCTATTTGTTTGCTTCCTTATTCAGGGGACTTGTCCAGACTTTTGCCTTTTATTACTTCAAAAGAGAAATAATACCTGCAGCTCTTTCAAGTGTTTCTTAGAATGACATCATTGCTGGTTGCCTCACTATACTCTCTCCTTTTGTGAACTGCATTTGTCAACCTTTCTTCTTAAATGGCAGCATCAAAAACTGAGTGCAGTACTCCAGATGTGGCCTAAACAGTGCACAAACACAACAGAATAAGCACCTCCCTTGATGTATTATTATTGTACTTATTGCCTTAGCATGTTTTATGAACAGGTCATACTGTTGCCTGTGTTGAGTTTATGGTCAAATTCTTCCCCCACCTCCACCACTCTCTCACCCCCGTCTCTTTCATATAAACTACTATCAAACTAGGTGTGTCTTATCCTGTACTTTGGCAATGCAAATGCTAGAATTTATATTTATCTCCATTAAATGTCATCTGTTGGCTCTGGCCCAAGTTCCAGCCAAGATAATTTTAAATCTTGATGCCATCATCCATTGCATTAACAATTCCTCTCATCTTTGTGTCCTCCATAAATGTGATTAATATGACTTTTATCCAAGTCATTGGTACAAATGATAAACAAGACAGGACCAAAGCCATGGCCCTGTAATATGCCTCTAGATACCTCATTCCAGGTTGACATCAATCCATTAATAAACACCGTTTGGTTAAGATTAAAGGAAATGAAATTAGTTTAGCAAGACTTGTACTTAAAGAACTAATTATGCCATTTCATGGCATTAATCTCTCTTCCAAGGTTCCATAAGTAATTTCCTTAATAATCCCACATGAAATATCTATCTTACCAATCAATAGTTTCTGAAACACATCTTTTTCCCTCTTTTTTAAAAAATTAGGATACTGCCACATTTCCAGACCTTTAGCCCCACTACATTTCTCTATGATTTCTCAGAGATCACAGGATTGTAGTTTTGAAACTGTAAGGACCTTAAAAGTTATCTAGCCAAGTCCATTGTACTCATTTTATAGATGAGCAAATAGGGTAAGGTTTATGAGGTTAAGTTACTTACTCATGATCACACAAGTAGTAAGTAGCAGCGCCAGCATTTGAATCCAGATCTTCTAACCACATGTCTGGTGTTCTTTCTACTATACCTGTTTGAGCTGTTGATAGGTGTTTTAAGTATCCTGAGTTTTACCTTATTCAGCCTGGATACTTGACTAGGATTCCTTTTATCCTGGACATTATTTTATCCTGGACTTTTTTTATATGTTCTGCTAAATTTCTTTCCTAGAAAAGTTGGCAACAAAGTAGAAGTTGAGTTCAGCCCTCTCTTTTAAAATATTTTCCCTTTTTTGAAAAAATTCATTTTTATTTTATTTTCAGTTCTGAACTCTCTCCCTCCCATTTCTCCTTCCACATCTCTTCCCCACATTGAAAAATGAAGAAAAACAAAACCCATTACAAATATATACAGGCAAGTAAAACACATTCTTGCATTAGCTATGCAAAAAAGTCTCAACCTGCACTCTTGAGTTCATCAACTTTTTATCTGAAAGTAAATAGTATGTTTCGTTATGTGTCCTCTGGAATTGTGGTTGGTCATTTTGTTAATCAGAGTTACTAAGTCTTTCAAAGCTGTCTTTACAATGTTATTGTTATTGTATAAGTTGTTCTGGTTTTACTCACTCTGTTTCATGGAAGTCTTACCAGATTTGTCTGAAACCGTCTTCATCATTTCTCATAGCACAATAGAATTCCATCACATTGATATACCATAACTTTTTGGGGGGGGGCGTGTCTTTTTTTAATTAGATTTTTTATTTTTGGTTTACAACACTTAGTTTTTACATGTTCTTCAGTTTCAAATTTTCTTCCCTTCCCTCTTCTTCTCCCTCCCTGCCCAAGACAACATGCAATCCAATACAGATTCTACATAAACCTTCACATTAAACTTATTTATGCAATAGTCAAGTTGCAAAGAAGAATTATGACCAATGGAATGAATCATGAGAGAGAAGAAACAAAGCCAAAAAAAAAAGAGAGAGAGAGCAAATAGTTTGCCTCAATCTGCATTCAGACTCCACAGTTCTTTCTCTGGATGTAGCTAACTTTTTCCATCATGAGTCCTTTGGAGCTGTCTTTGAGCCTTGCATTGATGAGGGGAGCCAAGTCTATCAAAGTTAGTCATCACAGAATCAATATGTCTGTGGTTGTGTATAATGTTTTCCTGGTTCTACTCCTCTCACTCAGCATCAGATCATGTAGGTCTTTCCAGGTTTTTATAAAGTCCATGTCTTCCCCATTTCTTATAGCGCAATAGTATTCCATTCCATTCATATACCACAACTTGTTCAGTCATTCCCCAATTGATGGGCAGCCCCTTGATTTCCAGTTCTGTGCCACCATAAAAAGAGCAGCTATGAATATTTTTGTACATACAGGTCCCTTTCTCATTTGTATTCTCTCCTTGGGATATAGCCCTAGGAGTGGGATATACGTAATTTGTTCAGCCATTTCCCACTTGATGGGTACCCCCTCAGTTTCTGATTCTTTGTTACTTTGAATTTGTTGTTTTCCCTTTTTGTCAGCTTTGCCAATCTGTTAGGTACAAGATGGTACTTCAGAGTTGTTTTAACTTGAATTTTCCTAATTAATTAGTGGTTTGGAACATTTAAAAAATATGGCTCTTGATAGCTTGGATTTCTTCCTCTAAAAACTGCCTAGTCATATCCTTTGACCATTTATTGATTGGGAAAAGGCTCTTCCTATATATTTGACTCACTTTCCTATATATCTTTCAAATGAAATATTTATCAGAAACTTGTGGCAGGTACCCCCCCCCCAATTTCCTGTTTCTCTTCTAATTTGAATTGCATTGGTTTGGTTTGCATAAAACCATTTTGATTTTATATAATCAAAATTGTCCATTTTACCTTTCTATCTCTTGTTTGGTCATGAACCCTTCCCCTACCCAAAGACACGATAGGTAATTTCTTCCATGTTCCTCTAATCTGTTTATAATATCATCCTTTATGTCTAAATCATGTACCATTTTGGAGCTCGTCTTGGTGTCTGAGATGTCAGTTTATATCTAGTTTCTGCCAGAAGACTACTTTTTCCAAACAGTTGCATGCAAAATTGTTGATATGGCCTTTTCCCTTTTTATTGATGAAAGTGTTATGAAATATAAATTTTCACTTAAAAGTCCCCCCAAATCTGTCATGTTGTCTCAATGTTGTCATTATTTTTAATGAAATTATTGTTTCCATGATGTCTTCTTTCATTTACTTCTTTTACTCATTCTTTAGGATTAAATTATTTAGTTTCCAACTAGTTTTTATTCTTTGCTTCATAGACACTTTATTGTATGTGATTTTTATTGCATTGTGGTTTGTAAAAAGGCATTTAATATTTCTGCTTTTCTACATTTGTTTGTGAGGTTTTTATGCCCTAATAAATAGTCAGTTTTTGTGGAGGTGCCTTGCATGGCTGAAAATAGGTATAGTCCTTTCTATCCATTCTCCAGAAGTGTATCATATCTAAACTTTCTAAAATTTTATTCATGTCTTTAATTTCTTTTTTGTTAATTTTTTGTTAGATTTAATTAGATCTAAGAGGGGTGGATTGAGGTCCCCCACTCTTATACTTTTATTCTGTTTCTCCCAATAACTCATTTAACTTCTAAGAATTTAGATGTTGTGCTATTTGGCATATGTACATTTAATGTTGATATTAATTCATTGACCATTGTACCTTTTAGGAAAATGTAGTTTCACTGTTTATCCTTTTTAATTAGGTCTATTTATGCTTTTGCTTTATCTGAGATCATGTTTGCTACCCCTGTCTTTTCTTCTTCAGCTGAAGCATAGATTTTGCTTCAACTTTTTTATTTAACTCTCTTTTTGTTTCAGGTGTGTTTCTTATAAATAACAATTTGTTGGATGCTGATTTCTAATGCAGATGCAATGTAAACAATTGAACCTTGTTTATTCCTTTATGATGGCTTGCCATGTTTACTTTTTTATGCTTCTTTTGATTCCTGTATTTGCACATCAAATTTTCTACTTAGCTCTGATCTTTTCATCAGGAATACTTGAAAGATCTTATTAACGATTCATTTTTTCCCCTGTAGGATTATATTTAGTTTGGGGGACTAAATTATTCTTGTTTGTATGCCTAGATCTTTTGCCTTGTGTAATATATTTCCAGCTCTCATCTAGTAGGTCCTAAGTAGTTGAATTCTTTCTTTCTTTCTGGCTTTTTATAGTATTTTTTATTTAACCTAGGAACTCTGGAATTTGGGTATGATGTTCTTAGACTTCATTTTAAGATTTCTTTCAGGAGGTAGCCAGTGCATTCTTTCAATTTCTACTTTGCCCTCTGATTCTAAGAAAACCTGGGCAATTTTCTCCTATGATTTCTTGAAATACGATATTTAGGTGCTGTCTCTTTCTGCCTCTCTCTGTCTCTCTCCCTTTCTCCCTCTCCCTTTCCTCTTTTTCTCTCTGGTCATGGCCCTTAGGTAGTCCAATGATTCTTTAATTGTTTCTTCTTTATCTATTTTCCAAGTTGGTTGTTTTTGCTATGAGATACCTCACATCTTCTTCTATTTTTTCAGTCTTTTGACTTTGCTTTAATATTTCTTGATATCTCATGGAGTCATTAGCTTCTATTTGGTCAATTCTAATTTTCAGGAAGTTATTTTTCTTAGGTAAGGTTTTGTACCTCTTTTTCCAGGCTGTTAATTCTCTTTTCATACCTTTCTTCTGTAGTTCAACTTTTCCCCCCATTTTTTCCTCTATCATCCTCATTTTTAAAAATTATTTTAATTCTTAAAAATACCCAAACCTCTTGCTTTAACTCTTCTAGGAATTCTGGGCAGCCTTGTGTCTAAGCTTCATTTTCCTTTGAGGCTTTGCTTGTGTATTTTTTTTTAGTCATTATGCTCTTTTAGGTTTGTGTCTTGAGTTTCCCTGTCGCCATAAGGGCTCTTTATCGTTGGATTCTTTTTTACTTTGCTCGTTCTTCCAGCCTACTTCTTAAGTTTGAACTTTATGTTAGTTCTAGGCTTTGCACACTTCTGGCAGGAAGGTCTGGCTTGAGCTTCTGTCCTCTGATATCTTTCTGTTGTTTTCATATCTCAGACTGGCTCCCAAAGTGATATGATCTGGATGAAGTCTGCTCACTGTCCTCCAGAACTGAGCTCTGCGCGTTCTCATCTGAAGTTTGGTTCTGTGAGCTTGTCCCTGATTGGGAGTTTCAATAAATTGTGGCTGGACTCAGCCACTATTAACCTGCTGGGAAGCTCTGCAGGTTCAGAGAGACTGAACTGCAGACTCCTCTTTAGTGTGGGACACCTTAACTGGTTATTCCACTGCAGGCTTCAGACTGGACTGGAGACTAGAACTGCACCATATAGCTATTCTTTGCTTCCAAACTTCTTCCTTGTTCAGGGCCCTGCTAGTAACTGCTTTCTACTTCCCCTGGATTCAGATTCCTCCCTCAGTCCAACATGAAATTGAGTAGTAAGTGATAGAGCTGCCATTCCTACAGCATGTGCTAATTCAGGGATCCAGCTGCCTCTGTAACAATGTCACTTTTTCTCATTATAGCTCTGTAGGTGCACTAATGCACTCTTTGAAGTACTCTCTTTGAGAGAAAATACTCCATTTGTGTTTCCTGTGTTCATTGGGTATGAGAATAGAGGAGGGTCATTCTTTGTCTCTGCATTGACCCATGGAAAGCTTCTCAGTACGTGTTTATGCCACTCTAACTTCTTAAGGGCTTAGAGCTGATTGTTAGTGTTTTCAATAATAGTATTAATAACTAGTATAGTATAGTATAGTATAGTATAGTATAGTATAGTATAGTATAGTATAGTATAGTATAGTATAGTATAGTATAGTATAGTATAGTATGATAACTAGAAGCTTCAGTCTCTTCAGTCTTCTCCAGACTTCCAATCTCTTCACGCTCTGCAATTATTTCCCTTCCAACTTTGAGAATAATATGAGTACTAATTATTCCATTTAGGAGAACTTATTCTGAAAACAAAACAAATAATATGTAGTTTTGTCAAGTGAGCTGAATCATTTAAAAATTGAGAAACATCTGGGTGAAGCCAAATATTATTTCAGTGACTGAGATGGTTTCTCATATGTTAGCAATAACAAATATTTACTGAGTACCAGCAGAGCACTATGGAACACAGAAAGAATAAGACAGTCCTCTCCTGCATGTAACGTATGGTCTAGTATGGAAGATGAGATACACAAGCAGACATAGCTCTTCTTGAAGGTGGAATGTGAACATGATTCAAAAAGAGAGGCACACGGTTATAATTTGTTATAAGCTGGAGTGGGAAAGTCCATTTATCTGAGAAGTTGTTTGGATATTTCATGTGAGAAATGACATTAAATCCAGGAAGGCTAATTTCATGAGCACTTCATCTGCAAAATGATTTTACTCTTATTTTATTATTTCTCACTAATTGTAAGTAGGCATCATTAGCCTTATTTTATACAGTGAGAAGCTGAACAGCAAAGAATGACTTTGATGGGGTCAGACAGACTCTTGAATTGGGAGCTTGTCAATTTGAGGGCACTGGAGATATAGAGATCTGTGTAAGCTTGGGAATGGAAAAGTTTGCACAGCAGTACTGGAGAAGTTTGTGTACCCCACCCCCAAGAGGCAGTGTAATGAAACTTGGATTTAATTAAGTCCTGCCTCTAAAACGTAATAGTTGTGAGACCTTTAGCAAGTCACTTGTGCCAACCTCAGTTTCCTTATCTGAAGGAAATTTAAAGAGACTGTCTGAGAAGTTTATTTGGAACCCAGGAGGCATTGTGGTACAATGGAAAGATTGCCCCATCTGGATTTAGGAGAGACCTGAGTCCAAATCATATATCTAACGCTTAGTAGCTATGTGATCTTGGGGAAGTCATTTACCATCTCTAAGGAAACTTAGGTTTTCTTATCTAGAGATAATGGAGATAATAACTTTAGTACCTGCCAAAGAGGGTGCTTAAAGAAGATCAAATGAGATAATCTATGCAAAGTGCTACATAAATGTCAGTTACTAAAGACTAAATAATGAACATCATTACATGTATATGGAATTTTAATATAAGTAGCTCTGAGAACTCTCTAATGCTTTCAGGATTGAGGATGTGAGATTATCCCTTAGCATAATGTCCCATGTTAAACGTAGGCACACAAGTGCATATAGCTAAGAGGGAGAAAAAAAGAAACATTTGTAATTCCACTCCTAACACTCATTGGTATGGGACTCTTTCTTTATTGGTGGAGACCAATACCCTGTGTCTGCATGAAGGGCAGGGCAAAGTTTACTGGAAGAAGCTTCAGTTTCTTCAGTCTTCTCTGGACTTTCTTCCAATCTCTTCACGCTCTGCAGTCATTTCCCTTCCAGCTTCGAGAAAGAAGATGGAAGACACCAACCTACTTCAGGTTGCTGAAGGAAAAAACTGGGAAGAAGCTGACATTAGAGGAGCTGGCAGTCTCCACCAGGTCCCTATCTCTAGCTTGCTACTTTGCAGATTTTGCAGAACTTTCCCTTGGTGAGATCCAGGATGCTCCCTTGAGCTGTTACCTCCCTCCTAATGGGAGACCTTCACTCTGTGTTGTCTGGCACATAATATCTTATGTATAATTTCTTTGATTTCTGTTTTGATATGATTTGGGTACATGAGTTTCTTTACTCCTTCCTGTGCATGTTCATTGTGGAACTGGCTTTTGGTGGGGAGTCAAGCCTTAAATATGAAGTTTGGGGGTCTTGCTCCCACCAATTAATGCAGTGGTCATTAGAAGTTAGTTTGAACCTTAAAACCATATCCCTTAGACTAATAATATTTAAAGGAGAAGATAGATATACTTCTATCTTGGTATCCCCTCTTTCTGAGGAGAGCAGAGTGTCCAAGCTTCTGACCCAAGCCTCCTGTTTTCTCTATTGGCAGGAAATAAAGTCTCTTTTGGGAAAAAAAATCAGGTTGTGGAGGGAAGAAGAAGCTAGATATGTCAATTCTGCCTCCCTTCAAGCCACACAATGATACCCTCATGTTACGTATGGGGGGATAAGCCTTATCACACAATGTAAAATTTTCCTTTTAAAAGTATTTTTGCCAAGTGCCTAATTTATTGTACTATATGATCTCACCCCTAAATCCTCAGTCCCCATTCAATACCATTTTTATTTCTAAAAGAACACTGATTATAAGGCTAATGCTCCCTCTACTGGTCAAAGACATCTATCCTATCATAAACATGTCCCTGAAGCCATTTTTTAATGGCAGAGGATGAGGTTCTCAATGTTGCAATGAGTCAAGATGCCTTGACTTTCGATGTTCCAGCCTCTAAATGATGTAAAGGCCTCTCTCTATAAACATCTTTGGAAGACAAAGAATGAATACAATTCAATTCAATTCAACAAATATTTATGAAATGCCTACTGTATTTAAAGCACTGTGCCTTTGTTAAAAATCTAGCTGTTCTTACCCTCAAGGAGCCTACATTCTACTTCAAGCACGAGTTCAGTACACAGATAAAGCAAATACAAAACATGTACAAAGTAATGCAAAATAATTTGTGGAGGGAGGGAGAGAACTAGGAGAATCAGTATAAGGGCTCTTTTCAGAGGCATTGCCAGACTTATGATTTGAGTGGAATCATGGATCCTAAGAAGTGGTGGTGAGGGAGGATGTTCCTGACATCTGTGCAGAAGCTTGGGAGTGGGAGATATAACATGAGGTGTGGAGAACAGTTGGCTGGCTATTTTGACTGGATGAGCAGGTGTATTTAAAAGGTAATAATAAGACTGGAAAGGTAAGTGGGAGCATATATTTAAATGCCAGGCTGAGGACTTTATATTTTATCCTTGAAGTCATTAACATTTTTAGGTAGAGAGTGGTATGGGAAAATCTGTGTTTAACTAGGAGTTGCCAGGAATCTGGAATTTAAGTATGTCTACCACATGTGACTGAGAAGTAGGTGCCATATAGCTGAACTTCTGGGAGGGGGTGGGGAAATTCAGAAGGTCTCAGCTCCAGAAATAGAATATAAATCCACAATATCAGTTCCAACTATCATTACATAGTACCTATTAGGCATATGTTTTCCTGCTGGGCATTGTATCCTTAGAACCTGAAGCTGTTCTCTTCATTACCCTGTATTTAGGCATCTCACTGATCCATCAAAGTTAAATTATGAGCCCAGAGACTGGAGATTACATCTAATTTTGGTGCATAAAGCCCAAGTGCCCAAATGGTGCACAACAAATGGTAAATACTAATTATACTATTTAGCCAACCATCTCAATCAGCCACTTAGAAACAGAAACATTACTACCCAGTAGCCCAAGGGAATCCAAATCCAAGTAGTGAAAGACAAGCATCAACATTACTACTAGAAAAGTGAATTCAGGGATTTTGAGGCTGCCACAGGAATGTTTTCTAGTGAGGGAAAAGCTAGATGAGGTTGATTCCAGGTGTTTGAAGGATTTGATAATTAGATACAGGAAACACTGTGGTGTAGAATTATAATGTGACAGTGAAACCCTTTCTCTCTCCACCTCTCCACACAAAGAATAACATCCACTTATTAATGGTTATTTTTCCATGGATGTATCCAGATGTGACTCACAAGGAAGCATGAATAGACATCTCTAGAGACTCTCTTCTTCAAGGAAGAATTTGATTCCTGCCTTTTAGAGACTGGGGGATGGTGGCTAGAGTTCTCCTTAGATGGTACTATGCTTGAATTATATCAATCTACCCCACTAAATTATTCTTAGCATAGGGGAAATAATTTCTTGGCTCAAGCTGAGCTCCTGATTACTCTCTTATTTTGGGGAAGAAGTACTCCAAGCCATATATCCAAGGTTTGAACCCTTGCCTACCAAATGCCAGTTTCACAAAGAACACCCATAGTGAACAGCAAATAAACCCATTTATCCAGGCTGATAGCAAAGAGCAATGAGAGAAGTTATACAGATGAGATAAAACAGCCAATAAATAGAGTAAATGAGCTCTTCAAATGGGAGAGATTGCTCAGCAAAGAGAGAGAATACCACATCTTACACCCTTAGGGGAAATTTCCCCAAGTTTCTACTGTAGCAAGCCAAGAACAGGTAAATGATTGAGGTGCCCACTCCTACACATGTCAGCTTCTTTCTAGAGTCTTTCTCTCCATTTAGGGACTTGAAGAGAAACTAGAGCCCCGAGTCTTCCTCTTTGAAGCTGGAAGCCAGAGGACCAGGATCTTTCTTCTCCCCGATGCTGTTCAACTTTGCCTCTCACCAAGGCATGGAGCATTGAACAATCGGTCTCCACCAATAAAGACAGGCATGTGCAAGTGATTTTGAGCCTTGGGTTATTCTTTCATTCTTGATTTGTATACTACTTTTCTTTAAAATACCTTCAGGGAATTAGGGGTAATTCTGAGAGGCAGGAGGTCAACTGTCACCCACATCACAGTAGGGAGTATGCTACTAATCCACAAAAGATATTGTATTGGCGATATTTTCTCCCCAAATCTGGTTTGAATTAGGGAAAATTTCTTAACGATTGGTGTGACCCTAGAATGCAATGAGTGGCCTTGGGTGATAGTGTTCTCTCCCTCAGTAGGCATCTTCAAGCAAAGGTTGGATGACCGACCACTTGCTAGACATATTGTAGAATGGATTCTTTTTTGCATCTGGGCTGGACTAGATGGACAATAACGGCACTTCCAACTTGGAAATTATGAGATTCTATGATTCTTTTTCCTTCTTTGTTTATCCTTTTCCCCTCTATTTAGCTAAAAATGCAAACTATACCCCAAATACCTTTTTGTTCTTAACTTTCCTTACTAAAAGGCAGTTAGGTGGTGCAGTGGATAGAGTGTCAGGCCTGGAGTCAGGAGGACTCGTCTTCCTGAGTTCAATTCTGGCCTCAGATACCTACTAGCTGTATGACCCTGGGCAAGTATTTAACTGTTTGACTCAGTTTCCTCATCCATAAAATGAGCTGGAGAAGGAAATGTGAACCCACTCCAGTATCTTTGCCAAGAAAACCCCAGATAGGGTCATGAAAAGTCAGACACAGCTGAAACAATCGAACAATTTCCTTTCTAGGCAGAGCCTATTTAGAGCTTTATCAACCTGATACTATTCTTACAAGATGATGCCACATTTTTGTATTTGTTCTTTGTTATTTGACCTCCCTTCTATCTTCTGTTTACTTTTAAAAGCTACCTGATGAGTTCCTTATACATTCACATCAGTCTCTTTAAATGACTTCCTTTTCTTTTTCTCCTCTTTTTGTCGTGAGAATTTCATTCTTGAAAGCTTTCTATCCCTCCAGGGCTGATTTTCTTTGTAGAATTTCTAGTCATCTTTTCATAGGGACTTTGAAATCTATTCTCCTAATGTCAACGATACATGTCAGATGGCGCCTAGCTTTCCTCTCCTCTATCAAAAATTCAAAGATAGATTAGTCATTTCCTCACAAGCTTTCTCATTTTCATTTTTTTATTTTCATCTAGGCAACCAATTCCTTCTAGTTAGTGTGAAGCAGAGCCTGAAGAGAAGTTCCATCTTTGGATGACGAAAATAACATTAAGGCAGGTGAATAAATTATTAGCTGCTCTTCGTTTGGCAAGGGAGAACTCCAGCTGATATCCAGATGAAAGTCCCACCTTACTAATACTAATACTAGCTAGCATTTACATAGTTTCTTAAAGTTTGAAAAGCGATGATCTCTTCTGGTCTTTACAACAACTCTGTGAGGTCAGTGTTATCATACATGAGAAAACTGAGGTTGAGAGAGCTTAAATGACTTATCCAATAGTCACATAGGTAGTAAATGTCTGAGGCAGGATTTGAACTCAGAGTCTTCCTGACTCTAAGTTCAGTATGATATTCACCGCTCCACTATATAACGTCTCCCTTTGAGGCTTGTGATCCATTTCTTAAATTCCTCATCTATTTCCACTTTCTCTACAGGCGGCCTTCAATATACACTCACGATATCATCTGTTCCTGCTTCCAGTGATCTTCACCTAAATCCTTTCGAGCACACTTTCTCCTTTCGCTCCTGGATTTCCTCAGATGAGCACTCTATCTACAATGCTGCCTCACACCGTCCTGTTCCTTTTGAATAAAGTAGAACATCCTTTTTGGATGGGGTCTTTTTCCACTTATTTTCAGTGGTAGCTCTGAGATCACTTTTGCTTCCTCACATTGTGATTTCTAGGTTATCTTGCTGTTGTCCACAGCTTGCATATTAGCGTGTCTTATTTTGTTTGCTGGCTCCTTTCTTGGATTTGTGTCTTGCTGAATTTCTATTTGTTTCTTTTTTTTTTTAAATACTGTGCTGGATGCTATGGATACAAAGGTCAAATTTAAAACAGTCCATACCCTCAAGGAGCTTACATTCACCTGGTGCTATGTGTACACAGTTAACATGTACACAGATAAGACAACAAGAACATTTGAGGAGGGAGACCATTAATAGCTGGTGCTATTAATAAACTCTTCCTATGTGGGGTTACACTTGAGTAGGTCCTTGAATGAAGCCAAGGAGACTAAAATGTTATTTGTTCATCCTTTGTTTTTTACTTTTTATTTCTATTTGTGTCTACTGCTATCCTTTTTCCTACATGGTAGCTGCAATATATGGTATATAGCTTATTGACTATGTAGGAGCAATCTTCTCTCTTCCTTTCCTTTTAATTTTAGAGTTGATTCCATTTATTATAAGACTCCAGGCTTTTTTTCCCCTTTTAAATAAATTCCTTTTTAGTGATACAACCTGTATTCAGGGGTGGCTTATATTTGATCCAATATAAGTATATGGAGAAGCAGTGTGTTATAATGGATTGACCTTAAAGCCAGGAGTATCTGAGTTCAAATCCTGCCTCTGAGATACAGTGGCTTTGTGACTCTGGGTAAATCACTCAACCTCTTAGTGCTCCGATCAGCTCTATAAGGATGTAAAGTGCAAAGAAGATGCTGAACTGAATTGGTAGAAGGTGTTTCCTTACCTGTGAGTTCCTTTTACCAAAGAAAGCACAGGTCTAGTCTTTATCCCTAGGGTTACCTGAGATACAGGTGAACGAGCAATTATTCTCTTGGTTTATTGAAAACAGGTCAAAAGGAGATCAGATTAGATTTCAACAAGAGGAATTTTGGTTAAATTAAAAATGCTTTCTTAATTAGAAGAGTGGTGAGGCATTAGGACATGTTACCAATTAACTTTGTATATGACGTGCGTGTGTGTGTGTGTGTGTGTGTGTGTGTGTGTGCTGCTAATAAGGCCAAGGTCACATATTCAATTTCTACATGGTTTAATTAGCTGCATTTGATTGCATGATTAGGAACTTGGCCAAACATCTTACAAATATGTGACATTTGTCATAAGGCAAATTGAGAGAGAAAATAAGGCTGGTTCAGCACAGTCCATGAAGACTGCTAGAAAAAAAAACAACCAAAGGCACTTTTCTGCTAAGAGTAGAGAGCTAATCTTCTCTTCGAGTCTATAAAAGGCTTAAGATGCTACACACTCCTAGTTCTGAGTTCTGACTTGGTCTCAAATACTTAGGTGATTCTGAGTGAAGTCTTCCTTAACTTGTATCTTTTTTCTCTGTGGACAATGGGTACAAGACTGAAAGATACAGAAAAAAGAAGCATAATGTTGGAGCCTGTAGAATCTTAATTAGCAATTAGAAACAAACTTCACGAAACATACCTTCAAATGAACTTTTATTTTTAGTATTTTATTTTTTCCAATTACATTTAAAGATAGTTTTCAATATTCATTTTTTATAAGATTTTGAGTTCCAAATTTTTCTTCTTCTCTCCCTCCCCTCCCCTCCCTGACAGCAAGCAATCTGATATAAGATATATGTGTACAATCATGTTAAACATATCAAATGACCTTTTAAGGCCAAATTCAGTTGTATCACATGATCATAGCTCTAGGGCCAGAAGGACTTCAGAGGTCATCTTTTCCAACACTCTTATTTTACAGAGGAGGAAACCAAGGTCCATAAAGGTTAATTGACTTAATCAAGGTCATACGGCAGATTTGGGTTTTGAACCCAGGTCCTTTGACTCAGCTCCATTGCAATATCATACTGCTGGGAGAGAAGAAAGACAGGGGCCTCCACCCTCTAGCAGGTGACAATCTTGGGAAGCCAGCTACTACAGGGCTGGTGGGGGAGGAATGCAGAGTTGAGGTCTGGAGAATTTCCTTGGGGTTCACAGCTTGTGGTGTGTCGTTGGAGCAATATTCTAAGTGCACCTCCCTCCTCTCAAGAAGTTGGGCTGGTTTTTTCTTAAAGGTATTGAAATTGCCTTTCTTCCCTGCTGATTTCTTTCCTTTGTGTCCTGAGTGAAAGCTTCCTCCAGTGCTAGGCTCCACTTGCGTGTGGGAAAGGGAAGGAAGGGAGCAGACTCCTGGCACCCCTTCTGCTTTTCTGGGCCTTGTGTGTGCACCGGGCAGGGCAAGGGGTTACTTCCTGCCTTCCACCTCAGAGGACCTCCTCCCCAGCCCCCCTCCCATCTCCTGACTGCTTTCTATCTCCTGCTTCCAGGGACAAGTAAGACATCTCAGCTCAGCTAACTGGGCTCCTATACCTCTGCTTATGCTTCTTGTGGGACTCTTTGAGACTAAGTAATAACATCTCCATCTGTCAGGGGTCTGAACCTCAAGGACTGGTCTTGAACAGTCTAATTTAGTGCCTCCCTCATTGGACTTCTCTCCAACTACCGATCCTATCTGCTTAATGGTCAGCGTTCTCCCCTTATCCGCACCCCATCCCAGTGACTCTGAACCCCTGGTTGACATTGTATAATCTGACTCTAAATCCTCAGCTTGTTCTGTCTCCTCTTCTTCTCATTGTCCAACTCCAGATCTGTTTGCTCCTTCCACTGTGCCCTCTGAAATGCCTTCTCTGTAACTAACATTATCTCCTTTTGTCTTAAACCTCTTTATCATTCTTTCATTTTTCTGGCCTTCAGTGAAACCTGGCTTCCTCCCGATGATACTATTTTCCTCATCCTTTTCCAGTACTGGCTGTGTTTTCATTTGTACCCTCAGACCCCTTTAATGATTGCAGTAGAGGAGTCAGAATACTCCTTTTTCCACATTGTCACTTTCTAGATCTATCTTCAACCATCTGCAAAAGTAACCTTCCCTCCTTTGAGGTTCATGCTCTCCAAATTTATCACCCAATCTAGATCCTTGTGACTGTTATTTATAGATCCCTACTCCTTCTAGGACATTCTCCTTTCTTCCTTAATGCCCAAGTCACAGTCTTTTTTTCCTCCCCATCTCCTTTCCTCATCTTAGGGGACTTTAATATTTACAGTGAAACTCAACCCCAAATACCCTAATTTCCCAGTTTCTCACTCTATCCACTCTTCCATTCTACCTAAGGTACACCTCGAGATTAGTATACCCTTGATCTTGCCATAACCTACGGTGTTTCATATTTGTGTTTGTGAGCTCTGAAACTCCTTTATCTGACCACATTTGATCATTCCATCTTTCCCTCTGCTTTTTGACTCTTAACTCTGTAATCCATCTTTACCATGATCTCTAACCCCTCTATTCTTTGATTCTTTTATAGGCCATTTTCCTTCCTTTTCTATCTTAATTTCTTGGTGAACCAGCTCCATTCTACACTATCCCTCACTATCAATTTCTTTGCTTCCTTGTCTTGCCATGACTAATGTCACGCCAATCCCTAACCCTAGATTACTCCCACCGGCTACCTCTTGTGGTCCTATCCATATACTATAGGAGGGAGCTGAAAGAAATCATGAACTCAGAAAGACCTGAATTCAAATCGTGCCTCAGATAATTATTAGCCGTGTGATTCTGAGGAAGTCACTTAGCCTCTCTCAGCCTCAGTTTCCTCATCTGTAAAATGGAGATAATAATACCACTTACTTCACGGGGTTGCTGTGAAGATTTAATGAGAAAACGTGCAAAACTTTGCAGACTTTAAAGGACTATACAACTACTAGCCATTATTATTTTTTGCTAATAATAATAATTGTGCTCACTGAATCTACTACAGATTTATGTTTTATGATCTTAATTGGGCAAGGTAAACATTCTATTCCTGATTAGTTGGTTTTCTATTTACTCTCCAAAGCAGCTGTTGCAAACCTTCTCATCTCACCTCATGCCTCCTATGGCATCCTGTCCCTTAACCTTCTCAGTTAAGATCCTTGACTTATGTTTCTCCCTCCCCCTCCCCCTCCCCCAGTTGACACTATTTATGGAGGGTCACCCCTCCTCTCCTCTCATATCACTTGGACATCTTCCTCTCCTATTTCTTCCTTCATTTTGGTTTCAAGTGAAGGGGTAGCTTTTCTTGCCAAGGCAAATCCTTTTTTTCCCCAGCAAATTGTCTGACTATCCTCTCCATGCTCTATCTTCAATCTCTATCTACTGACTACCCATCCTACCTACAAACATGCCCACATCCCTTCCATCTTAAAAGAGCTCTTCCTTGATCCTACCATTTCTACTAGCTAGTGTCCTATATCTTTCTATCCTTATGTGACTAAATTCCTTGAGAAAGCTATTCACAACCTATATTCCCACTTCTTTCACTCTCTTCTGAACCCTCTGAAATCTGGCTTCTAACCTCATTATTCAACTGAAATTGTTGTCTGCAAAGTTACCAGTGATCTTCATTGCCAAAACCCTTGGCCTTTTCTCAGTCTTAATCTTCAACATCTTTGCAGTGCTTGACACGGTTATTCACTTTCTTCTTTTGAATATTCTCTCCTTTCTAGGTTTTCATGACTCTGTTGTCTCCTGGTTCTTCTCTTATCTGTCAGATTACCCCTTCTTAGTCTGCTTTGCTGGGTCTTCATCTATGTCATGCCCACCAATTCCGTAAACACAAAGTACCCCTTTCTTTCTTTTCATTACATACTGACTTGGTGATCTCATCAGCTTGTATGGATTCAATTGTCATCTCTATACATATGATTCCCTTATCTATATATCTGACTCTTGCCTTTCACTGAGCTCTGGTCATGTATCTTCACCTGCCTTCAGAAGATCTCAAACTGGATGTCCTGTAGGCATCTCAAACTTAATTCCACTCATATAGTTAACAAATCTGTCCCAAACAGGACTCATTATCTAGTCATTCCCTTTCTGAATTTCCCTATTACTGTTGAGGGTCTTCCCAGTCACCCAAGATTCCCAACCTCATTGTCATCCTTAATTCCTCACTCTTATCCACATATCCAATCCATAGCCAAATCTTATCATTTCTACCTTCACATCTCCTGTCACATATATCCCCTTCTTTCTACTCTAGTTCCAACACAATCTCCTCCCACCTGCCATACTGCAGTAGATTCCTATGTGCTATCCTTGCCTCAAGTCTCTCTCCATTCTACTCTGTCTTCCATTAAATTGCCAGAGTGATTTTTCTAAAACATAGATCTGACCATGTCTCTCACCCCCTCCTCAATGAGCTCTAGCAACCCCCTATTACCTCCAGAATAAAAAAAGTCCTCTTTTAAAGCTCTTCATAAGTGACTTCCTTCTACCTTCTTACTCTTCTTACACCTAGCTTCTCTCCACATACTCTGATCCAGTTTCATTAGCCTATGCTGTTCCTGGAACATGACACCCCTCCTTTCTCCACACCTTTGCACTAGCTATCCTCCATACCTGGGATTGTCTGTCTCCTCACCTCTGACTATTAGTTTCCCTGCCTACCTTCAAGACTCAACTCAAATTCCAGCTTCTGAAGGGGGTCCTTTCTGGTCCCCCATGGCAGCTAATGTCTTCTTCCTTCATATTGATTTCATCAACTCTGTTTATATCTTATATGTACTTAGTTATTTAAATGTTACATTAAAGTGTGCAATCTTCGAGTGTGGGACTGTTTTTTGCTTTTCTTTATATCTTCAGCACTTAGCACAGAGCCTACAACATAGTGAGCAGTTAATAAATACTTGTTGAGTAATTGATTGAGATTTGATTAGTTCAAGGGACTAAGGCTTGGGTCATAGATATAGCTTCCTGGTCACCTGGATACATAACAGCTTAGACCTTAGAAGAAGCCCTTCCTTGAAGCCCTACACTGCAGACTATCAGCATGAACAGTCCTGGAAAGCTGTGCCCAATTGAATGAATGAATTTTCCTGGATGAAAATCCTTCTTCTACTATGGCTAAGTTAAGTCAGTTAACTGACTTTTATTAAATTTCAGTGCCATGAGGAAAGGCCTTGATTACCCTCCCCCTAATTATGCTTTCAGAGACAGCATAGAGGAAGAAAGGACACACCTGAGAGTCCAGGGACCTGAATTCTAGTCTTGGCTTTATTAATAATTAGCTGAATGGACTTGAATGAAATTAATCTCTGGTCCTTTGTTTATTCTTCTGTAAAGTGAAAGATTTGGATTGTGACTTGAGACCCTTTCCAGCTCTAACTTTCTATGGTTTCTTCATACTTCCCTATCAATCTTTCTCTTTCTTTTGTGTCTTCCATTAGTTAATTTCTTTTTTTTAAATAAGTCATTCAATGCCTTATTGTACATGGTGGTAACTCTGGAATCTCAAAGACTATGCTGAGGAAGTACAAACTCTGGCAAGTTCTATTGAACTTTCAATATGAGGCCAGTAGATAGGGTGGTCACAAGTCATCTTGACTTATGTCTTTCCACTGGACTTTAATGACTCTGGAGGAGAGAATGAGGCTGATACAATTGATGATTAAGTCAAGACATCACTCTTGTGATGTCATGAGTCCTCTTTGAGAATGAAGGACAAACAGCAAACATATGCAAGGGCCTATTAAAGTTTGGAGGGTTAGCCAACAGGTGATAAATATTTTCGGTCATAGGATCTCATAAATGACCTACTCAGGTATAAAATGGATTGTGACCTACATTATTAGAAGAGAAAATTAGAGATTTTCAAAGTCTCAAGATTGCCTCTGGTGTGTTTTATAAACAAATATTCAACAAATACTTGTTAGGTTAGAATTAATAAATGGACAACTGAATCCCTCCAGACAAAGAAATTATATAAGACATTATCATCATCCTTCCATACGAGAAGTAGTATGGGCATAGTGGACAACGTCGGACCTAAAGCCGGAAAGACATGAGTTCAAATCCTACTAGGGCTACTTACCAGCTGTATTACTTTGGATAAATAACAACTACTAAGTGCCTCACATAATTCTCTAGGATTTTTTTAACTAAGTCACAGGCTGGTTGCCAATGACCTTGACGTAGGGTGGTCTCAGAAGTATAAAATCATAGTCTCAAGAACTAAAAGGGACATTAGCAGTCATCTAGTCTAACCTCATTTTTCAAGAGAAGAAAAAAGAAAACTGAGATCCAAATCATAGTCTTAGAGGTAGAAAGGACATTAAAGGCTACGCGGCCCAACCTTCTCATTTAACATGTGAGGATCTAGAAGTGGAGAAAAGTTAAGTGACTTGCTCTGGGTCAGACAGCCCAGTTGACATTTAAATCAAAATGCTTTGTCTTCAAATCCGGCCCTCTGTCTCCTGCCCTAAACTGAATCTTTTGTATTCATTTCATTGTTTAGTCCCCTCGTATCCAATTCTGATAGAAATAGGGTCTGACATAAGGATCCCTGTGGGTTGCATATTGATATAGAAAATCACATATCAACCCTATGTTTTATTGTATTTTGATTTGTTTTTCTTAAATATTTCCCATTTATATTTTAATCTGGTTTGGCCTCATTTGGGAATCACGTTTGATACCTCTGGCTCATTGGACTTCTGGCTCGTTTAACCCATTTTCAAAACTTGAAGGTTATTTTAAAGATGCATTAAGTATGTGAGGTTGGTCAAAGTTAAAAAAAGTAATGCAACAAATCATAAAGCTGACCAGGATGTTGGGTCATGTGCGGAGGATACATGGAAAAGGGACAGCTGTCCTTAGGTGATTAGTAGGGGACCCCACATTCCATTTTACTCTTTAAATAGCATTGTAAATAGTGACTACCCTTGGAGGGGGCTCCTTAGGGCAGGGTTGCTCCAGGGTCTCACCTGTTCTTCATCTATCTATGGATCTCAGACTGAGAAAGGATCTTATGTGCTGTTTCCCATTAGTACCAGGCAGAGAAGGCAGAATTCTGAATGTCAGGCAGGCATGAGAAAGCCACATTATTTTTACATTCATTTTCCATGCAAAAATAGATCAAAAAGCTATGGCAACTGAAAAAAATATTTGTTTTAATCAATGTTTGGGAAACAAATTCTGGTATTTGGCTTCTCAGTTGACTTCTCCAGAGCCTATATTGGCAGCTCCCATTCATAGGAAAGTCCTGTAACCACTTCTGTTGTTTTCTCCCTCCCATATGGACACGTTCTGCAGAAGACCGTTGGCCCATTTGCACATTTGGGATTCCTGGTGGTTCTTTTGGATTTGTTTGGCTTGGATATCATGATTATTTGTTATAGTTTCCCTGGAAAGGCAGAAAGGAGAAAAAAAGAACATTTATATTAATAATGTTTCTACCTTTTGCTACTCGAGCTTCTTCAGAGAGAGTCCAAATTGCCTAAAATCCAAGCTGCTGAGTTTGTACTTATTTCTGGCATATACACCCACACACGTGTACAGAAAATGATCACAATTCAGATAAACCAGCAAAGGACAGTGGGTGTGAGCTGGTGGAGCAAGTATTTGAAGGACTCATGAGAGCCAGGGACTGAACGATGAACATTATTCATCTTTAATAATATTAATGTTAATAGCTAATGTGTGTAGAACACTTAAGGTTTGCAAAATGCCTTAATGAACTTAAGTTCATTGTATCATTTGATCTTCACAAAAACTATGTGCTGTGGGTGCTGCTGTTAGCCCCTTTTTACAGGTTAGGTTGAGAATGAGTTGCTCAGGGTTGTACAACTAGTAAACATCTAAGATTGGATTTGACCC
This sequence comes from Phalanger gymnotis, assembly GCA_028646595.1. Taxonomy (NCBI): domain Eukaryota; kingdom Metazoa; phylum Chordata; class Mammalia; order Diprotodontia; family Phalangeridae; genus Phalanger; species Phalanger gymnotis. Next base: position 702,101,581 of record CM053622.1, on the reverse strand, counting down.
TAGGTCTTTCCATTTCCAAGTTTAATGGTAATTACTTCTGGCAAATTTCACTAATCAGTCTAATATATCTTAAAACACCCCAGGATATTTGAAATGGAAGGATTGTTGTTGTAAGGCACAAACAGGCTGAGGGAGTAAGACTGGTATCAAAGTCCACAAGGATCCGTGGCACCTTTTCAACCTAGTGCCTTTGTTACCAGGAAGGGAAGCAGCTTCCAGGGGGTCTGGAGCTCCAAAGAGCAGGTCCAAAGAGCGGGTCTATTGGAAGTGGCTGTGCTGTTGTGAGAGAGACTGCAGTCAGAGAGCTCAGCCAAGAACTGTTAGGACTGCAGAGCAGCAGTGGGAGGGGGTGGTGTAGATGTGAGCAGGCAGGAGGGGAGATACTCCTCCCTCATGGAGTCACTCAATTCTATTCACTAGGCTGTCTGTGAATTTATGGGGACCTCACAACCTCAGGAAAGAGGGGAGCTTGCCAGAAGGGGACTATTTCTTACTGCCCCTTTCTGTGTTTTTTACCACCTTTAATAAATCGGCTCTGGGCTGAATGTTTTGTTAACTTCAGAGCTTAAAGGTGAATAGAGCCCTTGAGAGATCTGAGCCAAATTCTGATGGTCCCAAGGACTTACACTGGGTGGAGGCCAAGCCAGTTCTCTATTTGCTACGCCACAACCGCCTCATACTTTTTGCAGCTTTTTATATAGTTTCTTTGGTGGTGCTATTTCATTCCATACTTTATTTGAAATTGTGTATTGCTACATTTTGTTTGAATAACTAGTTTTATACAATTATTATGCTCCAGCCAGACTAGATTGGGAGTTCTACTCAAAACTCTAAGTGCCATCCCCTGTCTTTGTCCTCCAGGTCTGGAATGCAGTCACTCCCTCTTCATCTCAAGCCTGTCAGAAACCTCCTATTCCCTCAAAAGTGTAACTTAGGAGCCACCTCTTCCCTGATCCTCAAAGCTCTAAGTTCTTTCCCACCCAAATTTTCCTTGAGCTCTTTGTATCTTGACCTTGCACTTGTCATAACCCACCCCACATTATAGTTATCTGTGTACTTGCAGGGGTGTGCTGGTAAATGTTTAACAACTAAGTTTGATCTGCAGTATAGACATTTTCTCCATCACTTTCTAGACCCGTGATTTCAAACTCAAATAGAAACAGATCCCTTTGGGCCACATATTGACTTAGAAAACCATAAATTAACATTATTTATGTTGTATTGCATTTTTATTTATTTTGTTAAACATTTCCCAATTACGTTTTAATCTGGTTTGGGTCCTCACTCTGGAGTTCCCTCTGGGAACAATAAACAAACCTGTATAAGAAGTCTTGATCTTTTTGCCAATTGCTTAGGAATGCTTACACTGAAAATTTAGTAATCAGCTCCCACAGCCATTGGAGATGGCTCTAGTCCACTTGTTACATGTCATAACTTGTAAACTCCATAAGGGCAGGGATTGTAGCTTCATCTTCTTAACGGCAGAGCCCAAGCATGCATTAAGAGCCTTTCTGTGTGTCAGATACTGTGCTAGGTGCTGGACATACTAATACAAAAATGAATAATTCCTGTCCTCAAGAAGCAGATTACATTTTACCAGGGGGGAGACAATAAGGTCACAGAGAAGTAAGTACAGGTTGTATACAGAGTAAATACTCGGTGACGTGTAGTGGAGCTAACAACTGGAAGACTCAGGAAAAGCCTTTTGAAGGTGGTGACATTGAAGTTGAGGCCTGAAAGGTTACTAAGGGTTCAAAAGATGTAGGTAAAGAAGGAAGAGTTCCAGGCATGGGGTCCAGTCTATGTAAAGACACTGAGAAAGGAGATGGGATGTCATACATCATGTTGCCATTGGGGAATGTTGATCCATTGGTGGCATATATTATGAGCCCTGTATTTGCTTCTTAGAAGTTCTAATATGTCCTACATGGGCTGCTTCAAAATTCTAAATGCTCTACCTAAATTCTTAGTAATTCACTAAACTACTGTTGTTCAAATTTGCTTTAAAAATACATCATAATCATTAATGTTATGATTATAACTGTAATAAGCTTAAATTTAAAAATTCTCCTTTTTAAAGGAGGGGTAGATTGACAAATGCCATCAAAACATGCATTTGAGCTAGTTTATCATTTTGGGGAGGATGGCGCTTTTGCTACAGAAGTAACATTTTATTAGAGACTGCAGAGTTTGTGCAGGGCCTGAAGTCAGAAAGACTCATCTTCCTGAGTTCAAATCTGGTATAAGATACTTCCTGGCTGTCTGACCCTGGACAAATTTTGGCTGAATGTTTTGTTAACTTCAGAGCTTGAAAGTGTTTGCCTCAGTTTTCTTATCTGTAAAATGAGCCAGAGAAGGAAATGTCAAACCACTTCAGTATCTCTGCCAAGAAAACCCCAAATGGGGTCAGGAAGAATCAGACATGATTTGAAACAACTGAATAACAACAAAAAGACTGTTTCAGTTTTGTACTTTTCATATTTGTGTGTGTGTGTTTAAACTGTCATGAACAATAGTGCAAACAAAAACAAGATATAATAAAATTTTTAATATGAAAATACTGTTATAAGTTTGTATCAACAATTAAAACATAAGCTCCACTTGATTTCATTTTCTTAAATTATCATTCCGTTGAATTTTGTGCATTTAATACAAAGTGATTATTATTTTAATTTTAAGAAATATAGCATTATAGCTGAGATTTCAAAAAATGGGGCACTATGAAATGTAAAGATGATGTCAGCATTTTGTCCTCTGGTCTAGTTCTACCGATAACAGAACAAATATTATTCTAAAATAACAATGTAAACTTTAGTATGAGGTACGACAAAAAAATCTTTAAAGTTATCCAATTCTTAAAAATGAGCATCACTATTAGGGCCTTCTATTAAAAGCCTTTTTTTAAAAAAAAATTTGAAATGCACCAAAACAGAGTTCTCATATACAATAAAGTTTTTATTCACTGTGTTTTATTCTTTGATACATGCAAAAAGGGTAACATTTTCAGTTTTTCTTGGAATGTGTATTACTGGAGAGTGATACTGATCTGTTCAAGACAGTATAACTTTCAGAAATCAGTTGTCAAATAGTATTGAAAACACTTTCTGTAAATAAAGCTATTTGTGGTACGTTGATTTGTGCCATGTAGATATTTGTGACATGCTGAGGGACGGGCAGCCTAAGAGTGACGGAAGTTATCATGGGTGTAAACTTTTCCTGGAATATCTGACCAATACTGTCTTAAATAGCCAGGAGGATGGGGGATGGGGGTGGATTTAATTCTTCAAACAGGAAGCTGCATGAAATTATAAAGCAAGTGATCCACTGAACTACAATAGAAATCAAAATTTAGGCAATGATTTTGTCTGTACAGTTTAGTGTTTTAAATCGCAATATATCTTAGGAAAAGGTGAATATTGTAAGATAATTATTCTAAGTCTTCATTGATAAATGAGCATATCTTGCATATGCTCTCTAGTTTTCTAATCAAATTGTTTATATAGACAATCCCTCCCCACCCCCACCAAAATTGCCCAGGTCCCCAAACACTCTAAGGTCAGCCCTGCTTCCATCTATCCCTAGTCTAAGTATGGGGATTTAAATCAAATCAATTCAACAAGCACTTACTAAGAGTCAACTTCATGCAACTATTTGAAAAAACTACTAGGAAAACTGAGAAGCTGTCAGAAATTAAATGTTAGATCAACAGCTTACACCATACATCACAGTAAATTCTCAATGTATACATGACCTATGTATTAAATATCATAACATAAAAAATTGGGAGAGAAGAGAAAAAGATACTTTTCACAACTATGGTTGCAGGGAGAATTTTTAACTAATCAAAGACTAGAGATAACAATAAAAAAAAAATGGATAATTTTGATTATATAAAATTGAAAAGCTTTTGCACAACCAAAATTAATGCAATTAGAATCAGAAGGGAAAGAATCAAACTGGGAAAAGTCTTTGTAGCAAAACTCTCTGATAGCTTAGCTATGTAGGGAACTAATAAAACTATGTGAGAATAAGAGCTATTTACCAGTAGAGAAATGGTCAAAGAACAGAAATAGGTAAGTTTCAAATGAATAAATGCAAGCTATCAGCGTCCATTCAAAAAAAGCTTCAAATCACTGATAATAAGGGAAATATAAATTAAAATAACTCTGCCACACATCCATCAGTTCAAAAATAACAAAGGTTGAAAATGGAGATTGTTAGAGGGGCTGTGAGAGGACAGACACACTGATCCACTCTTAGTAGAGCTGTGATTTGGTGCAACCATTCCAGAAGGCTTTCCCCCATGCTTTCTGTATTATTTTATTTATTTAAAAGTAACAGTATTAGAAAGGCCCATGAAAGGTCTTCTTGTTCATTCCCCTCTATTAAGCTAGCTACATTTAGATGAAAATCTAATTCTGTCCCTTGTCCTTTTTGTAATCTTCCAGAGAAGATTTTCATAGACTTGTGTGTTCCAGTCCAAGGTCTAACAATTGTCAATGGCAGGAAGTTCTTCTGTAGGTCTAAGTTACATCTTTATGCTGTGCCACATGCACCATTTCCTCTTATTCATTTCTCCTTAAGAGATGAAGAGCAGTAGCTAACACTCTTAGATTTTATCTTAAGCTCCTCTTTTTCTGCCAGTTTACACAAATAACTCTAGTCTCACCTTGACCTTTTGTATGCAAACACATTTTTGGTTGAAGACCAAGTATGGATGAAATAAAAGATCGTTGAATACTGGAAAGCAATTTGGAACTATACCCTAAAATGTCAATAAAATGTGCATACCCTTTGACCCAGTGATACCACTACTAGGCATAGATCCCAAAGAAACCAAAAACAGAAGGAAAAGTCACCTATGTACAAAAATATAATAGCACTTTTTTCATAGCAAGGAATTGAGGGTCAATAGACATTGGACACCCTGTTTCCACCATACTAGTTTCAACTACTTCATTGCTCTGAACATGCTGTATACTACTCATGCTCCCTTCTTTCCCAGAAGAATAGTTTTTTAAGTTCCAGCTTATAATGAGAAAAAAAGAGCTCTTCCACAGACAGAATATCCTCTTTCACCCATAGGAAAAGGACCTAGCATAACATATCTTAAGAGTGTTGCTTGCTAAATGTTGAATTGTCTTGAATCACCAAATCTAAGCAACTTTCTTTGTAGAAATAAAAGAAAAAGAGAAGTTCAGTTCAACCAAATTCAATCTAGCAAAAATGTATTAAGTACCTGCTAAAAGAACAAGTTTCCTTTTTAGAAAAGAAGTCGTAGTCTTTCGAAAAAGCAAATACAAAGAGGGCAGTGATCTAGATGTAGCTGTAGCTGCCCCAGATTACTAGCTTTGTGACCCTGACAAGTCATGTTGCTTCTGTGGATCTCAGTTTCTTCATCTGTAAAATTAAGAGGTTGGAACCAAAGGTCCCTTTTCCAACTCTAAATTTATGATCCTACAGCTATCTGGCATGTTCTTAGGACTCCCTTCGAGTGTTTCCAGCTGAAGTTCTAAGATCATTTAAATCGCCCTGGATGCTAGCTGCCAGGGGCATGATGGAAACTGAAAGGAACTCACCTCAATCCAAATATTAAGTCATCCTATGGTCCTTTCCACAGAGGGAATTCAAGATTGTTGAAAAGAAAGACAAGTGATTTGAGCAACTTTGTGCTATGCCAGCTGGATGTGGATGATTAGCGAAAGAGCTGAAATAGGCTCTAGGCATGGAAGTTCTCAGAAAGGAATGACAAACATTGAAACCAGCAAACATTATGGAGTAGGAGGTAGCAATATAACTGAGTTTCTCCTACAACTACTCCTTAGAACATCTAAGAGCAACAGACTAAGTAAGTAATAATGGGGAAGTCTAAGGAAAAAAAATCACAGTAGGTCATTTTTTACAGCCCAAGATCACAAATTCATTCTACAGGCAAGTGCCCAGCATAGGACCTATGGAACAGGGGTGGGCTGGGCTTGTGGACTTAACCCCTAGGCTCAAAACTAGACTTTAGTGCTACTGTGGCAACCCCAAAGGAGAATCTGCTGACTCATAGCCTTGGAATTGGGCTAGACCAGCAGCTCTGTTGCTCTCATCCTAGAAAAGGAACTCGGATTCAACCTCCTGGCTCAGAAGAGGGGTAATCTGGTAATGCTACAGAGTTGTAGAAACTGCAGAGCCTTCCATCTAGTTGACAGAAATTGAGATAGTGACTGTCTACTGGAATTCCACCTGGGGAATATTGCCTAGGCTCAAATCTGGGGCTACAGTTGCAAAAGCCTATGAGGGCAACAATCAGACTATGCATTTGTTCAGACCTCAGAAAGTCTCCTGAAAGTCTGCAGCTGTCTGGCATGAGCCACTCTTATGATTTCCGGAGAACAGTGCACTCAATACCTAGGGAATGTTACTACATACAAAGTGTGTGTACATCCACATGTATATGTATACATGAATATATACACATATGAGCATGTATACACATATATTTTATATAACATATAATATGTGCATATATTTATTTGTATACACATATTATGTATATACACACAATACAAATGCAATACCCAAATGAGCAGGACCCCAGATAAGAGAGGCCAGGACCATGTAAGACCATGACTATTCCACCAGAAGTGGGTAAATCCTACTTCTAACACAAAGTCCTAATTTGGAAAGTAAAGCTGGAAGAATGATAAAATGATAAAGAATTATTATGAAATAGGGCATGCCCAGGACACAAACCCGGAAGAGAAGAATAATTCCAAGACACCTACAAACAAATCCTCAAAGACACAATTTGGCCATAAATTCATTTAGAATTCCTAGGAGAAATGAAGCAGGGCTTAACAAGGAAAGAGTTTCAAAATTATATTATAAATTAAATGAGAGTGCTAAAGAAAAAAATGGAAAGAAAATAAATGAAAGAAAATGAAATAAGAAATGAGATTTTTTGGAGAAAAGACTTGGAAAGAGAATTAACTTGGCATAAGAGGTACAAAACCTTATACAAGTAACATGTTCCTTGAAAATTAGAATGGACCAAACAGAGATTAGTGACTCCATGAGATAATAAGAAATATTAAAACAAAGTAAAAAAATATTGAAAAATGGAATGAAATGCAAAATATCTCATATTAGAACTAATTGACCTAGGACACAGATCAAAAAAAGATAATTTAAGAATCATTGTACTACCTGAAAACCATGACCAAAAAAGAGCCCAGATATCGTATTTCAAGAAATCTTTAAAGAAAACTGCCCAGATATATTAGGATAAGAGGGCAAAGTTAAAATAGAAAGAATCTGCTAATCACTTCCTAAAAGAAACCCCAAAACGAAAACTTCCAAGAATCTTATAGTCAAAATCTAGAGTTTCCAGGTCAAAAAAGAATGCTACAGGTAGTCATGAATAAAAATTTAAGTGTTCAGGAGAAACAGACAAGATCACACAAGATTTAACAGCTATTATTATAAAAGAATGGAGAACATGGAATATAGTATTTCAAAAAGCAAAATATGTAGGATTATAACCAAGAGTAACATACCCAGCAATACTGAGTATAATTTTATGGGGGGAGGGATGAATCTTAAATGAAACAGAGGACTTCCAGGAATTTCTAATGAAAGACAAGAGCTAAGTAGAAACTTTGAAATGCATACACAGGGGCCAAGAGAAACACAAACAGGTAAATACAACAGCACAACCAGAGGAGACTATGTATAAGAGAATGTATAGCAGCGTGCTTGCTATCGCAGGATAGCATAGCACACCTTTTAGCCCTCCTAGGAACTCCATTTTTCTCCAATGGAAGAGGAACATGGTGCAACAACCAACCACTTGGTTGGAAAAATTCTGTCCCACCTCTCCCTGATCAGTGATATTGGGTCTTTCCTAGTCCAGAGCAAGAATGGGGTCAGATGGGCAGCCATTCGTGCTGTTCTGGAGCTATCTGCTACACTTCTGGAAGATTAATACTGAAATGTCAATTCAAATTTAGCAAATACTTTCTAAGCATATCTAGCTAGCTAGCTGTCCAGTGGATGGAGTTGTGTATAAGCAATGGAGTAGCCCCTACCCTTTGGCATAATAATGATAACAACACTAGCTAGCATTTATATAGTACTTTAAGGACTGTGAAGCACTGTTATGAACGTTGTCTCATTTTATCTTCAAACAACCCTGGAAGGTAAATGTTATTATTTTCTGGATGAGGAAACTGAGGTAGACAGAGATTAAATGATTTGCCAAGGACCAAACAGCTAGAAAGTTTTTTGAAGGTTTGAACTCAGGCCTTCCTGACTTCACATGTAGCACTCTATCCACTGTACTACCTATGCCTCTTTGAAATTGGGGGGGGGGGCGGGTTGCCTGAGTGCTGAGTCATCTTTTCAGATCATACCTTTCTCCTAACATAGGAAGGGTTTGGGGTTCATGTGGTCTTCCCTTGATCCATACCTCTACTCTTCCCCTCATCCCAGAGACCAGAATCTTTATAGAAACACCAGCCACTCTAGGTTCTCTGAATCTAACTTACCCATCAGTCTGCATCCTAGAATTAAAATTGTCCCAAGTCATGTGGTTTATCTAGCTGAGAAATTTAGGAGAAGAATTTTTTTAAAAAGATTTAAAACAAAATTTACTTAAAAATAATTTAAAGCATTTTTATACAGTCAAAACCGCAATATTCTTTCATTTGACTCAACCCTTAACCCTAGTATTTTGGATGAAAGTTCTAATCTCTGTCCTATTTAGTTCTTCATATTCCAAGCAATTAACTGGCTTCTTCCAGTGCAATATCTCTTGCCAACGTCCCCACCTCAAATATATTTAATTAATATACGTGAGTTTTAGAATACTCATAGTTTCTAGGAGATGAAATCAGAAATTAGAAATAATTTAAAGATACAAAGAAAATTGTGTAGAAAATGCTTGACAACTGCAGGCATAGGACAAGGTGGGTAAGACAGTTAAATCTTCCCTGTTTTTACACTACTCACAAGGAATAACAATAGCCAACAGCCCAGTCCATTCTAACTACTCATAGTGTGTTTTTTTTTCCTGTAGAATCAAGGCTTTGGGTGCTGAAGCCAAGGCTGTGATGCCCCGACTCTAGTGCTTGAGCTTGTCTTGCAAAATATCAGTAGGGTTCTCTCTCCCTCCAGCCACCATTTCATCCCTTCCATTGTTTTTGTTCCTTCCTTTCCAAGCCCAAACTCTAGCTGATCTTCACATGTAGCCACTTTGGCTCTGACAGCTACCAGTCCTGTGTGTCCATGCACTAATTTCCATAAGAATCTCTTTCCAAGAGCAGAGGAAAAAACATCATCTGTCTAGGACTATAATTCCCAGAATTTGCACAGTTGGATTCCAGAGCCATTCCATGCTTCCTAGTAAAATCTGGTATCCAGTTACATATATACTACGTGTCAGGCTTTGTGCTGCACGCACAAGAAATACATTCTAAAGATGGAATCCTCTCTTTCTAAAGGGTTACACTGATGTTAAGATAAGACTTATAGATGGGAAAAAAAGAATAACACAAAAGAGTCCATAATAAAATGCTAAATTAAAAAAATCAATACAGCTAACATTTATTAAGTGCCTACTATGTGCAACACACTGTGGTAGGGCCTTGAGAAACAAAGACGTTCCTCCCATAAGACATCTCATCTCTTGGCTCTAGGCCTTTTCACTTTCTATCCCCCAGTGACTTAGAATGCCCTCCCTCCTCATTTCTGCTTTCTGGCTTCCTTCAAATTTTAGCTCAAATCCCATCTTCTGGAAAGAGACTTTTCTAGTCCTATTCACACTAGTAGGGCCTACCCTCTGAGATTTCCTACAAATACCCCAACACATATATCTTGTAAGTACATTGTTGTTTATATGTTGATTCCCCCATTAGAGCGTGAGCTTCTTGAGGGCAGGGATTCTTTTTGCCTTTCTTTGTATCCCTAGTGTTTTAGCACAGTGTCTGACACATTATGGGCACTTAATACATTCTCGTTGACTTGCTTGTTGACTTGCTTTGTCAACCTACTTCAAGGATGGGTCCAGCAGGTCTCTCTGTAGGCTGGTTCTTCCCCACTCAGCTGCTGCTATTGCTAGTTTCAGTTCCTGAGGTGACCTTTCCAAGCTCACAAGGTCATAAGCTGAACTTTGCCATCTCCAGTATTCACTTACCTAAAATCAGGAAAGAATAAACATAATAGACACCAAAATCCTAGTTACTTGGCAGTCCAAGTGGGTTTGAGCAGCTCACAAGAAAACAGTCATCTTCACTAGAAAGCAGCCTGGAAAAGAGTGAGAGATCATCGGATCTAACCTTTCATTTGCACACTCATTTCCGGCTCAACTTCTTCTGAGTCATTAGTTCTTTCAATTTCTTAGTCAAACAAAAGACTTTTCCCATAGTCACTAATGGTGCCTCAGTCACAAATGGCCAAAAACCAGCTCCCCTTCTTTCCATGTGTTGGATTAGCAGCAAGCTGAGAACATTATTCATGTTCTGCATAACTCACCAGAAAGGGGATGTATCCACATAGGCTATAGGAAGTGTGTCCTCATTGGTCATCCCCGTAATATGTAAATATTTATCAGTGGATCCTTATGAATCTTTTGTATTTTAAGCATTTATTTTTGGTGGAGGAAATAAATCACTAGCCTACAGCTGAAACTTATTTTGTGACAGCCTCCTTAACTACCCTTCCAGGCACTAGCTCTTCCCTTACCCCTTCCTACTTTCCCTTTGGCTCACTGGTTGAAGGAGGGAATTGGAATACTCTTTGCTCCCCACTGCCACTTCTAGCTTCTCCTCCTACTTTCATCACTCAGTATTCTCTCTTCCTTTGAAGTTCGTGCTAGTCATATCTATCATCCAATCAAAATCCTGGTAGTTGTTGTCTACAAACCTCCAAGTCACTCCTCTTCCTTCCTCAATGAGTTCAGTACATGGCTGTCAATTGTTCTCTCCTCTCCAAGTCCTGTACAAGGAGAATTCAACATACATATTGATTCTGCCTCCCTCAAACATCCTAACCTCTCAGTTCCTCAACCTATTCACACACAAAGATCACCATACCCTTGATTGTGACATAACTCACAAAAGTACTACCTCCACATTCAAGAATTCCCAAATCCCCAAATCTGACTATAATGTGTTGGCTTTTCACTTGTTCCTCTTCCTTCCCTTACAAAGCCCTATTTCTTCATCTGAACCATAACCTACAATACCTTGACCCCTCGTTTTTCTCCCAGGACATCTCTCCTATACTAGTCACTCCTCTTCTCCCTATCTTGGCCCTTTGGTGAACCAATTCAACTCTACACTGTCTTCCTCTCTTGAATATCTAGCCTACCTATCAGGAAGAGAGAGTGAGGCTGGTGACTTTGCATAGCCCTGCCTCACTTAAATCCAATTCATTTGCAAGTCATGACATCACCTTCATGACATAATTGGTCTTCTTAGAGAACCACGGACAAACAGCAATCTGTGAGTAGCAGTAGCTGCCCCTACTGGGCAGACCTAACTGGTCAGTTCCAACTGGGTAATGCTCCTTCCTTCCTTCCTTCCTTCCTTCCTTCCTTCCTTCCTTCCTTCCTTCCTTCCTTCCTTCCTTCCTTCCCTCTTTTCTTCCTTCTACCCTTTCTCCTCTCCCTCTGTCCACATAGGGAATCATACGCTTACCTGTGAGTGCTCTGCCCAAAGGAATGCAAATTTTGATAGCTGAAACCTCGCAAAATATCTGGGGGTTTACAAGCCAGATTTCTCTTTTAAAGACCATGCCTTAAACCCAAATCACGATGGCTCTCACTGGTTGGCCGAAAATTGGTCCCAGGCCAAGCTTTACTTGGTCATTGTTTGGGTTTTAATGGCTCAGAGTGAGTGTAAATAGAAATTGTTTCAGTTTTGGCCAGAAACCCTGAAGGTCTTCTTCTCCCAAATTGATTTTTTTTTTGACTAGGTAAAAGAGACCATTTATTTTGCCTCATTTCTTACCTAGCTTTAAATCATCAAATGGACATTGCCTCAGACAGACTGAGAACTGGGAATGACCTTAGCTTAAAAAGGTCAAGATCTCCCACTGCATCTGGGGCCATCTCCATCCTGATATATATCTTGCCACTGGACCCAGGTGGTTCTGGAAGAGAGAGTGGAGCTGGTGACTTTGCATAGCTCTGCCTCACTTAAATCCAATTCACTTGCAAGTCATGACATCACCTTCCTCATTGGTCCTCTTTGAGAATGAAGGACAAACAACAACGACAAACAACAACCCACCTACTTTTTCTCTTATTACACCCTGCCAAACCTCAAACTCTCACCATTTGCCATCTTTGCTCCTATATACATACTGCTCAACAAAGGTGGAAAAAGTCACAACCATTTTGATTGTGTCCATCACAAATTTATGTTACACAGTCTGAACTGGACCCTCACTGCTGCTAAGGCAATCCTACTATACCTTCCTAATCAACTCACTATCCTACTCTCCATAGTGACTCTTCCAGATCTTTTCATGCCTTCTTAAACCTTCCATTACTTTTCCTCCCCCTACCTTCTTAGCTGAAAACTTTACTTCATATTTTACAGAAAAAATTGAGACTATTCACTGTGAGTACCCTCTTCTCCTCTCTTACTCATCTCATACCACTCATGCCTTCTGTCATTATTCCTCTTTCACCACTTTCCCACATGATAAAGTGATCTGATTCCTTACCAAAGTCAACCCCTCTATCTGCTCAAAGGATCCCGTTCCATCCTGTCTCCTCCAACAGATTTCCCCCTTTGTCATCTCCACACTATCACTTATTTTCAATTTGTCCCAGTCTACTGGTTCATTCTCTATTGCCTACAAACATGTCCATGATTCCCCCATTCTGAAAAAAAAACGAACAAAAAACACTTCGTCCTTCCATCTTCACTGATTATTGTCCTATATATCTTCTGTCCTTTGTAGTCAAATTCTTCAAAAAGGCCATCTACAGTCAGTGCTTCCACTTTCCTCTCACTTGCTTTTTAAATCATCTTCTGACCTTATCATTCTCCAAAATTACTAATGATCTCTTAGTTGCCAAATTCAACGGCCTTTGCTCAGCCCTTCTCCTTGACCTCTCTGCAGCTTTTGACACTGTTGATCACTCTCTTCTCTTTTCTCTAGGTTTTTGAGACACTGCTCTTTCATGCTGCTTTTCCTGTCTATTTGACCGGAGCTATCAGGACATCTTCTCAGTTTCCTTTCTTTATCCTCCTCCGGATCATACCCCCTAACCACAGGTGTCTCTCAGGGTCCTGCCCTGGCTCCTCTTCTCTTCTCCCTCTATACTGTTTCACTTGGTGATCTCATCAGCTCCCATGGATTTAATTAACATCTCTATCCTGCCTCCGTCCTCTCTCCTGCCCTCTAATCTCCCATCTCCAGCTGCCTTTCAGATATATCTCAAACTAAACTAAGATTCAGCCCACATCCTAAACTCAGTGGGTACAAAACAAAACTCATTATCTTTCCTCAAATCCTCACCTCCTCCTACTTTCTCTATTACTATAGAGGCCACATCATCCTCCTAGTGCCTCAGGCTGGAAACCTAGATGTCATCCTTGGCTCCTTACTCTTACTCTTACCCTCACCTTCACCCTCCCCACCACCCCCATCGGCCAAGCTGTTGCCAAGGCCTATCAATTTCACCTTGCAACATCTCTTTCATTCACTCTCTTCTCTCTTCTGACGTTGCCACCTCTCTCATGCAGGCCCTCATCACCTCCTGTCCAGACTGTTGCAATAGGCTGCTGGTGGGTCTGTCTTTCTCAAGTCTCTCCCCACTGTAATAGATCTTCCATTTAGCCACCAGTGATTTTCCTAAAGTGCAGGTCCGATCATGTCTC
>CM053622.1:702056967-702087201 GCA_028646595.1 Phalanger gymnotis | reverse complement strand
TTTGTTGACTTCTTCTGGCTGTACGTTTTGGTCTTCTTTGTCACCAAAGAAAGATTCCAAAGTCTGAGTCTGAATCTGATTCTGTTTTTGCTGCCTGTTCATGTTCCCAGCCAACTACTTGACCCTTGAGCTTTTTGTAGAGGTATGACTGCTTGTAGAGTAGAGAGTACTTTGTCCCAAGCATTAGAGTCCTTGTGCTGTTTTCAGAGCTACTTCTACACAACAAGCTCTGCCACACCAGCGCTCCTCCTCCACCAAGAACTGCCAACCCAGGCTGCGACTCAGGTCTAAGCAGGCTCTGCACTTCTGCTCTGATCCGCCACTTAATTCCTCTTACCAAGTGGGCCTGGGGCCAGAAGCAACTGCAGCTGTAGTTCTGTCAGAGCTGCACCATTTCAGCTGCCTCCAGGGTGGTGGCCAACTGTGAACTTCTTTCACTCTGTCCCCCACAGCTTTTCCTGCTAACCTTCTCTGTTGTCTTTGGTGTTTGTGGGCTAAGAAGTCTGGTAACTGCCACAGCTCACTGATTCAGGGCGTTAGGGTCTTTTCTGCCCAGCTTCTGGTCTGGTCGTTCCTGGTGTGTCCCATGCTGGGCTCTGCATTGCTACACTCCTAGCTCCATGTGATAGACTCTTCCCAGTGACTATTCAGGCTTTCCTGGGCTGGAGCCCTGCTTCCCTCTGTTATGTCTTGGGTTCTGCAGCTCTAGAATATGTTCAGAGCCATTTTTATAGGTGTTTGGAGGAACCTGGGGGAGAGTTCACTCAAGTCCCTGCTTTCCAGCTGCCATCTTGGCTCTGCCCCCTCTCATTTGATTCTTACAATAATCCTGTGAGATGGGTGCTATTATTATCCCCATTTTAGAGGTAAGGAAACTGGTACAGACCGAGGTTAAGTGACTTGTCCAGGGTCACGCAGCTACTAAAGATCTGAAACTATATTTGACCTTAGGTCTTTCTATCTCTGTGTCCAGCGCTCTATCCACTGTACCACCTAGTTGCAACTTAGTAATGCCTTTTAAGTTTGTGAATTGGAGATGATTAATAACAGACCAAGGATCTACCCTCTGGGTCTTAGGCCAAACCTATTTAAAACAATCATGATACCAAAAGTTCTAGGATAAAAGTTCCTAACCTCTACATAGGTTGTAAACACATTGGAAAAGGAAGAACAGGGCTTAGAGGAAAAACCAAAAGGCCTTGAAGTTATCAAATGGATTTGTCTTAGTTTCCAGAAGTTTAGAATATTTTTAATATGATAAGAGGAAGAAAGAAAGCCTTTGAGGCCAAAGGTTGAGGAAAACCTAGAGAGAGAGAGAATGACCAATTTGCTATCTCTTTCACCTTTTATTTCATTCTTGTTCTTGGGACATACAGATAAGGGAATATTCTTTCATACAATCAGCTTCTGATACTCCCACATGTGCCCTGGGAAAAATAAGAAAGACAGCAAGCTAATGTATTTTCATGATTGTATACGTGCAATTCATTTTTGTGCCATGGTCCAGAGCCACAAAAATATAACCCAGAAGGAAATTTCCCAACCTCTACCATTTATCACCACCATTGCTGCTCTCTGATTAACATGAGGTTAGAATCTACCCTTAGGGAACTCTGGGATCAGAGGAGCTAACAAAATCTTGACAACCAGGAAGAAATCTCTCCACTGTTTCCATATCTGAACTGATTTTTCTCATGCCAGGCACCATGCATTTGTCAAATTCATACAAGACTCTTTGAAATTTGCAATATCATAAATAACTTTGTTCAATGACTCTCTAATTTATATCAAACAAAGCATGAACCAGGAAGTTTATGCTTGCCAAAGGTATTTACCACCAATATGGAGGTATGAATGGGTGCCATTCTGCTGATTTCGTCAAGGTCTGGAATGTTAAGTCTTTGACTTAACCACTCAATCAGGAAAAACCTAGCAGATTAAAAAATGCCTTTTGTCTGAATTGTGATAACTTGTTGGGTGGATAGTCCATGGACGTCATAAGCTGGGCCCAAGAGGGGAGGTGACTGGGCGGGATTGCCTTTGGAAAATTGCACTATTCTTTTAATGACCCTGAGCTTTTCCCTGAAACAAAGGCCCATTTTTTTTTTAACATCAACATTCTCTTGGTGATACTGTACGGCTGTGAGTCGTGGAATACCATTGTCTCCAAAAAATGGAAATTGCAGATCACCCAAAAGGCCGGTGGAGAAGCACGTGGTGTGGGCATGAGCAGGCTGCAACACAGGATGAGTAGGCAATTGTGCAGAAGAAGCAGTGCAAAAGATGTTATCAGAAAAATGTATGATTGGAAAAAATGGGCTGGTCACACAGAGCTATGTAACTGATGCACAGTTTGCATGCTCTGCTGCTATCCTTACAAAACAAAGAGAACCAGAGAAAGGTCACTGTCATGTTGGATGGAACCCCCGATGGCAGATTTAAATGAGGACATGAGCAACACTTGCATAGGATGGGCAAGCACAGTGAAGTTGCGATTTTCAGGGGTGGAGGGATTCCCCATATCCATGAGACCGTAGGTCCATCCAAGTGTTCAGGTGTCAGCCCTATTCCAGTTCTGCCAGTTTTATACAAAGTAGGAACATTTTTTTCTCTTTCTTTTCTACTTTGTTGTAAGTTTAGACTTTCCCAGGTTATCTAATAACCGTAGATTTCATTTTCCACCCAGCCAGACTCCTTGTTCCTCCCCATCCTCTCAGGGGATAGTTCATAGATGTCATTGGCCACAAACCCACTTTCCATGCTCGCCAGAGTCACAAAGCCACTCTCAGAGGGGTTCACTACTATGTTATCGTAGTCACAAGATAAGTCATTGGGAGTGGCTCCTCCAGACCTGGCCCGGAATGAAATGTTCTTCAGATCTGGCCGAGGCTCAGTTAAATCTGCTTCGCTTTGCTTTCTTATGACATTATAAACTTCTAGGTCAGGACTATTCCTTCTGTTGGGGGCTGGCCAAATGTTTGGTTCCTTTGTGCTCTCTGTCTGCTCTCGTTTCCTGTAAATAAAATAAACCAGCTTATTATTTCCGGTCCAATAGAAGATGCTGCTGTGTTCTTCTACCAAAGGCCACTCAGGCAGAGGGCTGGCATGGGTGTATATTTGAGGGGAATTGTGATTTTGAGAACTAACTCAAGATTTCAATTACATGAAAAAACTTTGTTGAAGGGGAAAGGTTGGGAATTATAGAGAGACAATTGCTGAAAAAGTCCCTTACCTACTGCGTATCATATTCTCAATCTCAGAGAACAGATAGCTCTTGTATGTGCCAGCCAGGTCAAACCACTATGACCACCTCAAATGCCACTTTTCCTCAGACCCTAGTGGAAAAGCCCAGGGCCTTGTGTCCAGGAGCCTGTACAGAGCACTGGCTCTCCTTATAGCCCAGCCCCTGAAGTAATTCTCCAGGGAGGTAACTTTTGTAAAGATGTAACCTGGCAACTGTCTCTGTAGGAGATGATACCCCAACCTATGAGGCAGCCACAGCTACTGAAAACTCAGAAAACAAAATCCTTGACACTAAAATTATTGGCACTATCAAATGATTCAACATCAGAAATGGATATGTCAGTCAGATTTATCAGTGGAAATAACACTACAGAAGATGTATCCTGTTCTACTTCACCCCCCGTACCCTAGGAATGACTGAGCCTTTCCATCTGACTTGCAGTTGAAACCTCCCATATGCAGTATCTAACTCTATTAGCATGTGAGCTCCTTGAGAACAGGGACAGTCTTATTCTTCTATTTGTATCTCTGGAACTTAGCACAGTGCTTTGCCCACAATAAATCCTTACTAAATATTTATTTATATTACTAATTCATTCGCAGACAAGATTCATATGGGATGGACGGACGTATAGGATAG
The DNA here is from genome assembly GCA_028646595.1 of Phalanger gymnotis. Taxonomy (NCBI): domain Eukaryota; kingdom Metazoa; phylum Chordata; class Mammalia; order Diprotodontia; family Phalangeridae; genus Phalanger; species Phalanger gymnotis. The sequence goes on along the minus strand of CM053622.1, from coordinate 702,083,318 downwards.
GCACCATGTTCCTTCAAATAAGAAGCCCAAAGCCTGAATCCTGATAGAGTGGTGAATAGGGGAAATGATAGGAAATCAGAGTGGAATAATTAATTTGAAAACATTAAGTGCAATTTTTGATGTTGAACTCTATTTTTGGGAAATAAAGGTCTGTTTTCAGTTTCTTTATTGACTTTTGAAGTAAAGACTTCCACTAGAACTTTATAAAATCATTATATAAAGTCAATCTTATTAAGAAGCTAAATTTAAAAAAAACCATAAAAAAGAAGCTCAGAAGTAAATTCCCTAACCCAAGTTTCCATTTTCTCTCTGTCAAATGGAATAAATAACCTTTTTTCCCTCACTGAGTAGACTATTACACTAATATAGTCATTAGGGTAATCAAAATGTAATCATTAGAGTATTCTCTACAGATCAAGTTGGCTATTTTGTGACTGTTGCATACCCAATTAAAAAAGAAATCACTAATCACTCCAAATGGACTTCAGGGATTCTATCTGAAGTAAGTGTCTTAGCTTCAGAGGTTTGTGATCATTCTTTGGCACAACCAATTCATTCAATCACTTCTTCAGAATTCATCTACTGCCTGCCATGTTCCTAGCAGCGGGCCAGGCACTGTGAGGGATAGGGAGAAGTACAAAACGTGACTCCTGTAAAGAGCTTACATTTCAGCCAAGGAGACATAAACTAGTGTAAGGGACAGCCTTTGTAGGTCTTAGGATCACAGATATAGAATTGGAAGGAACTTTAAAGATTAAGTAGTCTAGTCCAAGTCTCACGTCAGTAGAAAGTAGTAGAATCAGGATTTGAACCCTGGCCCACCAACTCTAAAACTAGTGTGTTGGTTACTATACCAATTCATTCATTATCTATACATTGATTATTATGTATCAAAAATTGTACAAGGCACTGTGAGAATACCAAAGAAATTTATACCACTGTAATTGCTTTTAAGGAATGTATAATCACATTAGGGAGACAAAACTTAACACAAAGGGTCAAAAAGAGAGAACTATCATGATCCCAGTTAATGAAAACAATTGTTAGCTCATTTGGCTTCTTGGAGTACACTTGGGGATTTGTTTTCAAATTTGGAATGCTGTCTTCTGGAGTGATGCTTCCTCAGCTTTTTCTTAAATAACCAGTGATACTTTTTAACTTCAAAGATAAGTAGAGAAAGGGGTGCTTTTATGTAGTTAACACACACATTTCCATGAAGTATGATAATTTTACTTGCCTCCTTCCACAGATCCATAACCAACATATGACTGTGGTGACCACCAGAAGAAGGAAGAGGGGAATACTGGGAATAAGGATGTAGGCAAGATTCATTTCAGCCCCTGGAGAGATGAATACACATTAGCAATATTTGTAAATTTGGTATGTTCTTTAAGAAAAAAGAAAGGCCTTTTACAAAATTTCAGAGTTGGAAGGGACCTTAGTAGTTACCTAGTTTAAGCCACATCTGAAAAAGAATCCTTTCTAAGACATACCTGACAAATGGTCGTTCAGCCTGAAGACTCCCAATAAGGGTGAGTTCCATGACCTCCCGAGGTATTCAATTCCACACATACACACACACACACACACACACACACACACACACACAAGTGTGTGTATGTGTATATAGGCATATATGTATACACACATATACAATACTTATGTATATGCATATGTATGGTGTACATATACATGTATATATTAATTTCACATATACAAGATATATAATATATAGCAATTCCATATATATGTTAAACTATATACATACACATATACACACATGTGTTTTATATGTGTTTTTATTTTTATGTGTGTATGTATCTGTGTGTATGTATATGTATGTATATATACACATACACACATACATAGTTATTAGGAAGTTTTTCTTTCCATCAAGCCTAAATTAGCCTCTTTGCAATTTTCACTTATTCCTCCTTGTTCTGCCCTCTGGGGTCAAACATAACAAACACATTAACTTTTTCACATGACAGTCATCCAAATACCTGAATCTTCTCTTCTTCAAGTGAAAACCCTTGGCTTCTTCGTTCTATTCACATCTAACATGGACTTCCCTTTCATTTACTAGTCCACCCACCAGGGGCTGTTCCAAACCTTTTCATCCCCTTTCAGAATTCCCATGGTACTCTGTCCCCACCAGATGCTCAATTGAGAACTTTGCCTTATACTTCAAAGAGAAAATAAAGGCCATTCAACAAGAGCCCCCTCCTCAAATGGCACAATATTAGTAAAGCATTTAGCACAGTGCTTGGCACATTGTTCCCTTTTCCTTCCCTCTTCATTTTACCTCCTTCATCCCTGTCTCACATGAGAGGCATCCTTTCTCTTTGCTAAGGTGAAACCCTCTACATGCCCAAGAGATCTCATTCTATCCCATCTGGTTCAGCAGATCTCCCCCTCTATCGTCCCTGCTCTCGCTAATTTTAATCTCTCTCTGCCTGCTGGCTATTTCTCTGCTGATTACAAACGAGCTGCCATCTTCCTTATCTTCATGCTTAAACAACTCTCACTTGATCCAACCATCCCCAGTCGCTACCATCCCATAGGTGTGTCCTCTCTTTTGTGCTTAAGACTCCTTAGAAGGTTGTCTACGATTCGTGTCCCTGCTTCCTCTCCTTTCATTCTCTTCTAAGCCCTCAACATTCTGGCTTCCAACCTCCTTATTCAGCCAGAACTGCTCTTTCTAAAGTTACCGATGATCTCTTAATTGCTAAGTCAAGCCTTTTCCCGGTGATGCACATCCTTCTTTACTCTCTCTCTGTAAGCTTTGATGCTGTCGGTCACTCCTTTCCTGGATACTCTTTCCTCTATGGGTTTTAGTGAAACTGCTTTCTCCTAGTTCTGCTCTGACCTGCCTGATCAGTCTAATTTGTTTATTTTTGGGAGGCAATCGGGGTTAAGTGACTTGCCCAGAGTCACACAGCTAGTTAGTGTTTGAGGCTGCATTTGAACTCAGGTCCTCCCGACTCCAGGGGCAGTGCTCTACCCACTGTGACACCTGGCTGCCCCCCCCCCCCGCCCCCCGCCCCAGTCTAATCTACTGGATTCTCATCCAGGACACACCTGCTAACCATAAATGTTCTCTAAAGGCCTTCTTCTCTTCTTCCCCTAGACTAATCTTACTAGATGCATTCATCAGCTATCACAGAGTCGATGATTATCTCTACGCAGATGATTCTTAGGGATGTTTATCCAGCTCTAACCTCTTTCCTGGTCCACAGTTTTCATCTCCGACTGCCTACTGGATGTTCTGAATTGGATTTCTGGAAGAAATCTTAAACTCTGGGGGGGGGGGGGCAAAAAACTCATCACCTTTCTCCTAAACCTTATTTATTTATTTACTTATTTATTTTACCACTATCCTCCCAGTCATCTAGTCTTGCAACCCCGATGTCATTCTGTATTCCTCACTCTCACTCATGCCCCAGATCCAGTCTGTTGCCACGTTCTGTCATTTTTACCTCTGCAACATCTGTCCTAATACATCATACAGACAATATCCTGCATCTCCTCACACCTAGACTACACCATAGCCTTCTGGTTGACCTGTCTCAAGTGTCTCCCCACTCTAGTCCATCCTTTATTCACTTCTTAAAGTGATCTTCCTAAAGCATGTCTGATCACATTACTCCCCTCTTCAGTAAACTCCAATGGCTCCCTATTGCTTCCAGGAGCAAATAAAGAATCCTTTGTTTGGCTAGTAAAGCCCTTCACAACCTCACCCCTTCTTATCTTTCCAATCTTCTTACATATCCCTCCTCCCGGGGTCCATATACTCTATAATTTAGTGATTCTGGTTGCCCTTGCTGCTCCTTACACACGTCATTCATTCTCTCAACTCAGTGTTTTTTCGATTTCTGCCCCCATCCCTAGAATGAATGGTCTCCCTCTTTGTCTCTGCTTCCTGACTTCCCCAGCTTCCTTCAAGACTCAGTTGAAATCTTAGGTCTTTACTGTACCCTCCTCTTCCACCCCCCACTTCTAGTACCTTTCCCCTGAGATTAACTCTGATTTTCCTTGCAGATGTCCTGTCTATGCATAGCTGTTTACATATTATCTCCTCTATCAGAATGGGAATTTCTGGAAGGTAGGAAATATTTTTACTTTTCCCTGTGTCTTTGGTGCTTGGTGTAGTGCCTGGCATACAGTAAGCACTTAATAAAGCTTGCTGACTTGATTACCCTGGTTGTTCTTCTCTGGAAAAACTTTTCTGGCTTATCAATGTCCTTCCTCAACTGGAGCACTGAAGGGTGTACGTGACAGCTGTCTTCAGGTTTTGGGGGTGCTGTTGTGTTTGGAAGAGGCATCAGACTTATTCTGCTTGGCCCCGGGATACAACCAGGAGCAAAGGGATAAATTTAGGCTTGATGGGAGGAAAAACTTACCCAGTAGATGGCAACCAGCATGGTGAATGGTCTAGAGCAGGGGTGGCAAACACAAGGTCCTGAACCAGATTAAAATGTGATTGGGAAATATTTAACAAAATAAAAAAAAATACAATAAAACATAGATAACATTACATTTTAAAACTAAGTCAATACATGGCCCACAGGGATTCTTATGTATGGATTAGTGGCCCCCATTTCTATTTGAGTTTGATACCACATGTCACATAAAGACAGTTTAAGGGAATTGGGAACGTTTAACCTTAGAAAAGGGCAGCTAGGTGGCACCATAGCACATAGAGGGCTAGGCCTGGAGTCAAGAAGACTCATCTTCCTGAGTTTGAATCTGGCCTCAGACACTAACTAGCTGTGTGACCCTGGGCAAGTCACTTAACGCTGTTTGCCTCAGTTTTCTCATCTTTAAAATGAGCTGGAGAAGGAAATGTCAAACCACTCCAGGATCTTTGCTAAGAAAACCCCAAAGGGAGTCCACAAAGAGTCAGAACCACAACAACCTCAGAAAGAGGAAAACTACATTTTTTTCAGTCGTTATCTGTGACACCATTGATCTGGTAGGGGGAGGGGCGGTCCTGGTGAGGAAACTTGATCTATTAATGCAGACAGACAGTTTTTAGAAAGTCTTCTGGGAAACAGAGGCTAAGTCACTTGCCTAAGGTTATAGTTAATATGTGCCAGGGGCAGGGATGCAAGCTCAAGTCTTCTGACTGTAGGGACATCTATCTGTCTATTACTCTTTGCTGCCACATTCATCCTTGATAATTTTCATCTTGTTAAATTCAGCCAAATATTCTATTCCATCAAGACCTGTCTGGATCTGGACTGTATGAATCCAGATTGTTGGCTGTCTTTCCTGACTTTGTGTTGTCTACATGCCATCATTGCTATATGCGCTGTTCAAAATGACGTTTCAATCTTTTTTCTGTTTTGCTAGTTTCACAATAAACAGGTTTCTGGGAGGAGAAGGCCCATCTTTGTCTCCCCTCACTTTCCTTTTGAAAGCAGGGGACATTTGGTCAGCCGATACTCATAACATAGAGGGGAGCCATCTGCCAGGAAAGTTCAAATTTTAGAAAACTAGAAGTGTTGGTGTCATTACTGTGAAGGAAGAGAACCCATGATACATAAATTAAATTGTTGTACCTTCTAAATATTTCTAAGATAAAGAGCTTGGTGTTAGAGTTAGGGGTGGTGATTATGGATTATGGATATTGGTGATATGGATATGGTGATAATATGGATTATGGATTATGGTGATTATGGATATTAATGACATCAAATGGTCCTTTCTGTCCTGGGCCCTCTTTCTTCTCCATGAATTTTCTCCCTTGGTAATCTCATCTGTGTCTATGGCTTCAAGTATCATTGCTACTCAGATGACCGCTAAATCTATATGTCCAGGACTAATCTCTCTCCTGAATTCTAGTTCTCGATTGCCAAGTGCCTGCCCAAAACTTCCACCTGGGTATCTCAATCCCAACGTGACTAAAATGGAATAGACGATTCCCTTAGCCCACCCCTCCTCCAAACATCTTATTTCTATTAAGCGTACCACCATTATCCTAGTCACTCATGTTAGTAAACTTAGAACTTCATTATCTTTTCTCCCCCAGTTCCTTATAGCTAATTAGCTGCCAGATCTTTTGTTTGCTTGTTTTGTGGACCAGACCTGTCATTTCACTGGTACAAGGAATTCTCAATGAGAAAAATCTGGTGACCAATGCAAATCAGCACTTGTTATTATATTGTTATTATCATATTCTTTGGTAATATAATTATATACCATAACAGCCCTCCCTCACTCAAATCAAAGTCAACTGCAAGTCAGGTCATCATTTTTCCTGATGTCATGGTCCTCCTCGAAAATGAAGGACAAACACAATTTATTATAATATAGTATCACTTCTTGTATTCTTTGAGAATTTCCTGGGGATCCTGAGAATTTAAGTGACTTACATAGGGTCATATATTCAAGATGAGACGGGGGTGAAATTTGAACAGTTGCTGAGGTCTTATTGAATCTAACCTCACAACGTCTCTCATCTCTAGCCATTTCTCTCCACCTCACCAGACAGGATTATCCTAGGTCAAGAGCTCATCCTCTCTTAGCTGGGCTACTACACTAGGCCCCTAACTGGTCTCCTTGCCTCCAGTGTTTCTCTTCTCACATCTCTCCACTCCACAGCTGCCGAAATCATCTTCCTAAGGCCCAGGTCTGATCATGTCATGGCCCTGGCTTAAAAATCTTCACTTGTTCCTTATCGATTCTAAGGTAAAATACAAATTCCTCAGCCAAATATTTCAGATGATGTAGAGTCTGTTCCACAATACTTTCCAGTCTTACTTCATATTACCTTCCTTCATACAATCTTTATGCCAGGTAGCATGGACTCCTTAATATTTCATCATTTACCTCGGTGCGTGCACAGGCCATCCATGTGCCCAGAACGCATCCCTTCTTTGTTTCTACATCTCAGAATTGTTATCTTCAGCTCAAGGGCCACCTCCTTTGTGAAGCCTTCCTTGCTTTTTTCCAGTTGTTAATATATTCTCTCTCTCTCAGTAACTCTTTCTGTCTGTCACTCAGTCTGTGTCTTTCTCTCTCTGTCTTTCTTTAAATTACAAGGTATGTTATCTTTCACCACTTGAATGTTAAGTTTCTTGAAGGCAGGTACTTTTTCATTGTTGTATTTATATCATCAGGGTCTACTTGTCAGAACATGGGCTCCCTCTTTGCCTTTTTTGTATCCCTATGGTTTAGGAAATGCCCTGGCATATAAGAAGCACTTAAGAAATGTTTGTTAATTGATAATAGCTAGTTAATAAACATTTGTGGAATTGACAGTGTGGTAGAGGGATTGACAGTGGTAGTGGGATAAGATATTTACAGAAATAATCACCATACAATTTAGGGTATGTTAACTATGAAATTAAAGTTAAAGCTTCCAGAAACCAAAGAGGGATAAAAGGTTGGAGAGGGAGGGAGTCAGGGAGGGTTTTGTAAAGGGAATGGCAATCAAACCGATTCTAAAAGGAAAAGAAAGACTTTAAGGATGGAAATGTGGAGTCAGTCGCCTCCAGGAATGTGAGACAACCTGCACAAACATAAGGAAGCAAGAGACAGAGGCAGATTGGGGAAAAGCTAATCATCTGTCTTGGACAGGGAGAGTGAGTGAGCTGTGACCAAGTCCCAGTAATGTCCCAATGATGGGAGCAGAAGAAATGAAACTATAGGAGAAGGGGGAAGATGTGAAGCTGTGGTCAGTGGAGGGGGATTCCAGAATTTAGAATCTTGGAGGTGGAGGGGTTTTAAGTGACAGCGAGGTAGGAGGCATAACTACTCTCGTAAGTTGCCAAAGTGAAACGAAGATTAGAGTGGAGGAAGCTGATGTAGAGAGAAGCCAGAGAGAGAGATTAGAAGCAGGGAGACCAATTATGGGCCTATTGTAGTATTCCAGCTAAGAGGTGAAGCATGATCAATGCTAATATGGATGATGCCAAGGGCTACTAGTTGTCCCCTAGCATGTCATTTTCTTTAAAATATCCTATTTATATTATGCATTATAATTATTTACATATTATTTAGAATTATATTTATATATTACATATAATGAAATTATATAAAATATATTTATATATTTATAATTATTTATCATGATTATTTATATATTATATTATTGCTTATGTTATTTATGTTTTACTGTATCTTTACTTATCTTGTTAAATATTTCTTAGTTACATTTTAATCTGATTGGGTATCACTTGGGAGTGTTATGGGCCACATACTCTAACCTAGACCAACTGCTTAATTTGACAGATAAAGAAACAGGCCCAGAGAAATCCTCACCCTCGGGTCCTTTAATTCTCATTTCTCCACATCTATATGTTTACCTACCTCCTCTATGTACATATCCCCAGAAGATGCATTTGCCATCTTGGCTTCCCCTCTTCAGTCCAGCCCTTCTGATTTTTCTTAGGACATCTCTGATTGAATAATCCCGCAACTCTCAAGAGTTAAGATTGAGAAAGATACGGTCCCATTTTTAAGCAAGTGTGGAAAAAGCAAAGTAGTAAATGCAGCTGTGACTGGTCTGTGACCAGAGGGAAGTGTGGCATTAGCTTTTCCCCAGGAAAGTCCTATGTGTACCTTTGGTTTCTTTAACTGTTCCATTGGCATCTTCTTTTAGGGATCTTTCTGGAGGCATTGGAGTTACTGGTTCTCTTTCATCACCTAGACAAACATTTAGAATTAAAAGCATGAAAAATGGCAGAGATCAATCATACTGTTGTAAGATTAAAAGCAGACAAAACCCGGAAGCAATTGCCTAGTCCAAAAACTTCATTTAACAAATGAGGGACTTGGAAAGGAGCCTTGGCCTGGAACCTAGAAAAGTGAATTGACTCGTCCAAGATCGCACAATACAGGATGCAGCCAGAGTTCAAACCCAGGTCTCTGACTCAAAGTCAATGTCCTTTTCCATCTTTATTGATCACCAGCATGGCAGCGTGCTAAGAGGCAACACAAAGAAGCGGCAGCAACTTCACCTTTGCATTTCAATGAAATGTTTTAGGAAAGTAGGAGGTTAAATTCGCCACTGCAGGGGCTCTGTGATGCCTAGGCTTTTATGGGCAGCTCCTGCATTTGTAGGTTTTCAGGGTCAGGTTTGGAACTCCATGAGTCAATAGGTATTTATCAAGCACCCACTAAGAGCCAGGCAGTGTTCTAAATGCTGGACATGACATACAAGACAACTAGGTATGGCAAATTGAAAGGCCTATGTATTGGCTAGTGATGATTTCAAGAGTTTGGAGTTGGCATTTTGGGGAGCCATGTACAAAGTTTATGAATAAATTTCTGATAACAACCCTAATTATATTTTCAACAGCTGTTTAGCATTTTTAGATGCATTCAAAGAACACCAGAAGGAGATAATTTAATGTTTGCTTGGTTTTGACCATAGATGAACAGCTAGAAGGGACTTTGGAGATCATCTATACCAGCGGCATCCAATTCAGATAGAAATATGATTAACTATGATAGACTCAGCTTTTCTCAGCAAAGCAAAGATCCAAAACAACTCCTAAAGACATGAATCATGATGGAAAATGCTACCCACATCCAGAGAAAGAACGATGGAGTCTGAATGCACATTGAAGCATGCTATTTTCACTTTTTTGTTGTTTTCTCTTTCTTGTGGTTTGTCCTTTTTGTTCTGATTCTTCTTTCACAACATGACTGATGTGGAAATATGTTTAACATGATTGGACATGTATAACCTATATTAGATTACATGCTGTCTTGGGGAGGGAGGAGGGAAAGGAAGGAGGGAGAAAGATTTGGAACTCAAAATTTTACAAAATGAATGTTGAAAACTATCTTTACATGTAATTAGAAAAATAAAATAAAATACTGTTAAGGAAAAAAAAATAGGGGCTTCCAAACCATACATAAGGATCCCTTTGGGCTGCATATTGACTTAGTTTTAAAACATAATACTATTTATGTTTTATTGTATTTTCTACTTATTTTATTAAATATTTCCCAGTTATATTTTAATCTGGTTGGGCCTCACTGGGGAGTGTTGTGAGTCACATGCTTCCTACCTCTAATCTAGACCAACTGCCTGATTTGATTAATGGAGAAATAGGCCCAGAGAAATGACTTTCTCAAAGTCATACAACTAGTACATAGAAGAGCCAGGACTTTAAACTAGGTCCCAGGATTCTAAAGCACCCCAAAAGGTGGCATGATTCCTTTTCAGGATGAAAAGATTAATAGCAGTTGTATTTCCTTCAAGTTGGCCTGGTGCAAGGAAGAGCTGATTTTGAATCCTATGAAGGAGGGCTTGTAGCTCTATAGCGAAATGACAGCAGCTGAGTGGCACAGTGAATAGTGCTCTAATCCTGGAGTCAGGAAGACCTGAGTTCAAATCCTACCCCAGAAGCTTACTAGCTGTGTGACCCTGGGCAAATCATGGAACCTCCTTTGGCCTCAGTCTCTTCATCTGTAAAAGGGGGATAATTACAGCACCTCTTCTCATGGGGTTGCGAAAATCCTATGAGGTTTATATTTGTAGACGTGTTCTGCAAAACCTAAAGGGCTTTATAAATGCTATCAATCTTAAATATGAAATGGCTAACTCACCTCCAGGTAGATGACTCCATATCACAGAAGTAGCTGCCAGGATTGGTTTCTCTGAAGAAAATAAAGCAGAACAACATTGACTTTTCTTGTCATCTGGGTGAAATCAATTAGAACAAAACAAAAGAACTTCCTCTTGCTTATAACTTCTGGGACAGCAGAAAGAGTCGTAGTTCTGCTATCACAGGACCACAGACTTAGAAGGAACCGTAATGCTGATTGAGTATAACCCTCTCGTTTTACAAATGGGGAAGCTGAGATGTTCAAGTCACTTGGCCACATAGCTAAGAAGTCTCTGACTTAAGACTTGCACTCAGCTCTTTGTGACCTGAAATCCAGTGTCTATCCATTGCACCAGGCTGCTTGTGTGTCCTTGGCCAAGTCGCCTCATCACTGTGAGACTCAGTTTCCCCACCTGTGAAGGGTTTGGACCAATGGTCCTTTTCAGCTCTAAATCCTATGATCTGATATCAGTGTACATAGTAACAAACACTGAATTTAGGATGTACCTTTGGCTAGACCATAAGGCTAGAATAATAATTATGCACAGACTCATGTACCATTGATAAATGGCAGGAAATCAAGAATGACTTTTATATTTATCTTAACATACACACAGACACACAGAGCTGACGTATTTCTTGGGGTGAGGGGGATGGAACCCATTAAATACCATATTCTCTGCTACATACCAACTTTTCCTTGAAGATGAGGTGGCCAGATTAACCAGGACAGTCCCAATAATAATAATGATAATGATAAAAACTCAAAATTATGCAGCACTTTAAGGTTGATGGAAAACTTTCCTCAGGATAACCCCTTGAGGTAGGTAGTAAACATATTATTAGCTCCAGTTTACCAAGAATGAATCACAGCTACTTCTGTGATACATAGTCATTTACCTGGAGTTGCTTCATATGATTGATAGCATTTATAAAGCCCTGTAGGTTTTGCAGATTGGCCCAGCCTCACATACTAAAGAAGTGTAAAGGACCCAGGCCTCTACGCTTAACTCCAGCCCTGGTTCCACAACATTGCAATGCTTGCAAAGAACAGGAAGGATTTCTAATACTCATCATTTTAAGGCTGAAGGATACCCAGAAAGTGGGGGGCGGGGAGGAAAGGCTTCACTTGGGTGAGCTGGAAATTATGAAGTGGGTAGGAGAGAAGAAGAAAAAAAAGGGCAGGTAGAGATTTTGTGGAAAGGAAGTAACATTGAAGAGGCAGAAGTTAAAAAAAGTAATCATACTTTTTAGAAAAGCTGGCAATGAAAGCATGCTGAGGCACTAAGGTAAAAGAGAAAATTTAGAAAAAAAGGCAAATTCCAAAAAAACCCGTAAAAAACCCAAATCTAAACAATGCAACCACCTGTCTCCCCCAAAAAGTTTAAAGCAGATAAAATTTTGAACAAAAAAATCCATTTGGACTTATGAGTATTATCTAAAGGCACTTCTTTTCTCTGTGGCAGTGACAGGACAAAACTGGATGTGTAGGATGTGAGGGCAACTAGAGTCATCTCAGGAGGTGAATACAGCTTGAAAAAAGAAAAACGACTTGAAAGCAAAATTAGAGTCGAAAAGGCAGATAAATTCAAATTCACTTCAAATTATTTTTATCCCAGATTAGATCCAACCAGTAAAATCTACTCTAGCCCTGTCTGGAAATAACGGGAAATAGAGGCCAAGCAGTCAGCTTTGGAGGTGAGAAAAAGACTGATTGAAAATCATCCCCAGTTTGGAACTAAGCCAGCAATGATGGGAGTGTTTGAGAAGTTCGAGCAGCTTAAGCCAATTCAAAAATAAAATTCTAAAAGAAAATCGGGAGCAATACACCCATCTAATTCAAAATACCCATTAAGGAGTAGAATAGGATGTTTAGGTCCACTTTCCATAATGTCTGTTATCTCTGTCCGGCAGAATTGAGATAAACCTATTTATTGTCTCAATTCTTTGCTTCTTGGTTTGCTTTTCTTTCTGAGAGGATCCAGAAACAGACATAGAAAACAATCTGTTCTCATTATATTTGATTTGAAGCTTTGCAGGAGAGAAGAATACACACCTCTTACAATTCTCCTTTTTCTAAAACTCACATCTGAAACAAGCCATCTACCTTTCGGCTCAATGTCTGGCATATAGGCCCTTGATAAATACTTGTTGACTTGCTGTGATGGTTGTTATAGTCTTTCGTATATTGTTCAATATCAGGCCACTGCTACATTTCCTGACCAGTTGGGGCCACTTTGTGCTCTCCCTCTCCCATTCCTTTTTTCCCCCCTCTCCCTTCTTGGTTAACTGTTAGTATTTCTTGAATCTACCTTTCAGCTGAAAAGTATAGCTACTTTCTCTCCCTCTGTCTCTTTCTCTCTCATATTCCAAAAAGCTGAAAATTCTAGCTTTTTGGAATAAATATTCTAAGAATCCACTTAACAAATGCAAATTCCCACTAATGCCCATTGCCTCTGAAATAAGAGAAGTTGGAAACTTTGATGCATGGCTTATGTAGTGAATCATTACCTTCAGAATATTTGCAGATGAAATTATTCTTCATGTTACATCTGTCATCATTCCACTGAGACATGTAGGGGCCTCCAATGCCCACAGGGGCTGATGGCTGATGGTACATAACAACACAGACCTCGCTCCCACAGGAAGGCTCATCCACATACCAATTCCTACAGGAAAGCAGATAAACTATAAAGATGTACAGGAGATGATGCTGCAAAAGCTCCAGCCTGGGCTTTCTCATCAAGCTCCAGGGAACTGAAATTAAGACAGTGCCAGACCATGCCATAGGATGAGAGTTAAGCTGAGATAAATGATATTCACAGACTTTAGACTCAATGTGTCACAATCAATCACTGGACATTTGCCACAACCTCTTTGCAAAGAAGGTTGACATCATCATAGACCATCTGCAAGGCTACTTATTTTGGGAGTAAGTAGGAGATATTTAAAATTTCCTGATTTTTTTCTAATTAGGTTTTTTCATTAAAAAGGCCTTTTAAAATTGTAAATTTAATAAATGTCAACAAAAATAAGCAATCAAATAGACAGGCCAAACAACAGGCAAAATCTTACTCCCAAGCCCCTAGCCTTTACAAAGGGAGAATCAAAAGAATTAATAAACAACAAGAAGAAAGAAAATGCTTTCTTTTTGTTCCCTTCCAGGCCTTGTCCATATTCCGCATCCCATTGCGGCCTTGTTTTTCTTCATTCTTTTATTCACTTCATACTAGCCTCTTCAAATTCTTTGTATATTTCATATTTATCATTTTATTACATCACAAAAATCTATTAATTACATTAATATACAATACTAAATATCCACCATTGTCCAATTGCCGGAATGAGTTTTTCCATTTTTTTGCTATTATAGATAGAGAAGCTATGAATATTTTTTTACAGATAGGTCTTTTGGTATTTTTATGATGTTCCTGTGATAAAGTCCTAGTAATGGAGCTGATGGGTCTAAACAGATTTGTTCTCCAAACTTTTCAACAGTATTCAGTCGTACCAATAATATGTAAATCCCTGTTTCTCCATAACCTGATAAACAATGGATTTTATCTTCATGGGGGGGGGGGGGGTTTGCCATGTCAGTGTATATAAGGTGACATCTTAAGGTTATTTTGATATGTATGTCTCTGATAATTAGAGAATCTGAGTACATATTCAGAGGATTATTAACAGTTTCTATTTCCTTCCTTCTGAGGTGTCTGGTTATATCCTTTTATTATTTTCCCAATGGGGAGTATATATAAAAAATAAGTACCAGTTTCCTATAGATTTTTGATGTCATTGACCATTTTATGTCTTGACCATCTTTTGATATATTTACCACAAATATTTTTCCCTAAACAACTTTTTCTTTTAGTTTGAGATATTGTTTTTGTTGTGCAAAATCCATCTGTCTTTAATTTTTGTTTCTAATTCTTTTTCTGTTTGATTGTTGAAAGTATTTCACCACTACAAGTTGAGATAGTTATAATATTCTTTTTTTACTTTTACATAATTTGTTATTTAATATTTAGATCACTGATCCAGCTTGGGTTCATTCTGGTATATGATGTGAAGTGTGGCTCCAAATCAACTTTGTTTTTATCATATAGTATACTATTAAGTTTTCCCAGGAGTTTTTTTTACCTGAATCATTATTCATTAATAGATATCATCAATAGAATCATTATTCTATTATCTCGTGTTTTTAAAGCATGAATCACTGACCTCTCTGTTTGCATCTATCCTATTTTGTTGATCTTTTTCTATTTTTTCTAGTACCAAATGGTTTTTTACAATTATTGCTGTATAATACATTTTGATATCAAGTAGTGTGTCTGCTAATTGAATTTGACCAGACTTGTAATTTCATTTCCTCAACTAAGGAAGATTGACACTTTCTCTGGAACTAATAGTTGCCTGGGACACTGAGAGATTAATCGTCTTGCCCCAGGTCACATGGCCAGCATGTCAGAAGTAAGAGTTGAAACTCAGGTCTTTCTGACTCAGAGACCAGCTCTTTACCCTCCATTATATGCTTTTGCCTCTTACAAGTCTGCTAAATAAGTTGGCAAAACAAACAAACAAACGGAACCCCCCTCCCCCAAAGATTATAGCTTTAGAGTTGGAAGGGCCCTCAAAGGCAAAATGTAGGTCCACATCCCTCTCTTTACAGATTCAGAAACAGAAGTCAGTGGTTAAAGTGACTTGCCTGGCATCATTCAGGTAGGAAGTAATAAAACTAAGATTTTAACACAGGTCCTCAGAGCCACGCTTCCTGATCATATAGGTGGCAAAAACAAATGGCTCATTTCAACAAGAATTTAATGACTTCCTATTTCACTTAGCTGGAAGAACTAGGGTGGTCTTCCCAGAACTGAATGGCCAAGGGAAAATTCTGTTTTCTTGAGGTAAGGCAAATAAGCAAATATGGAGGACGTGGGAGTGGGGAGCAGGAGTTGGGAGAGTCACATACAGAAATGTCTTTTCCAATTTCAGTTATTTCTAACTGAGCAGGTAAGAGCAAGCTGACTTCCTTCTCATTGCTGTTTGATATGAGTAAAAAAGGTGAGGAAAGAGAAAAGTCCTGGTAAAGGTAAGAGTTAGGATATATATCCTCGTAGTTCTGTGGGTCATTTGGATCTGGCAGGATAATACAATCTCAAAATTGGAAGGAGTTTTAGAGGTCTTTTAATGTAAATGCTACCTGAAGCATGAATCACAACTATAGTATCCCTGAAGTATCATCTAAGCTATGTCTGAACATTTCTAGTGACAAGGAATCCCCTACCTTACAAAGCAGTTTATTTAATTTTCGTTGTTGTTCAGACATTTTTCAGTCTTGTCCGACACTTTGTGACCCCATTTGGAGTTTTCTTGGCAAAGATACTGGAGTGGTTTTGCTGTTTCCTTCTCCAGCTCATTTGACAGATGAGGAAACTGAGGCAAACAGGGCTAAGTGACTTGCCCACACACTAGTTTACACACAACTTATACACAACTAGTGTCTGAGGCTGGATTTGAACTCAGGAAGAGGAGTCATTCTGACTCCAGGCCTGGCACTCTATCCACTGTGCCACTTAGGTGCCTTATTACAAGGATTTTGCAAAATTGAGCTACAATGCACTTATCTATGATGACTTCTACTCCATTGGTTCTGGTTCTCACACAGCCAGAAGCCGACTCCAGACATCTTATGAAAATTATAGAGATCAGACCTTACTTTCCCACTGAATTTTGTCGACAAAGTGAGAATGATACCTGACTCCCCATCCTCAGAATATTCTAGTAGGTATGGAAGTCTTTTTACATACATATGTATATATATGTGTATGTATATATAACACACATATACACACGTCTATATATGTATGTGTGTGTGTATACACACACATATGTATATGATAAATTGAAGATAATCTCAGAGGGGAGACAGTAACATTAAGAGGAACTGGGAAAGGCTTCTTATAGAAGATGGGATTTTAGCTGGGACTTGAAGGAAGCCAGGGGGTGCAGGTGAGGAGGAAGAGATTGCCAGTGAAAATACATGGAGTGAAAAGACATAAAGCAATATAAAAGGAACAGCAATGACGGCAGAGTCACTGGTTCAGAGAGTAGGGCGGAGGGTATAAAAGGTAAGAAAACTGAGACTGTAAGGAAGGGGCCAGGTTATTATCTTATTTAAAACTCACAACAACCTTGGGAGGTAGGTGGTATTATTATCTATATGCACACACATTATATGTACGCATATATATATATGTGTATGTGTGGATATATATCTATATCTATGTCCATCTGTCTATCTATCTATCCATGTACTTCATCTATCCATCTACCTCATCTATCTATCCATCTACCTCATCTAGCTACCTCATTTATCTATCTATCTATCAACACATGCACATTATTAATCCTAAGACAACCTATCCACTACTTTCAGGCATCATCATGTCTCATTCCTTTTCACTCCCTTGCATTCCATACTCTTACCGAAATGTTGATGTGCTGCCATCTGTCCACATGTACAGATCTGGGCAGGCTGTGCTGTTGTTGCCCTGGTTCTCCTCATGCCTTCGGAGTCCAATCCAGAAGTCTCCATCAGAAGCCAACAGGTTTTCAATGAATTTTTCTATCAACCTCTGTTCATCCTCAGACTCAACACTGACTAGCTGGCCTCCATCCCTGCGGCAGGCCATGCTGGCTTCATCAAAGCTGACCCTTCTGGAAGCATCATGGAAGTAAACAACTTTATAGCATGGCCTCTGAGTCCCTCCCTTGCAGATTGGCTGCCCTAGAGAAAAAGAAGTCAATTGGTTTCAGAATTTTAAAGTATAAACCTGGGAAGAAAAGTTCAGAAACAATAGACTTCAGTAGCCCCAGATAGGGGAAGGTGAGATAGTGCTCTGAGGGTTTACAAAGGATGTCCCTAATTCAAAAGCAGACGGTAACAATGCTAGGTGGCCTTCTCAGAGTTAATGTCTACCCTTTTTCTCCCACTCCCCACCTCTTTACACCATGGATTCCTTTTCTCCCTTTCTGGAGTCCCCACCAAGTTCACTTCTGGGTTGAGTATTGCCCCTTTGATTGCAGGAATCTGTTGCTACTCTTGTCCTTTGCTACATCTCTTGTATAAGTCTTGCTCTCTTTTGACATGGCTGCTATATGCTGGTACAGGCCTTTGTTGCCTCATGCCTGGGCTACTGGAATAGTCTTCTGGTTGAGCTCCCAGCTTCAAGTCACACTACACTTGGGTCCATCCTCACTCAGGAAGTCATCTTCCTAAAGTGCAGCCACTCCAGTGGCTTTTAAAGCCCTTCACAACATGCCCCTTTTGACAATCCCTCTTTTTTTACCCCTTACAATCCTAGTGACTCTGGCTTCATTGTTCCTTTCATATTACTTTACATCTTTTGACTTCATGTATTTTTGCTGGTAATCTCTTGGAATTCTTTTCCTCCTCACCTCCACCCCCTGGCCTCCTTCAAGTCCCAGCTAACATCCCATCTTCTATAAGAAGCCTTTCCCAATCTCTCTTAATATTACTATCTTTCCTCTGAGATTATCTTCAATTTACCATATATATGCATAAGTGTATGTGTATATCTATATATCCGTGTGTGTATATATGTGTATATGTATATATGTTTATGTGTACATATCTGTATCTATATATGAAGGAAATGGCAAACCACTCCAGTATTTTTGCCAAGCAAATTCCAAAAGGAGTCATGAAGAGTTGGACACAACTGAAACAACTCAAAAACAATTGGGTGTGTGTGTTTATCTTGTTTGTACATAGCTATCTGCATGCTGCTTCCCCTCCTTCGATTGTAAGCTCCTTAAGGGCAGAGATTGTTTTTGCCTTTGTCTCTCTAGCACATGGCAAAATGCCTCATTCAATTACCTGCATTGCTTAATAAATTCTTATTAATTTACTTAACTGTAATGGATAATAATAATAAAAAGCTACATTTACATAGCACTTACTACTTTCTGGGAGCTTTACAGTTATTAGCTCATTTGAAATTCAGAACAACCCTGGGAAGTAGGTGCTATTATCATCCCTATTTTACTGATAAGGAGCCTGAGGCAGAATGAGATTAAATGACTTGCCCAAGGTCACACGCATCTGGTATCTGAGGCTGAATTTGAACTCAGGTCTTCCTAACTCCAGGCCTAGTGCTTTACCCACCTGGCTGCTCCCTAGACAACCCAGCTTCAAATCCTTCCTCTGACACCTGCTGTGAAGCCAAAGCCAAGTCAATTAACCTCTTTGAGCCTCAGTTTTCTCATCTGTAAAATGAGAGTATCATCTGGAATGTTTACTTCATAAGATTGTTTTGAGGTTCAAATGAGATAATCTACGTAAACTTTAAAGCATTCTATAAATGCTGCCATTATTTCATTTTTCGGTCAGTTAACGAGCATTTATTAAGTACCTACTATGTGTCAGGAGTGGACTCATTGTAGAGGATACAAAGAAAGGCAAAAGACAATCCCTTCTCTTAAGGAGCTCTCACAGTTTAATGGGGGAGATAACACACAAACAATTATGTATGAGCAAGATGTGTGCAGGCAAAACTGTAGCTAATTGACAGAGGGAAGGCACTGATATTTCCAACCTGCGCTTAAAGACCTTAACAGATGGGAAACTCAGGACTACTTGAAACAGCCTATTCCATTGGCTGTGCTATAATTGGATGGCTATAATTGTTAGACAATTCTTTCTCATGTCGAGCTGAAATCTTCCTCCTTGTGAAGTTTACCTGTTGGTCTTAGGTCTGCCTTTTGGAGCTGGGCAGAAATAAAAGTCTGTTCTGTATGATAGCCCTTCAAATAAACACAGTTATTGTGTCTCCCCTAAGTCTTCTTTTTTTCAGGCTAAACATACTTAGTTCCTTTGGTAAATCCACATTTGACATAGTTTCAGACCCCCCCCCCCCCAAATATCCTGGTTGAGTTTTTCTGGGCAGACTCCTGAGTACCTTCTAAAATGTGGTGTACAGTATTAGGAGTAATCCTTTGGAGGTGCTCTGATGAGAACAGGGTACAGAACTCTTATGTTCCCTTTCTGCGCATTTATGCTTCTCATCACGGTCTCTTTCAGTGCTCTGTTGTGCACACGTTACATTTCACCTTTATCCTTGATATTTGTATGTCTGTCTTATCTTCCAACTAGACTGTAAGGTGCTCCACAGCAGTCAGGTTCCATATAACTTTTCAGTCCTATGTCCCCAGCATCTGCACAGTGCCCAGCACATGGCAAGCACTGAGTAATTGTTTGCTGAGTTGGACTGAACTGAATACAACCTCAGATCTCATTAGCTTTTTTGGCAGCCTCATGGCACTGCTGACTCATGGACTGAGCTTACACATCCAGGCTAAGGATGCAGTGATTGAAAGTCCTCTGCTTCCATTACGTAAGGACCCTACCTCTGGTTTCTGAAACATGACTTCATTCCATTAGAGATTCCTGAAAAGCAGAATGGCTATTCCTTGAAATAGGCACAGATGGAGGAGATTTCACAATCTCATCCAAAGGGAGGCAATTCTCTCTTTGGTGACATGGTGGAGACTCAGGAGATTCTGACAATCAAAATGAATGAATCTGATTAATGATCCCTTGAGTCAGGAGGCTCACTGAGAAGTCAAATACAATATCCTCCATCTTACAAAGCAGGATTGGAGGTTCATGTATAGGTAGACTTTACATTTATATATGTTCTTGTTGTTATCATTAGATTGTAAATAGGGATTATTTCATTCATTACACTTATAGCTCCCCTTCCCCACTCCCTCCCTGCACCTAGAACAGTGACTTGCATGCAGTAAGTGCTCAATGAATACTTATTTATTGATAGTCGATTATTACCAGAGTCTTCTCTCTAGGGGAGGAGTTAAAGGAAAGGAGCAATTAAAGTTTATTGCTGGGGGCAGCTAGGTGGCACACCAGCCCCGGAGTACCTGAGTTCAAATCCAGCCTCAGACACATTTACTAGCTGTGTGACTTTGGGCAAGTCACTTAACCCCAATTGCCCTGCCTTCCACCCTGCAAAAAAAAAAGTACATTGCTAACATAAGGCTTATCCTTCAGCATGGCTTAATGGAACTAAGCTTAGGTTGCCCCAGAGAGCTAATGTGATACATACCAACTGACTATATCCTGAGATGATTAAGACTATCTCTCTAAAATAGGTAGTGGGTACAAGGCATACACCCCAAGGAGGTCAAAGACAGAAAGTTTCCACATATATCAAAATATTCACATCAGCACAATTTGTGGTAGTGAAAATTGGAAACCAAGTAGATGTCCATTAAGTAAGGAATGGTCACATAAATTGTGGTACATGAATGTAATGGAATGTTACTGCACAGTAGAAAATAATGAATATGAAGAATCCAGAGAAGCATAGAAAGACTTATTTAGAAGAACTGAAACACATGAAGTAGGCATAGCTAGAGAGGAATTATAGTTGTTTTGGCTTTCTTTGTATTCCCCAGTGCTTGCCTGGCACACAGTAAGTGCTGAATAAATCCTCATTGATTGGTTTGTTGATTGAATATACACAATAATTATAGCAATACAATTAGAAAAAAAAAACCAAAAAAATCTGAGAGGCAGCAACATAAAGTATAGGACTACGAGTTAGGAAGATTCAGGTTTAAATCCTGCCTTCAACATTTATCAGACATATGATTTTAGAAAAGTCATTTAGCCTTTCTGGGCCTCAGTTTCCTCATCTGTAAATTGAAAGGGTTGGATTCAATACTTCTAAGGCCTCTCCCAGCTCTAAATGTAAGGTGAGAGTTAGTTTTCTGAACTGCTTTCCCCCTTCCTTTACTCTTTATTTTTTGTTACAAAGGATGACTTGCTGGGTAAGGGAGTGAGAAGGGATGTATGTGGCAATTAAGGTAATGCTAAAAACAAAAGATAATGATAAAAAATTTAAAAATTAAGTGACTGAGATTCTTCTACTGAGGGCTGTCGTTCATCTTTCACTGACATATTGCTCCAGTACAAATCTTTATCGAAGAACAACATAATCGTTGATTTAGAATTAAAAAGGACCTTAGAGGCCATCTAGTCCAACCCTCTCATTTTACAGATGAGGAAACTGAGGCTTTAGAATTCAGATCATTTGACTCCAAATCCAGTATTCTTTCCAGAGCTTGTCTCATGCTGCCTCACTGAAACATCATTATATTTGAAATGCTTCCACATCACAGAAGTATCTGATATTTTACTCCAAGAGCATGTAAAGAAGAAAAAAAAAGTCTTTTCAAGAGATCAAGGCCATGTAATATAAGAGCTAAGCCTTGAGGTATGAGTGTAACTTGTAGCCACTGAGAAAGAGAAAGAAATTTGGTTCCACAACCCAGTTCTTTCCATGTCTAGGAAATTCAAAGCTTATTGACATGGCTGCCCTAATCCGCTTCAAGAGTAGGGCAGCACTACCCAATCATACACCCCACCTTACCAGAAAACCAGGACAAGGTGCTTACATGCAGCCAAATCCTTTATCTACACTAAGGATAGATAAATCTTCATAGGACTGAAAAATTAAATCCACAAGCAATCCAGCAGTCTCCTAATTTTCCTCTCTAGCTGTCCCCTCTCCTTTAATATCTCACTAAACACTCTAAACAAGGAGTTGATTTGAGTTTCACATCACATCAAAGATTGGAAAGGACCATAGAGACCATTTAGTCCAGGGATTCTTAGTTTGATTTCAAGGAGCTTATGAAGTTGGAGAAAAATCACATCTTTAATGTCACTAACCTTTAACTAAGTTTTAGTATTTCCTTGTATTATAATAACCAGCATTTATATAACACTTCAAAGTTTGCAAAATGCTTTACAAATTTTATATTATTTGATCCTCACAACATTCCTGGGAGGTTAGTACTATTATTATCTTCATTTTACAGTCGAGGAAACTGAGGCAGGGGATGTTAAGTGACTTGCTTGAAAGTTCACATAGCTTAAAAAGTACCTGAAGCAGGATTTGAACTCAGGTCTTCTTGACCTGGCCCTGGGGTCCAGCCCACTATCTACTGTGCCAGTAGCTTCCTATTATGAGTATAGACAACAAAACATTATTGCAAGAAGAGGTCTGTAGGTTTTAACCAGAATGCCAAAGGAGTTACATGAACTAAAAGGTTAAGAACTCCTAATCTGGTCCAACTCCATTTTACTGGAGAGGAAACTGAGGGTCAGAGAAATGGAGATGCTCCATCAAGATCCCGTATGTGATAGGCAACAGAACCAAGTTTTAAAGTGAGTCCTGTGTTTCTGAGTGCAGTGCTCTCCCCTTCCCTTCCTCCCCTGTCCTGATCCTTTTTGGGTTTCCCTAACTCCCTTCAGACACTACTACTCAGTAGAGATCTTTGTAACAATGAGTTAGGTCCAACAATTGATCAGATTGTTAGAGTTAGAAGGAAACTTAGAAGTTATCTAGCATAACACTTGTTTTTACAGATGAAAAGACACAGTCAGGAATGTAAGTAACTTGTAAGACAGAGAGGAGACTAGAATTCAGTTCTTTTGACTACCAGTCCAATGTTCTTTTTAGCACAGCATGCTGCGTAAAGGAATGAGATGCTTTGCCAAGGAATGAGCTATCCACCCCTGGATGTGTTCAGCCAGAGGCTGAATAATAACATCTTCCGGTTGTTATGGAGTAGGTTTGTGTATGGGATTGGAGTTTGGACTATGGCATGTCCCAAAAGTAGACAGGTGGATGGAGGAAAAAATTGTCACAAACAGGCCGGGCTAATCCAGAAACTTAACAATCTGAGACGAGCTGATTGTAGTCAGTTTTCAATTGTCTGTGAATTATCCATGGAAGTTCTAAATTCCCAATTCAGTTTTATTTCACCAGTTTTGTTGGGACACACATCTGGGCTGCCAGCTGGTGCGGGTTCAGGGAATAAAAGTTATTCATCTGAATCAGAGCTGGATCAGACCTTGATCATCTGGGCTAGCTTCCTGACTTTAGTTTCCTTTCCCTCCTAAGAACTCAGAGTAAAGTTGACCTCTACAAATCGATCTAAACCATCTAGCTATTCCCCCCCCCCTCAAGATAGGAAAATATGAAGGCTATGCAATACAGATCTAAGCACATATAGAAAAGGAAGTCTTTCCCTACTTCAAATCCTATCACCCGACTCAAAATATGAATGATTTCGGATTACTTATGACCCGTTTTGAATGTGGGTAGTTAAGTCAAAGTCTATTTGGCTAGGGATGACTGAAAAGGAGTTGCTATCTGTTTATTTTTTTCTTCTGGCTCTCTTTGTTAGTCTTATAGAGGAACCAGCTTCCACGGAAGAGTTCTGCATAAAGTGAATTATGTTCCTCCTCCTCCTCCCCCCTCCCCACCCCCCAACTCCGCAGGCATGCAAAATTATATTCGAAAAGGCAAGAAGCCAGAGCGCTATACCTCCTCTGAGGTCCAAGTCCGAAGCTGGAATGAAGCGACAGAAGGAAGGAAGCAAAGAGAGCGAGTCATCCCCGGGAATCAGGCGGGGTTGGTTCCCATAACTATAGCCCTTTTCCGATCTCTAAGCCTAAGTATTTTAGTGGAAGGAATCTGCCTATCCCACCTCCAAAAGTTAAGACAAATCCCGGGGAACACAGGTAATGGAACTAAGAGATGCTAAGGGAGGCACCCCGCCTTTCGGGGGTTGCTTGAGTAGGTTTGAGTAAGGTCTGGACTGGCCCCGGCAGCTCAAGTCACGGGCTGAAAGGAGCCCGTTGGGGCACAGGTTCGCTTTCTGTCCTACCTGGTTTATGCGCCCTCCAGATATGGGTAAAGGGAATCTTGGTGAATTAAGAAAGATTGGACCCTCAGGGGAAACCCCATTTTCCCTCTACTCGTCCCATCCTAGCACTGGGGACTTCCCGGACCCCAGGAAGTCTGGGCTGCTTGACCAGGGCGGGGGATTAGCGGGGACAGGCCGCTATGCACCCCAGGGACGAGGAGAAGCGGGGATCTCACCACTCAGGAGACGGCTCCCTCCTTCCCGCGGCCAAGCCAAGACTGCAGTGAGGAGCGCAGCGAGCGCCGCTCCGGGTTGCAGAGACCTGGGCTGCATGGCCCCGGGATCCCGGGCGCCCTTAACAGCTGTGCGGAGTGCAGTAGGGCTGCAGCGGCAACAGCAGCATCTCCCGGGACCCGCAGCCGACCACTGCGAGGGAGCCTTGGAAGAAGCTGAGCCCCTGCCGGGAACGTCACCGCAGGGGAGGACAGCCCCTCCCGCTGGCCCGCCCCCCACACAGCCCTCCTCCCGTGGGCACCGCGCCCGGGGCCGCCTCTTAGAGGATAGAGGCAAGATGCCGCCTTCCCCAGCCAGCGGGCCATGGCTTGGCCAGCGCAATCCCCTACACTGGCCGAGAGAGAACTGGTTTAGTCGGAATCCAGTCACTTTCTGGAAACTGCAGCAGCTTCCCGGGTAGGCAGTTCCTTTTCCTCTGAACTTCCTTGGCTCTCTACAACCTGGTCTGAAACAGCTACAGCTAGTTGCCCTCCTCAAAAAACTAAATAAAGCAAGGCTCCTGCTCTCCAGTGAGATCTTCGCCTCACGCTGCCAGCAGGGCGATGCGTCGGCAGACAGCATTCAGAGGAGATAACTAACTCATGGCAGGTTCAGACAAAAGGGGCATGAGCTGACCCAAGACATGCCTTCGACGGGGGAAGGGTTAGGGGAAAGGAAGGAAACAAGTGTGAAACTTTTGCTATGTGCCAGGCACTGTGCTAAGTAAGCTCTTTATAAACATCTCATTGGATGAACGGGGCTTCAAGGGCGGCCAGCTAGCTGAGAAAAAGATGATCGATAAAGATTTAAAAAAAAAAAAAGCCTGGAGAAGCTAAGCCCAGCAGGGTGGGCCCAGAAATTTTATGGAAAAAATAAGGTTTGATGTGGCTTCCAATGGAGCAGTTTTGCCCTGAAATCAAAAGGTTTGCTCAAGATCCATAAATTAGAATCATACATACATACGTACATACATGTATATTGATTTAAAGCACTTTCAAGTTTATAAAGTATTTTTTAATCCCACCACAAAGTTGATGAAACTTGTCCTTCAATCTTCGCAATAACAAAGGATAAAAAATATACAAAGTTTAGAGGGAGTGGGATTAGAGTACTTCCTATGGTTCTGGGCATATATGTTTTGGCTCCATGAGGGAGAATATATTATCTATACATATAATATTATATAGAATGTAAGATAAATATATAACGTTATATATTTATCTTGTAGTTATTCTATGTAATATTTTATATACACATTTACACACACACACACAGAGGTTCTTACTAGAGGGCATGTGCTAGGCTCCTATTTGGTCCTTTGGGTCCTATGGAGAGAAATGCTGAAAGGTTATAGGGTGTGCCAGTAAGGCAAAATGGGCTTAGTTTAACGGGTGTGCTTGAGGAGTTTGGCTTTTGTACTTTCACCTGTTAGGTGTGAAAGGTGTGAAACCCCTGTGGGCGTAGATTAAAGACTTAAAAGGGGCCAATTCGGGAAGCAATGGGTCTCTGGACTCTGGTCTCTAGTCGTTGACTTGAGAACGCCAGAGGCTTGACTGCGAGGAGAGGCGACAAAACTATAGCCGGAAAAAATCCGAAGCAGAGCCGACCCCTGTGTGGACCCAGGAGTTCGAGTGGTGAATATGATTTACGCCATCTTATTTTTTTGTGGCCTCCTGGCTACTCTTGTGAGGCGGGCCTACTGGGCCTGGAGGCTTGTGTTCACAATACTGGAATGGGGAGGTTGGTTCGCTA
>CM053622.1:702031172-702056467 GCA_028646595.1 Phalanger gymnotis | reverse complement strand
GACCAGAGTCCAGAGACCCATTGGTTCCCGAATTGGCCCCTTTTAAGTCTTTAATCTACACCCACAGGGGTTTCACACCTGATAGGGCTTTGGGCCTGGGGCTTAGCGTTTAACAGGTGAAAGTACTTTCACCATAAACAAAAGCCAAACTCCTCAAGGGCACCCGTTAAACTAAGCCCATTTTGCCTTACTGGCACAGGTGGATGGAGAGGGAAGAAGGGAGAGAATCTGGAAGTCAAAGTTTCAAAAGCAGATTTTCAAAAAAAAGTTTTTGCATGCAACTAGGAAATAAGCTATACAGGCAATGGGGCATAAAAGTCTATCTTGCCCTACAAGAAAGTAAGGGAAAAGGGGATGGGGGGGTAGTGGGGTGACAGAAGGGAGGGTTGACTGGGGAATGGGGCAATCAGAATATATGCCATCTTGGAGTGGGGAGGAGGATAGAAATGGGGAGAAAATTTGTAATTCAAACTTGTGAAAATTAATGCTGAAAACTAAAATATTAAATAAACAAAAAGTTATTGTTAAAAAAAAAAGATGTACCCCTCAGGTCAGAAGGTGTCCAACATACTACTGGGGAAGAGCAGATGAAAACTATAAGTAGCTCCAAAAAAAGGAAGTAATTGGGTCAAAGCTGAAGGAAATCTCAGCCACAGATGTGTCTGGTGATGAAAGGAAAGTCTGATGCTGCAACAGGAGCCTGCCATGAAAGATCTATGAACCAAGGTAAGCTGGACTTGATCAAACAGGAGGTGGAAAGATTGAACATCAATATCTCTGGTGTCAATGAACGTAAATAGATGGGAATGAGTGAATTTAATTCAGGTGATAATTACATATATAATGTTACATATGCCAAAGAATTTACAAATTACTGAACAATTGCACTCGTTTCTTAGGTCAGCAAGTTTATGCTTAAGATTCTGCAAGCTAAACTTCAACAAATGTGAACCAAGAATTGTCAGAAGAGGAAGCTGGTTTTCAAAAGGCAGAGGGAGTAGAGACCAAATCACCAACATTCACTGGATTGTGGAGAAAGCAAGGGAATTCCAGAAAAAAAAACACCAACTCCAAACCAAACACCTACTTTTGCTTCATTGACTATACTAAAGCCCTTGACCGTGTGGATCATGACAAATTGTGGGAAGTCCTCAAAGAGATGAGAGTACCAGATCATCTTTGCCTCCTGAGGAGACTTGAGTGCAAGGCCAAGCAGCAAGTTAGAACCAAACATGGAACAACTGGTTAATTTAAGATTAGAAAAGGAGTACTAACGTATATGCAGAGTATATCACGTGAAATGCTAGGCTGGATGAATCAAAAGCCAGAGTTAGGGTTGCCAGGAGAAACATTAATAATCTCATATATGCAGATGATATCACTCTGATGGCAGAAAGTGAAGATGAATTAAGAAGCCTCTTGATGAGGGTGAAAGAGGAGAGTGTAAAAGCTGGCTTGAAGTTTAACATCAAAAAAACCTAAGATCTTGGCATTGGTCACATCACTTCTGGCAAATAGAGTGTTTAATTTTATATTCTTTTTATATTCTGAACTCAAAGATCATTGAGATGGTGACTGCAGCTATGAAATTAAAAGACTCTTACTCCTTGGAAGGAAAGCTATGGCAAATCTGGACAGGATACTAAAAAGCAGAGACATCGCCTTGCCCACAAAGGCCTGTATAGTCAAAGCTATGTTTTTTCCATTAGCAATGTATGGCTGTGAGAGTCGGACTACAAGGAAAGCCTAGAACCACAGAATCAGCATTTTCTAATTGTGGTGCTGGAGAAGACTTTTGAAAGTCCCTTGGACAGCAAGGAAATCAAATCAGTCAATACTTAAAGAAATTAATTCAGACTGTTCACTGGAAGGTCAAACACTGAAGCTGAAACTTAAATGCTTTGGCCACATTAATAAGAAGACAAAACTCATAGGAAAAGACCCTGATAGTGGGAAAGATTGAAGGCAAAAGGAAAAGAGGATGAGATGGATAGATAGTCACTCAAGTGACAAACATGAGCTTGGACAGACTTCAGGACACTGGAGGATAGAAGGGTCTGGTGTGTTATGGGCCATGGGGTCATGAAGAGTAGGACACACCTGAATGACTGAACAAAAACAACAAAACAACATCTATTCTAGGAGCTGTGAAGAATAGAAATTAGTACTAGACATAGGCCTGCCCCAAAGGAGCTTACAATCCAGCTGAGAGAGACAAATATAAACATGTGAAAAGCTAAGTAACAATTCAAGAGATAAATGATAGCTCAAGGTAACAATATAAAAATGTCGTAAGATCATAGCTGATATTTAGTGATAGAGTGGAAAAAAGCACCGGACAAGGAAATATTAAAATCATCTGTTTATTTGGGGGGATGTAGATCATCTTTCATATGTAACTAAAAAGTACATCTAAACTAGCAGACACTAACAAACCAATCCTATATAATGAAAACTCAAACGTCTTTGCCTTTCGGAGGCAATATCTATACTTGTCTCCAAAATGGAGAACTCAAGGACCAACTTTCATGTTTAGGACTATCTTGATGCTGGTTTCTCTATCCAGTCTGTACTGGATCTAATTTACTGATAAAACAACCTCAATTACCAGAACAATTATTTTTTCAATTGTATGTTTCTTTTATTTTTCATTCCATTCTCATTTTGAGGTCTCATCATTTTATAGAGGCCTTGCCAACAGGGCACAGCCTCTGGAAGGTCTTACGAACCCGAAAATGCTTTGAGTCTAAGATTGGTGGAATAAGCATTTATTAAGCACCTACTATATGCCAGGCACTGTGCCAAGAACTTTTCTTATTCTTTATAACGATACTACAAGATAGGTGCTATTATGATATCTGTTTTACAGTTGAGGAAACTGAGACAGACAGAGGTTAAGTGATTTGACCAGGATTACATGGCTAGGAATGTCCTATGCTGGATTCGAATTCAGGTTTTCCTGATTCTAGGTTCAGCATTCTGTCATCTAGCTGTGTTACCTTTGACAAATTCTTTATCTTGGGGCCTAATTTTTCCTATCCATAAAATGAGAGATTAAGACTAGATAATTTACAAAGTGATATCCCTTCCAGTTTTGTCATTCTAGAATTCTAGAATTGATTGCTAAATGAATGCTCTGGACAAGAAGAACTTTAGGAATACAGAGAAAGGAGAGATCACTCTTTATAGGTTGAAGTGGCTTTACTCAACAGGAGGGAAAGAATATATGTCTATATTCAAAAAGAGTTAAATTTAAGCACTCAAATGGCTAAGAAAATGTCTAAGCTAGGAAAGAATGTGGTTTATTTTTAGGTGACCATACTTATAGCAACACAACTGGTCCAAAGGAAAGATCTGATTTAGCCCTGCATGATTTAAGGAACCCAGTTGCTGCTATTCCAGCAGGAGTTTTCATGTATCAGATCCAAAGAACTGTTTAGCTGGGCTAGTTTTAGCCACAGGAATATAGTGCATAGAATCACATAATTTTAGAATTAGAAGAGATTTTAGAGACCAAGTCCAACCGCTTTATTTTACAAATGGGGAAACTGAGGCCACTTGACTAAGGTCACCTAGCAATCTGCTCCATTCTCTCTGTGGGGATTCTACTGGAGCTTCTTGAAAAACCAACATATCTCCTAAGGGAGGGGGGGAAGAAAGACACAGTCCTTTTAGATAAGAGACTATCCCCAGACTATGGCATGCCATCTGGGTGAAAAAGAAAATTAAATTTTGTCCATGAAATATTTGGATGATTAACTGAATTTTTCATTTTCTATTCTGACATAGATACAATCGCCATTATCTCATTCATTTTTCTGCCAAGGTTAGAGATGTGTGACATTATGACAAATGTCAAAAAATGATCCACTCAATGATTACATGTACACAACAGTAAGGTCCAGCTGTAGGGAAGAATATGGCATAGAGCTTTAGAATAACAGGACTCAAAGGGAGCTTAGAGACTGTCTAGTCCGACCCCTTCACTTTACAGATGAGGAGGTGAAGGCCAACTGAGATGAAGTAATTAGCTTGCTCAAGATCACAGGTCCCCTGTCTCTGCAGGTATAATGGAAAGAATGCCAGATAACTAATAATAATAGCTAACATCTATTTGGCACTCACTATGGATCAAGAACTGTGCTAAGCACTTTACAATTATTTGACCTTGGTAGGTAGATCCCCATTATACAAATGAGGAAACTGAAGCAAACAGAGGAGGCTAAGTGACTTGGCCAGAGTCACATAGCCAATGTATCTGAGGCCAGATTTGAACTCAAGTCTTCCTGACTTCAGGCCCCGTACTCTATTAATTCTGCCACCCAGCTGCAGTGCTAGACAAGGAATTAAAAGACCTGAGGCCCAGCCCTAGCTCTAATACATCCTGTTGGATCTACAAACATACCTACTGAGCCTTAATTTACCTGTAATATGGAATGATATCTGGGGTCCACCTGTGTCAGAGGACTAAGGAAGGAAGTAGTATAGCTAAGGAAGTAGTATAAATAAGAAGACATTATAAAAATATAGGGTATCCCCATGCCTAATATCCTTTTCTTTGTCCTTGAAGTCCTCTTCTCCATCTCCATTTCTTCTCCCTTCTCTACCTATCCCCCTTTTCAGGCTTTTAGTGCTTTTGTACATTCTAAAACGTTATAAAAACCTGCTTCCAGGAAAGGATTTGATGTGAATTGCAAGTGTGAATTTAAGTGATGAATATTACCTGAAGAATCACACTAGCCCCAAGAGGATGTACATTTTAAGCTTTATCTCTAATTATGAAATGAAGGACTCTTTACTTTTAAAGGAAATGTAGGCATTAGAGTGTGTATGCAGAAAGTTTGGGAGGGTTTAGAATAATTTTCTTTCTGTGATACATAAGGCTGGATTTACCTTCCCCCTTACTTCCCTCTCCCCTTCAGCTTTACTCTTTCTGGGTCATCTCTGGGCTTCTTCTGGTATCTCTGTCCCCATTGACCCCATTAGAGTGCTCCTGGTGACTAGAAGGCATTGTGCTTAACTGTGGGTGCTTGAATAAGATTTTATTGTTTGTTTTTGGTTAGGGAAAGTCCTCAAAAGATGTCAAACAGGTGAGGACTACACCTTGGGTAAGACCAGCCAAAGACTCAGACTATGAGAAACCATTGTAAATTTGGCATCGATGAATCTTATTGTAATAAAAATGATAGGCTAAGACTGTTTGTCTTTAAGGGCTCAGGCTCAGTAATGTGCAATTTAAAACACATTGACAGGATAATAATAATTACAAAAAAACCCCAAATACTTACACTTTTTGTCCCCTGATGGGAACAAAAGCTCAGTGGTTAATGAGACAGCCTCTTTTGTAGGATATGTGTTATGAATGGGGATCAGTGATTACTGTTAGTTCTATAGTCTATTCTCTATAAACCAATATATGACCTTAATCCTTACTTTCTCAAAGTATACAAAGCCATCTCAGATGCTCAGACTTTCTAATTGATGAAATGATAGGATTTCTATTAACACTGTAAATTAAACTATCCTTTCTCTCCACCTTCTGAGATGTTTGCAATGTTCCTGTTTATTTTATTTTATTTTTTAACAAATATTTCCTCACAATGGAAAAAAGCACTTACATCAATTATGAAGTCACCTTCTTTGGATTAAGGAAATTGTTTCATGAAATCTCCTTAGAGCCCAAGTAATGACATTTCTTGCTTTCATTTCTTCTCTTCCCTAGGATTCCCTATGGAATCATAGGGTTGCATAGACCATTTGTAATGCATTTGTAAATGAGGATAATAATGCACCTATCTCAAGGGTTTTTATGAGGAAAATGCTTTAAAAAACTAGTGCTAAATAAATCTGGGTTGTTGTTAGAGCTGCTATGATACTCTAGGAAATTATATTCAGTTGGCTCACCAATTAGTTAGTCTGCTAGTAGTTGGTAGAGCATTAGACCTGGAGTCTGGGAAGACCTGGATTCAAATCCTTCTTACTATTTATTAGCTTTGTGACCCTGGGCAAGTCATTTAACCTGTCAGCCTCAGTTTCTTCATCTGTAAAATTGGGATAATGTTTGTAGCACTTATAGATTTGTTATGAGGACGAAATGAGATAGTGTATTTTGTAAAACACTTTGTAAACCTTAAAACACTATATAAAGGTTAGTCATTATTATTCCCACTTTCTAAATACTTAAAAAGCAAATTCTGACTGAGACTTATGCTAATTAATAATTTCCTATGAAATTCCAATATCGTTTACTTGAATTTACCACCAATGCAGGGCAAATTGAGGGTTTTGAGCAACTTCAGGGTATTTTAGCCCTTAAAGCGTTATTTTCCTAAATAAGTAAGAGATAGAAACACATTCTGCACAATTCTTGAAGGTATAAGAACACAGGATAGGTCTGGTTTGATAACTTTATG
Organism: Phalanger gymnotis; assembly: GCA_028646595.1. Lineage (NCBI taxonomy): Eukaryota > Metazoa > Chordata > Mammalia > Diprotodontia > Phalangeridae > Phalanger > Phalanger gymnotis. The sequence goes on along the minus strand of CM053622.1, from coordinate 702,050,054 downwards.
CAGGGTAAAATTGTTAAGTCTGTAAATGCTTTTTCAGGGTATCCTGGAGAATACTGGAAACTTGTCTAACTCACCATACAAGAAGGTTCTTTGTGCCTTGTATAGAGAGCTGAAAGTGGGGGCAAGCAATATTAGGAGGTTGTGGGGCTGGATTTTAATAGTCTTTCTTTCAGTTCCACAGGTCTTGCATTTTTGTGAGAGGAACCAGGCCCGTGACACAAAAAGAGTTTTCAGGAGAATGAAGCAGTGATAGAAGACTTTCTTCAAATTACTCACACTTGTTTAGTCTCTTTTCTTAAACTGATCTCAGTGATCAGTATATTGATGCTTATTGAATATGGTGTAAGTAAGATACTTACTTTAGAAGGTATTAAAGACCAAGAGCTAGAAGGGACTAGAAGGCCATTTAGTTTAACTCCATTATAGATAAGAAAACTGAGGTCTAGGGAGGTTAAGGGACTTGCCCCAGGATCACATAGGTAGAAAGTGTCTGAAGCAGCATTTGAACCTAGGTCCTTCAACTCTTTTCCCCTGTACTTCTTAGTCACATTTTGGAGGTGTAACCTGCTGCTAGTTCAGGTGTGGACGCTGCCCTAATATGGGGGGTGGTGTCAACTGTTGCCCCTGCTTTAGGTGTAGATATTGCTCTAATGTCCTTTCCTTCTTACCCCTGCCTTCCTTTGGTGCTCTGTTTGATATGTCTAGTTAAGCTACGCGATCTCTTTAGTGCACACCAAATTAAATAGTCTATCTATTCTATAGTCGCCCTTGAAGCAAAGAAGGCCACTGTATGACGCTGGACAAGTTCTGTAACTTCTCAGTGCTCCAGGCCAAAGGCGTCAAACATGTGGCTTGTGAGGTCAGAACTAGATGAAAATGTAGGAAATAATTTAACAAAATAAAAAATAATGATCCATGGATAATGTTAATAATAGTGGTTTTTTTCTAAGTCAATATACAGCCAGCAGGGATTCTGATGTACAGTTTCATGGCCCTGTTTCTATCAGAGTTTGATATCATTGTTCTAGGCAACTTTCTAAGACTACAAAGAGAAAGTACCAAATGTGCACTGGCAGAGCAAGTTTCTTCATATGTGAGTTCCCTTTACCAACGAAATTATAGGTCCATTCCCTGTTCTTATCCTGTTGTTTCAAATGACCATTGACTAGATTATCTAATCTTCTGCAAAACCTTCCTTTTATGTCCCAGCAATGGAGTCCCCATAGGACAGAATATAAAAAAAAATAACTTCTGACTATGTAATTACTATTAGTAATACATTTACATTAGTACTTTAAATACTTTATAGTACTTTATTTAAAGCACATTCCCTATAATTCTAAAAGGCAGGCAGTACAGATATTATTCCCATTCTATAGATGAGGAAACTGAAGCACAGAAAGGTTAGATGGTTCAAATACTTCAGGGCACACAAATAATAAGTGCCAGAGCTGATGCTTGAATATTGGTCTTCTGATTCAAAGTCAAGTATTCTCTTTCCATTCCTCTATAGTAAAATACACCCTTAATGAGGGAACCAAAGATGGGAGAAATTATTTCGAAAAGTTTAAACTTACTTTGTTTGGGGTACCTTGACCTTTGGTTTATGAAGAAGAGAAACGAGTTCTTTCTAAAAAAAAAAGATTTTACTTAAGACATAAATGAAGTTGATTTTTCTTCTAGTCATTGCTCATGACATACTGACTGAATTTTTCCTATTCAAAAAAAAATGTGGACTGAATAATCATAGTATCTGTGCTATTATAAAACATTTACTGCACTCTGTTCCTCCAGGCAAGTTCATGTATATTTTCAGTATCAGCCTCACCTTTATTCTCTCTTCTCTTTGTTTCCTTAACAGATCAATAATCTCTTTTCTTTTCTTGGCCTGTTTAAAGAAAAAACAAAGCAAAACAAAACAATGAATGTATTTACAAGTCATTCTTTTGACTTATGATTATGACACCCCACTGCCTTATTCACGTTCCTGGAAGCATTTTGGGTTCACCAAAGGCTCTATTTTTTCCCCTTGACTCTTCCCAATTAGCCAGAATTAATGCTATGATATCATAATAATACAAGAGCACATTTACTTAAACAGGATGTAAGAGGTATTAACAAGTGACAAGAATCAAGCAGTGATCATTCTTACTGCCCATTTCCCAAACTACAACCTCTCAGACTTCTAGAGAAGATAAGGTTTTAGTCTTCTTGGCTCTGCTCTCACAACACTGACTTATTTCCTACTGGGAATGTTAGAAAAGCAGGTTTGTAACTCCACTCCTTCCCACCAGTGTCCATGCTGGGTAGCATTTTCACTTGCAGTGCATTACCCCGGGCTTCTAGGAGATCTGGTTTCCAGGGAGAGAGCATGTCCCCCCTACAGAGTTGACAGCAGTTTGAGGGACATTATGTTCCACAAGCTGGAGTTCAGTAGGTGACAATATCACTCTGGCATGGACTCTGGGTGGAGGGGAGTGTTTGCACTGTGCAGTGAAAGGCCGATTCCAAACCTCATGAGATTAATGAGATGCAGGAAGATACAAGCAAGATACCGAAATGAAAAGTAAGGAAAATGGATATGGAGTTAGAAAACTTTGATGCAGTTACATCTGAATTCTGCTACTTCAAAGAGATGGTGTATTCCCTCTTACATTCTGAGAAACAATCGATGCAAATATCTTCCCATTTACAATTCCCAATGTGAGAAGTAGTTGTTGCAAATTGTCAATATATTACAGATCTAGTACTGAGATAAAGTGCCTTTCAGACCTCAAGGTTACTGGGTTTTGTTGCTGGGAAAATTGCTAATGATGCCTTACTGTCCCCTATGTTTCTATGGCATCATGATGTAGTAGCATAAGGAACAGTGAGAGAATGGACTCACAAATCTAATTTCCTATTCTACTAGTTAGTGATGTTGAGCTGATAAAATGGCATGGGAAGGAGAACTAAGAGGACTCACAAACTACATTCTCTGGAATTTGGGGAGGCTGTAATTTGGGAATGGGTGTTAAGAACATTTGCTTAATTCTTATCTGGTTCTATATCTGATGTTCTATTTTAGGTAACTTCATTGCTCTGATACCACAAGACAATCCAATTCTAGTTGGCCTAGGGGAAGGGTCAGTGGAGAAAATGGGGGCTCATGAGCAGTAACTGAATATATAGTGAAGCTGATGTCTAGAAAGGGTAATGAGGTACTATACTATTAAATTATTTCTACCTGATCTTCCACTATTTTCCAAAGAACATTAGTTTCTTTTAACCTACAAGAGTGAAGAATCTCTCTTATCTCATTCTCATACTGTATGGGTGAAATTTATTAGTAATTTATTATTTTTCATGATAATTCACACTTGTTAGCTAAAATACAAGCAATTTGCAAAAAATTTAGAGTATACTTTTCACCATCAAGGACAGTAAAGCTACCACACTTGACTCTAACATTATAGTTACAGAGACATTAATAGAAGAGAAGAAATGGCATAAAGAGAACAGAGATGGGAAAAGTGTTGCATTAGATAGGGTGCAGATAGAAGAGATCTATACTGGAGGTGGCACAATTGTAAAAAGTGATTCTATAATAGATCACACAATTACCATCATTCAATTAACTGAAATTTATAAAGAATATATGATTTTACTGTGTTTATTGTTTGTATTGATTATGAAAAATAATTTGATCCATTCAGTTAACAAGTATTTATTAAGTGCTTACTGTGCCAGACAGTGTTCTAAGGACTAGGATTAAAAGATAAAAATATGGCTCATATCCTCAAGGAGCTCACATTATAATTGTGGTGGCAGAGGAGAATAACATGAAAACAGGTAGTACATACAAGGTATATACAATGTGAATGGAAGGTGATGTCAACGGATCGAGGTTGAGTTTTTAAAGAAGCCAAAGAAGCCAGATGTTGGACATGAGGCAGCAGAGCATTTCGGCCATGGGAGACAGCCAGTTGGAAAGGCATGGAATTGGGGGATAGGGTATTACGTGTAAAGAACAGCAAATAGACTAGTATAGCTGGAGCATAGAGTGTGTGGAGGGGAGTAAAATATAAGACAACTAGGTGGGAAGGAGTCAGGTTGTGAAGAGCTTTATGTGCCAAACAGAGGAGTTTATATTTTATTCTGAAGGTAACAGTGAGCCACTGGAAGTCATCAAGAAGGGAAGGGTGACATGGTCAGACTTTTAGTTTAGGGTAATCACTTTGACAGCTGAATGGAGGATGACTGGAATGAGGAGAAAATTGAGGCAGGGAGACCAATTAGAAGGTTACTACAATAGTTCAGGAATGAAGGGTGATGAGGGCTTGCAACAGAGTGACAGCTGTGTATGTGGAAAGAAAGAGATATACATGGGAGATGTTGTGAAGGTAGAAACAATAAGACTTGGAAACAGATTAGATGTGTGGAATGAGAGAGGAGTTGAGGATGACATCAAAGTCGCAAGCCTGGGTGATTGGGAGGATGATGGTGCCTTTGACAGTAATAAGACAGGTAGGAAGCAGGGAGGGTTTTGTGGAGAGTTAATGAGTCCTGTTTTAGACATCTTGAATGTGAGATGTCTATGGCACATCTAGTTTGACATGTGTAAAAGACAGGTGATGATGTAAGACTAGCACTCAGAGATTAGGGCTGGATATGTAATAGATGTGGGAATCATTTGATAGAGACAATTGAATGCATGGGAGCTCAGGAGATCACTTAAGAGGGAAAAGAGAAGAGAGAACAGGACATGCTTTTGGGGGAACACTTACAGTAGGCATGACCTACATGAAGATAAAAGGAAAGAGACTGAAAAAGAGCAGTAAGAAAGAGCAGAGAACTAGGAGAGAGAAGAGAATCTCTCGGACAAGGGTGAGGAACCTGCTGCACTGTAAGGCCACACATGTGACCTTCTAAGTCCTTAAGAGTGGCCTTTTGACTGAATCTAAATTTTACAGGACAAATCCTTTTATTTTTATTAATACATTTTTGTTCATCTTTTATATTTTTATTTTATTTTTAAAATGAACATATTTAAAATGCCAAAGAATGAAATAAGTTTCAACTAAATAATCCTCCCAGATTGACTGGAACAATTAGAACATTAGTAAGCCATAAGGGCTAAATTGACGGTTGCTATGCTCATTATTTAGTTCTAATTTCCCCCTGACTGGTGCCACTGCTGCATGAGGCTGGTTGGCAAGAGTCTACAGGGGTCAAGTATGCTAGTGTGTTATCAGCTTTTGACAATGGTGCACTCTGTTTCTGATTGAAGTGGTATTTTTGAATAGTTGTACAGCTCAACAGTATTTTTTAAATTAGAGGGAGAGGTGTAAAAGGGTGTATTGCAGAAATTAAAAAAGATGAAAAGCCAAAGCAAAGACAATTCTTTTTTAATTTTTAGTTTACAACACTCAGTTCCACAAATTTTTGAGTTCCAAATTTTCTTCCCCTCCCTCCCCTCTCCCCGCCCCCAAGACGACATGGAATCCAATATATGTTCTACATATACCTTTTCATTAAACATATTTACACAATAGTCAAGTCATAAAGAAGAACCATGATCAATAGAGTGAATCATGAGGAAGAAGAAACAAAACCCCCCAAAAAAGATATAGAAAAAAAAGAGAGCAGATAGTTTCCTTCAATCTGCATTCAGACTCCATAGTTCTTTATCTAGATATTGATACCTCTTTCCACCATGAGACCTTTAGGGCTGTCTTTGAACCTTGTATTGCTGAGAAGGGCCAAGTCTATCAAAGTTAGTCGTCATAGAATCAATATTTTTGTGGTTGTGTGCAATGTTCTCCTGGTTCTGCTCCTCTCACTCAGTACTAAATCACATAGTTCTTTCCAGGTTTTTATGAAGTCTATCTGCTCCTCATTTCTTATAGTGCAATAGTTTTCCATTACATTCATATACTACAACTTATTCAGCCATTCCCCAATTGACGGGCATCCCCTTGATTTCCAATTCTTTGCTACCACAAAAAGAGCTGCTATAAATATTTTTGTACATGTGGATCCCTTTCTCTCTTGCGTGATCTCTTAAGGATACAGCCCTAGAAGTGGTATTGCTGGGTAAAAGGGCATGCACATTTTTATAGCCCTTTGGGCATAGTTCCAAATTGCTCAACAGAATGGCTGGATCTGTTCACAACTCCACCAACAATGTAACAATGTTCCAATTTTCCCAATCCTCTCCAGCATTTATCATTTTCCTCTTTTATCATGTTAGCCAATCTGACAGGAGAGATGTGGTAACTAAGAGTTGCCTTGATTTGCATTTCTCTGATCAATAGTGATTTAGGGCATTTTTTCATGTCTATAGATATCTTTAATGTCTTCCTCTGAAAATTGCCTGTTCATATCCTTTGACCATTTCTCAATTGGAGAATGACTTGTATTCCTATAAATTTGGCTCAGTCCCCTGTATATTTTAGATATGAGGCCTTTATCAGAGACACTAGTTGTAAAGATTTTCTCCCAATTTTCTGCTTCCCTCCTAATCTTTGTTGCATTGGCTTTGTTTATACAAAAACTTTTCAATTTAACATAATCAAAAATTATCTATTTTGTATTTTGTAATGCTCTCTATCTCTTGTTGGGTCTTGAATTCTTCCCTTTCCCATAAATCTGACAGGTAAACTATTCCTTGCTCTCTCAAATTGCTTATAGTATCAGCCTTTATTCCTAAATCATGAACCCATTTTGATTTTATTTTGGTATATGGTGTAAGAAATTGGTCTGTGTTAAAGAAAAAAAAAGAAATTGGTCCATGTCTAGTTTCTGCCATACCATATTCCAATTTTCCCAGCAGTTTTTTGTGAAATAGTGAGTTCTTAGCCCAGAAGCTGGATTCTTTGGGTTTATCAAAGATTAGATTGCTACAGTCATTGACTACTGCAACTTGAGTACCTAACCAATTCCACTGATCCACCATTCTGCTTCCTAGCCAGTAACAAATAGTTTTGATGACTGCTGCTTTATAGTACAGTTTAATATCTCGTATGGCTAGGCCACCTTCCCTAGCATTTCTTTTCATTAATTCCCTTGATATTCTGGATCTTTTGTTCTTCCAGATGAATTTTGTTATTATTTTATTCAGCTCTGTAAAATAACTTTTTGGTCATTCAATTGGTATGGCACTGAATAAGTAAATTAATTTAGGTAAAATTGTCATATTTATTATATTAGCTCGGCCTAACCATGAGCAAATGATGTTTTTCCATTTGTTTAGATCTGACTTTATTTCTGTGAATTGTGTTTTGTAATCATGTCTATATAGGCCCTGGGTTTGTCTTGGCAGATAGACTCCCAAATATTTTATAGTGTCTACAATAACTTTAAATGGAATTTCCCTTTCTATTTCTTGTTGTTGGGCCTTGTTAGTAATATATAGGAATGCTGAGGATTTATGTTGGTTTATTTTATATCCTGCAACTTTGTTAAAGTTTTTTATTATTTCAAGTAGTTTTTTACTTGGTTCTCTAAGATTCTCTAAGTAAATCTTCATATCATCTTCAAAGAGTGGTAACTTAGTTTCTTCCTTGCCTATTCTAACTCCTTCAATTTCTTTTTCTTCTCTTAGTGCCAGAGTTAACCTTTCTAGTACCAAATTGAATAATAGGAGTGGTAATGGACATCCTTGTTTTACCCCTGATCTTACTGGGAGTGGATCTAGCTTATCCCTATTACATATAATGCTTGCTGATGGTTTTAGGTAGATGCTACTTATAATTTTAAGGAAGACTCCCTTTATTCCTATGTTTTCTAGTGTTCTAGGAATGGGTGTTATATTTTGTCAAAAGCCTTTTCTGCATCAATTGAGATAATCATATGGTTTCTGTTAGTTTTGTTATTGATATGACCAATTATGCTGATAGTTTTCCTAATATTGAACCAGCCTTGCATTCCTGGAATAAATCCTACCTGGTTGCAGTGTATTATTCGCCTGATAAATTGCTGCAATCTTTTTGCAAACATTTTATTTAAAATTTTTGCACCAATATTCATTAGGGAAATTGGTCTATAATTTTCTTCCTCTGTTTTGACTCTTTCTGGTTTGGGTATTAGTACCATATTTGTGTCATAAAAAGAATTTGGTAGGACTCCTTCACCTATTTTCCCAAATAGTCTATAAAGTACAGGAATTAATCGTTCTTTAAATGTTTGATAGAATTTACATGTAAAGCCATCTGACCCGGGAGATTTTTTCTATGCCCTAGTACACGGTTACTTTTTGAGTATGTGCCATGTACCGCTGAGAAAAAAGTATATTCCTTTTTATCATTTTCTCCATAGATCTATCATATCTGCCTTTTCTAAAATTCTTTTCACATCTCCTTAACTTCTTTCTTGTTTATTTTGAGGTTAGATTTATCAAGTTCAGAGAGGGGGAGGTTGAGGTCCCCCACTATTATAGTTTTGCTGTCTATTTCTTCCTGTAACTTCCTTAACTTCTCCTCTAAGAATTTGAATGCTATAGCACTTGATGCATCTTATTTCACCCCATTTATGCTTTTATTTCTCCCCTCTCCCTTCCACTCCTCACAAGAGTTTTGCTTTTGACTGCCGCCTTCTTCAGTTTACCCTCTCCATTGATTCCCCTCCCTTATCTTACCCTTTTCCCCTTGCTACTTCTTCCCTCCCTTCTGACCCCCCACCCTTCTTTCCCCTCTCTTCCTACTGCCTGTAGGACAAGTTTGATTTCTATACTTCTCAGAGTATGTTATTCCCTTCTTGAACCAAATCCAATGAGAGTAAAGCTCAAATATAGGTCTTTTCCCTCCCTTCTTTCCCTCTACTATACTATGTTTTTATGCCTTTTCGTGTGATGTAATTTACCCTTTTCTATTACCTCCTTACCTCTTCTCCCAGATCCATCCCTTTACATCCTTTAATTAGGTTTTTTATCATATCAGTTATTTTATACTGACATCCACAGTCTATGTATATCCCTTTCAAGTGTCATAATAACTGTATTATTCTCAAGATTGACATGTTATATATATAACATATATAAAACAATATAATCCTATAGATGGATATAAACAGTTTGCTCTTATTGATTAACAAGGTTTCCCATCCCCCACCCCCGGCAACCTTTTTTTTATGTCTCTCTTGAGTTTTGTATCTGAAGATCAAATTTTCCATTGAGCCAGAGCTTTTCATCAGGAAGATCTGGAATTCTCTTATTTCATTGAATATCCATCTCCTTGCCTGAAAAATTATGCTCAGTTTTGCTGTGTAGTTGATCCCTGGTTGTAGTCCAAGTTCTTTTGCCTTTTGGAATATCATATTCCAACTTCTCCTGTCATTTAATGTAGAAGCTGAAAGGTCCTGCATGATCTTGACTGTAGTTCTGTGATATCTGAATTGTTTCTTTCTGGCTGCTTACAATATTTTCTCCTTGACCCGATAATCCTGGAATTTGGCTATAATATTTCTTGGAGTTTTCAATTTGGGATCTTTTTCAGGGGGTGATCGGTGGATTCTTTCGATGACTATTTTACCCTCTGGTTCTAGGACCTCAGGGAAGTCCAGGCTCTTCTTTTCATCATGGCTTTCTGGTGGACCGATAATTCTTAGATTTTTCTCTCCTGGATTTATTTCCCAGGTCAGTTGTTTTCCCAATTAAATATTTCATGTTTTCTTCTATTTTTTCATTCTTTAGATTTTGTTTGACTGACTCTTGATGCCTCATAGAGTCATTAGCTTCTATTTGCTCAATTCTAATTTTTAATGAATTGTTGTCTTCATTTTGCTTCTTTGCCTCCTTTTCCAATTGGTTTATTTTACTTTTCAGGGCATCATTTTTCTCTAACTAGATTCTGTATTTCCTTAGCCATTTCACCAATTTTACTCTTTAAAGATTTGTTTTCATCAGTGATTTTTTTTCCATTTTTCTTTTACCTCTCTAATTTGGTTTTTAAAATCCTCCTTGAACTCTTCCAGGAATGCTTTTTGGGCTGGAGACCAGTTCACACTCCCTTTTGAGGTTTCAGATGTGGGTACAGTGCCCATGCTGTCCTCTTCTGAATTGGTATTTTGATTTTCCCTGTCTTCATAGAAAGAATCAATAGTCCTTGGTTTTCTAGAGTTCTTTTTCAAGTTGGTTAACTTTTTTCTGGCTTTAAAGGGGATTTCTGCTTCTGGGGTTCAGGGGGCTCTGTCCCAGGCTTCTTGTTCTGGAAATTGTAGGCATAGTTATTGGCTTTGTGTGTTATGGCCTCTGGCTTTGTGGTGTGGGGGAGGGGTGGTCTGGCTGCCGGAAGTCTCCTTTTCCCTTAGTGCTGTGGTACAGCCTTTTTCTGCACTGATATCTGATGTCTGCCATTTCCTCTGGCTGTGCGAAGTCACATCTAGGGTCCTGGTGTTGACGATCGCTGGCTCCAACCTACTGAGGCTCGAGAGGGGCCTGCTGGGACACCTCTCTTCCTGCACTAGTGTCTTTCCACCACCACGATAACGGCCCTCTCCCCAACTTCTCAAGCTAAAAGGCTACTGAAGCCCCACTCCTGGCTCTTCCATTTCAAAGTTTCTCCCAAAAGAGTATTATCTGGGTTAGGGAGGGAGGGATGAGAGCTGTTTTAGCTGGCCATTATGGTTCCCAGAAGTTCAAGAAGGTGTGTTTCAAACCTTTAGACTGCTGGTTGCAAGCCTCTGGAGTAGTTGTTCTTGCAGCCTCAGGTGCTGTGCTGCTTCCTCCCGTAGCTCTGATAGACTTCTGTCCTGGGCTGGGAGGCCTGGGGATCACCACCAGTTTTGTGTGCCCAGTGTTCTCCCAGCCTGGATTGTTGGCTGATTTCTGCAGCTGCTTCAGCTTTGGTGTGGTCTGGTGCAGCTCTGCTCGTTGGGCACTCTCCCAGCCTTCAGATCCATCCTGTTGACCCTGAGAACTTTCCTGGCTTGGAAATTTGCCATACTCAGTCTACTAGTGGCTTCTAACTCTCTCACATCTGCTCAGATTCACTTTTTTAGAGGTATTTGACAGAATTTGTGTGACAGCTCCTGTAAGACGCTGTTTTCACATGGCCATCTTGGCTCCACCCCCACAAAGACAATTTTTTCAAGCAGTAATGAGACCTGGAAATAATGCCACTGAAGCAACTTATAAAGTAGCCTACATACTCGGGGGTGGGGGTGGAGGGCTGGAGAGGGAAGAGGAGCCATTCAGTGACACAGAAATTGTGAAAGTTTGCATTGTTGAAGCTGTAGGATGCTTAGACTCTAATGCATTTCAAAGTATAAATAACTGCCTTTTTCAAGGAGAACCATAATTGACTGGTAGCATGAATTAGCCTTCAACTTAACAGAAAAACTTCACGCAATACTTCAGAAGGAAAATATATATTATTCAATCACTTTGGATGAATCAACTGATACTACTGATTCGGCACAGGTTTTGTACTTTATTTGAGTCATAATAGAAGATTTTCTTTGCTATGAAGAATTACTCGTTTTGGGCAGTCTTGCAAACAGAACTTTCAAGAGAAATGTTGTGAAATTGGACTGAATTCTGTAAATTTAGTGAGTGTATGTACAGACAACATACCTTTCATGACAGGAAAACATGAAGGGCTTATTGCACAGATTAAAAAGAGTATTAATAGATCCAGATGCTCTCATTTCTTTTCATTGTATCTTGCATCAGCAAAATCTTTGTGCTAAAGCTACTATTTTAAGTGACACTTTGCAACAAATTATAAGTATTGTTAACTATGTTTGTGCAAATGCAATACAGAACCGTTAGTTTTGTAACATGCTAAAGTTGAAAGATGAAGTATTCAGTGTGGATTTGCTGTGTCATTCTAATGAGTCTCGGCTATTGCAGGGATAGGTGTTAGCCAAAATTTTATCTCTGCGAGAACAGATAAATGTTGCATTTCTGTGTGATATGTCAAATCAAAATGACTTGGATATTTTTTGCAAGGTAAAACTAGTCTGTATATGATATGTGGCAAAAAAAATCCAAGGATTTTGAAAAAAGCTATCATTTTTTTCAGAACACTTCTTCAAAAGGAAATTTTGGATTAACAATTTGCCCAGTTCGCAAAGGTCATTAAGAAGCAGGATGATATATGTGAATAATCTGAAGAGTATGCAGCTGTTATAGTCCTATTAATTGGACAATACAAGTTCAGTGACTTTGAGAATCATGACATCCCATTCAAATTAGCATTTCAGTCTCACCTAGTTGATAGCACCAAGGCACCTAAAGAGCTACAGATGGAATTGACTGAACTCTCAGCAGATAACATATTAAAGTCATTGTTTGATGCTAAGAAAGATCAAATTGAAATATGGGAAAATGCAGTAGAACACCAATGCCTTTGGCAATATGCCTAAAAAGTGCATTCTTGCTTTTCAGCCACTTAGTGTTGCAAATTTACATTCTCCTGTCTAACCCAAATCAAGATGCCCTTAAGGTCACAAATGAGTGATATCCATCTAGAGGATCAACTGAAATTGCAGACATCCATGCTACAACCAAATATTCAAATGCTTTCCAACAGAAAGCAGACACAATAAAGCCTTAAAAGGTTAACTAACTTTAAAATTAACAAATAGTTTTTATTTTTTGAAATTATTAAGCATATAGTAGTTAGATTTTTACAAAACAATGTACATTTTAAAGTATATCTAACTGAAGTTTCTTGAATGTGGCTTTATTTGATTACAGCTAAATATTATTGTAGCCTTCCAATATGAAAAAGATCCTACATCCCTGGTCTTAGGAGAACAGGGTCATCAACAGTGTCAAAGTAACAGGGAAATGAAGAAGGATGAGGATTGAGAAAAGGCTTTTGGATTTGGCAATTAAAAGATTAATAAATTTGGAGAAAACTTGTTTCAGTCAAATGATGTGAACAGAACTCAGATTTCCGAGGGTTTGGAAGCCAAAGGAGAGAAAATGGAGGCACTGAGTATATATGGCTTTTTCAAAGAGTTTAGCTGAAAAAATAAGAACTTGTAATGGTGATTTAAGGTGGGACTTTTTAACTGTTTCCTCTTTGAGAATGCTAAAGTAAACCAGTGCCTTTGGTTAAGTCTTACTAGGTGCAAAGCCCCAGGCCCACACTCTTTTGCTAACTAGGTGTGAAGACTTCGGGCCCTAAGAAGGGTATATAAATTCAGAGGTTAGCATTTTGTTTGGGGCGCTCACTCACTGGAAGAGTGTTAGTATATTCCCGACTTTGGAAAACCCAGATGTTGGTGCTTCTCTGGTAACTATGTATACCGTGATTTGGTTAGACAGAAATGTTGATCTGTTTATATTTCCTCTGTTTGTAATTTCTATTTGTATTTGCTCTGAAGTTCAGGGTGCTGGCTTTTCCCCCTGAACTAAGTGAATGATATATGTATGTTTGATTGAAGTGAGAATATTAACCCCTTAAAGTTGCTTTGCTAGCAGCTCTTGTTGCTAGTCTTGTTGGGTCTTACACCCCTATAGCAGCTGCTAGCAACCTTGTTGTTACAGAGCTATAGGATGAAAGCTAGTGGAGATGGTCAGATCAAATGAGAGATTTTTCTAAAAATGTGTTTATTTATTTTTAGTTTTCAACATTCACTTTTATAAGATTTTGAGTTCTAAATTTTCCACCCTCCCCAAGATGGCATGCAATGTGATATAAGCTATATATGCATAATCATATTAAATATATTTCCATATTAGTCATGTTCTGAAAGAAGAATCAGAGGAAAAGGGAAAAACCACAAGAAAGAAAAAACAACAGAAAAAAGAGAAAATAGCATGTTTTGATTTGTATTCAGACTCGATAGTTCTTTCTTAGGATGTGCATAGAATTTTCCATCATGAGTCTTTTGGAATCATCTTAGATCATTGCATTGCTGAGAAGAGCTAAGTCTAACCAAGTTGGTCATTGAGCAATGTTGCTATTACTCTGTACAATGTTCTCCTGGTTCTGCTCACTTCACTCAGAATCAGATCATATAAGTCTTTCCAGGTTTTTCTGAAATCTGCCTGCTCATCATTTCTTATGGAACAATAGTATTCCATTACATTCACATACCACAACTCATTCAGCCATTCTCCAATTGATGAGCATCCCCTCAATGTCCAATTCTTGGCCAATTATATGTAAAAACAATTTTAAATATTTGTTTTTAAAATTTTTTGAGTTCCAAATTCTTTCCCTCCTCCCTTCCTTTCCCTTCCTTCCCCCACTGAGAAGCAAACAATTTGATATAGACATACATGTGCAATCATGCAAAACATATTTCCATATTAGTCACATTGTGAAAGAAAACACAGACAAAAAAACCCCAAGAAAAATAAAGAAAAAGTATACTTCCATCTACATTCAGACTCCATCAGTTCTTTCTCTTGAGATGGATAGCATTTTTCATCATAAATCCTCCAAAACTGTTTTGGATCATTGTCTTGCTGAGAATAGTTAAGTCATTCACAGATGATCATCACAAATATTGCTATCACCACGTACAATGTTCTCCTGGTTCTGCTCATTTCATTTTGCATCGGTTCGTGTAAATCTAGGTTTTTCTAAAAGCATCCTGCTCATCATTTCTTATAGCACAACAGTATTCCATCACAATCATATACCACAATTTATTCAGCATTCCTGAATTGATAAGACATACCCTCAATTTCCAATTCTTTGTCACCACTAAAACAGCTGCTATAAATTACTTTGTACACATAGGTTCTTTTCCTTTTGTTTTTTATCTCTTTGAGATATGCACCTAGTAGTAGAATTGCCTGGTCAAAGGCATGGTTGTATGGTTCTTTGGCCATAGTTTCAAATTGCTCTACAGAATAGTTGATTCAGTATACCATTTCACCAACAGTGCATTAGTGTCTCAATTTTCCCACGTTCCCTCCAATATTTGTTATTTTCCTTTTCTGTCATATTAGCCAATCTGAAAGGCGGGGTGATAGCTCAGAGCTGTTTTAATTTGTATTTCTCTAATCAATTGTGATTCGAAGCATTTTTTCATATGACTATAGCTAGCTTTGATTACTTTGTTTGAAAAGTGCCTGTTCATATACTTTGACCATTTATCAATTGAGAAATGGCTCTCCTTTCTATAAATTTGATTCTGTTCTCTCTATATTTGAGAAATGAGGTCTTTATCAGAGAAACTTGATATAAATTTTTTTGCAGTTATTATATGTATTTCCCTCTATCCTATTTTGCCTATTTATCTTATTCTCTCTCTCTCTCCTTTCACCCTGTCCATTCTCAAAAGTGTTTTGTTTCTGACTTTTACCTCCCCCAATCTGCCCTTCCTTCTATCAGCCCCAGCTCCTCTCATCCTCTTTTTCCTCCTACTTTCCTGTATGTTAAGATAGATTTTTATACCCAGCTGAGTGTATGTGTCATTCCTTCTTTAGGCCAATTCCAATGAGAATTATATTCATGCGCTCCCCCCAATTCTCCCATTTTCCCCTCTACCGTAAAAGCTCTTTTCATGCCTCTTTTATGTCAGATAATTTACACCATTCTACCTCTCCTTTCCCCCTTCTCTCAGTGCATTTCTCCTTACCCCATAATTTTATTTTTTTTAAAGATAATTATACCATCATATTCAATTCACATCTGTGCCCTCTATGTTATACTCCTAACTGCCCAAATAATGAAAAGTTTTTAGGACTTTACCACGTAAGAATGTAAACAGTTTAACATTATTGAATCCCTTAAGATTTCTCTTTTCTATTTACCTTTTTATGCTTCTCTGAGTCTTGTATTTGAAAGTCAAATTTTCTATCAGCTCCAGTCTTTACATCACGAATTCTTGAAAGTCCTCAATTTCACTGAATATCTATCCCTGACCCTTACCCTGAAGGCTTATACTCAGTTTTTCTGGGTAGATAATTCTTGGTTGTAATCCTAGCTCTTTTGCCTTCTGGAATATCAAAATCTTAAGACCTCTGAGTCTTTAATGTAGAAACCGCTAAATCTTGTGTTATTCTGACTGTGGCTCCACAGTATTTGAATTGTTTCTCTTTGGCTGTTTGCAATATTTTCTCCTTGACCTGGGAGCTTTGGAATTTGGCTATAATATTACTGAGAGTTTTCATTTTGGGACCTCTTCCAGAAGTGATCAGTGGATTCTTTCAGTTTCTATTTTGCCCTCTAGTTCTAGAATATCAGGGCATTTTTCTTGGATAAACTCTTGAAAGATGATGTCTAGGCTCTTTTCTTTATCACGGCTTTCAAGTAGTCCAAAAATTCTTAAATTATTTCTCCTAGATCTATTTTCCAGGTCAGTTGTTTTTCCAATGAATATTTCATATTTTCTTTTGTTTTTTCATTCTTTTGATTTTTTTATTGTTTCTTGATGTTTCATAAACTCATTAGATTCCATTTGCCCAATTTTAATTTTTAAGGTATTATTTTCCTAAGTGAGTATTTTGTATTTCCTTGTCCATTTGTCCAATTCTTTTTTTTAAGGAGTTCTTTTCTTCAGTGAATTTCTGTACCTCCTTTTCCATTTGGCCAATTCTGTTTTTTAAGAAGCTCTTCAATGCTCTAAATCACTATTGATTAGAGAAATGCAAATCAAAACAACTCTGAGGTACCACATCATACCTATCAGATTGGCTTACATGACAAAACAGGAAAATTATAAATGTTGGAGAAGATATGGGAAAATTGGAACACTAATGCATTGTTGGTGGAGTTGTGACCTAATCCAACCATTTTGGAGAGGAATTTGGAACTATGCCCACAGGGCTATAAAACTGTGCATATCCTTAAACTCAGCAATACCACTTCTAGGTTTATATCCCAAAGAGATCATAAAAATGGCAAAAGGACCCACACATACACAAATATTTATAGCAGCTCTTTTTGTAGTGGCCAAGAACTGAAAATTGAGAGCTTGCCTATGAATTGGGGAAAGGCTGAACAAGTTATTGTATATGAATATAATGGAATACTATTGTTCCATAAGAAATGAAGAGCAGGTAGATTGCAGAAAAACCTGGAAAGATTTAACATAAGCTGATGCTGAGTGAAGTGAGCAGAAGGAAGAGAACATTGTACATCGTACCAGCAACACAGTATGATAACTAACTTTGATAGACCTAGCTCTTCTCAGCAATGCAAGGATCTAAGACAACTTCAAGAGACTCATGATGGAAAATGCTATCCATATCCAGAAAAAGAACTGTGGAGTATGAATGCAGAGTGAAGCATACTATTTGCGCTCTCTCTCTCTCTTTTTTTTCTTTTTTTCTTCTTTCTCATGATTCCTCCTATTGGTTCTAATTCTTTACAACATGACTAATGTGTTTGATGTGAATGTATATATGGAGCCTATATAAGATTGCATACTGTTTTGGGGAGGGAGTAGAGAATGAAGGGGGAGAAAATTTAAAACTCAAAATCTTATAGAAGAAATGTTGAAAATGAAAAATAAATAAAAATTTTTTAAAGTTCTTCTCTTCAGTGAATTTTTATATATCTTTTTTCATTTGGCCAATTATGCTTTTCAAGGCATTCTTCACTGCACTGGATTTTTGCTCCTCTTTTTACCATTTAGCCTATTTTGTTTTTTTTTCTTTTTTTTTCTATTTTGTTTTTAAGGTGTTATTTTCTTCAGTATTTTTTGTGCCTCCTTTTGTGCTTTCTGTTAACTCTTTTTTTCCATGATTCTCTTGTATCACTCTCATTTCTCTTCCCATTTTTCCTCTTACTTGATTTTTAAAATCCTTTTTGACCTCTTCCAAAGCGTGATACCAATTATATTTTCCTTTGAGGCTTTGGATGTAGTAGTTTTGACTTTGTTGTCTTCTGAGGTTGTGTTTTGATCTTCTTTGTCACCACAGTAACTTTCCATAGTCAGGGTCTTTTCCTGCTGCTGTTTGCTCATTTTTTCCTGCCTATTTCTTGACTTTTAACTCTATGCTAAAGTGTTTCCAGGGTGGAGGTCATGATGTCCCAACCTTCAGGGTTTTTTTGTGCAGCTGTTCTCAGAGATAATTCTGGAGACCTGTAAGTTTTTGGTTTTTCTAAGGTGTTATGATCTAGGGCAGAGGTAGGGAACCTGAGGCCTTGAGGTCACAGGTTCCCCACCCTTGAAGGGAGAGATGTATTTATTCCTCTCCTGGCCTGTCATCTGGTCTGTGAATGACCACAAGCACTCTTTTCCACTCTGGAACTGTGACCAAGTTCCCAGCTCCCCTGCAGCCACAAGCTCCAGCAGGTTAGTGCTTCTCCTTGCCCGGGGACTGAGACACAGGACTTCGACCCAGATCAAAGTATGGATAATGCAACAGAGCAAAGGGATCCCTGTCATCTCCTTCTGATCAGTTGTCTGACCCCCTTACTGTCTGTGGGCTGACAGGTCTGAAAACCACTACTGCTGCCACTGATTCCACTCTCACCTAGGTACAACAGACCTTTCCTACCAACCTTCTAAGTTGTCTGAGGCTGGAAAATTGTCTCACCCTGTCCTTTTGTTCGAGAACTTGTTTTGAGGCATTGTTTATTTTATTTTATTTTGTTAATTTATTTAATATATTTAGTTTTCAGCAATGATTTTCACAAGAGTTTGAATTATGAATTTTCTCCCCATTTCTACCCTCCCCCCCACTCCAAGATGGCATATATTCTAGTTGCCCCATTCCTCAGTCAGCCCTTCCTTCAGTCATCCCACTCCCCTCCCATCCCCTTTTCCCTTACTTTCTTGTAGGGCAAGATAAATTTCTATGCCCCATTGCCTGTGTATCTTATTTCCTAGTTGCATGCAAAAACTTTTTTTTCGAACAACTGTTTTTAAAACTCTGAGTTCCAAATTCTCTCCCCTCTTCCCTCCCCACCCGCCCTCCCTAAGAAAGCAAGCAATTCAACATAGGCTACATGTGTATCATTATGTAAAACCCTTCCACAACACTCA
>CM053622.1:701893390-702030672 GCA_028646595.1 Phalanger gymnotis | reverse complement strand
AGAAAGCAAGCAATTCAACATAGGCTACATGTGTATCATTATGTAAAACCCTTCCACAACACTCATGTTGTGAAAGACTAACTATATTTTACTCCTTTCTAACATATCCCCCTTTATTGAATTTTCTCCCTTGACCCTGTCCCTTTTTGAAAATGTTTGTCTTTGATTACCTCCTCCCCCTATCTGCCCTCCCTTCTATCATCCCCCCTTCTTCCTCCTTCTTTCTTGTGGGGTAAGATACCCAATTGAGTGTGCATGCCACTCCCTCCTCAGGTCAAATCCAATGAGAGGAAGATTCACTCATTCCCCCTCACCTGCCCCCTCTTCCATTCCTACAAAACTGCTTTTTCTTGCCACTTTTATGTGAGATAATTTACCCCATTCTAGCTCTCCCTTTCTCTCTCTCTCAATATATTCCTCTCCTATCCCTTAATTTGATTTTATTTTTTTAGATATCATCCCTTCATATTCAACTCCCCCTGTGCCCTCCGTCTACATATACACACACACATATATATATGATACATACCTATATATATGTATATACATATATACACACACACATATATATATTCCCTTCTGCTACCCTAATGCTGAAGTCTCATGAATCATACACATCATCTTTCCACATACGAATGTAAACAAAACAGTTCAACTTTAGTAAGTCCCTTGTGTTTTCTCTTTCTTGTTTACCTTCTCATGCTTCTCTTGATTCTTGTGTTTGAAAGACAAATTGTCTATTCAGCTCTGGTCTTTTCACTGAGAAAGCTTGAAAGTCCTCTATTTTATTGAAAATCCATATTTTGCCTTGGAGCATGATAGTCAGTTTTGCTGGGTAGGTGATTCTTGGTTTTAATCCTAGCTCCATCGACCTCCGGAATATCATATTCCAAGCCATTCTATCCCTTAATGTAGAAGCTTCTAGATCTTGTAACATGACATTCTGATTGTATTTCCACAATACTCAAATTGTTTCTTTCTGGCTGCTTGCAGTATTTTCTTCTTGATCTGGGAGCTCTGGAATTTGGCAACAATATTCCTAGGAGTTTTCTTTTTGGGATCTTTTTGGATTCCTTCAGGGTAACCTCTGGCTCTAGAATATCAAGACAGTTTTCCTTGATAATTTCTTGAAAGATGATATCTAGGCTCTTTTTTGATGACTTTTAGGTAGTCCAATAACTTTTAAATTATCTCTCTTGGATCTATTTTCCAGGTCAGTGGTTTTTTCAATGAGATATTTCACATTGTCTTCCACTTTTTCATTCCTTTGGTTCTGTTTTTATAATATCTTGATTTCTCCTAAAGTTACTAGCTTCCACTTGCTTCAACCTACTTTTTAAGGTAGTATTTTCTTCAATGGTCTTTTGGACCTCCTTTTCCATTTGGCTAATTCTGCCTTTCAAGGCATTCTTCTCCTCATTGGCTTTTTGGAGCTCTTTTGCCATTTGAGTAGTCTATTTTTTAAGGTGTTTTCTTCAGTATTTTTTTGGGTCTCCTTTAGCAAGTCATTGACTTGTTTTTCATGGTTTTCTTGCATCATTCTCATTTCTCTTCCCAATTTTTCCTCTACTTCTCTAACTTGCTTTTCCAAATCCTTTTTGAGCTTGTCCATGACCTGAGACCAGTTCATGTTTTTCTTGGAGCCTTTTGATGTAGGCTCTTTGACTTTGTTGACTTCTTCTGGCTGTATTTTTGGTCTTCTTTGTCACCAAAGAAAGATTCCAACATCTCAGTCTGAATCTGAGTCCGTTTTCGCTGTCTGGCTATGTTCCCAGACAACTACTTGACCCTTGAGTTTTTTGTCGGGGTATCAATGCTTGTAGAGAGTACTTTGTTCCAAGCTTGAGGGGATGCATTGTTGTTTTCAGAGGTATTCCTATACTGCCAGCTCTGCCACACCAGCACTCCTCCTCCCCTCAAGAACCACCAACCTGGACTGGACTCAGATCTTAAGCAGGCTCTGCCCTCCTGCTCTGATTCACCACTTAATTCCTCCCACCAGGTGGGCCTGGGGCCAGAAGCAACTGCAGCTGTAGTTCTGTAGCTGCACCACCCCCACTGCCCCTGGGGTGGTGGCCGAACCGTGAACTCCTTTCACTTTGTCCCCGCAGCTTTTCCCACTAACCTTCTCCGTTGTCTTTGGTTTTTGTGAGTTGAGAAGTCTGGTAACTGCCACAGCTCACTGATTCAGGGCGCTAGGGACTGTTCCGCCTGGCTCCTGGTCTGGTTGGTCCTGCTGCTGCTCACACTCAACTCCCAGCTCCGTGTGCAATAGACCTTACCCAGTGACCATCCAAGCTGTCCTGGGCTGGAGCCTGCTTCCCTCTGCTATTTTGTGGGTTCTGCAGTTCTAGAATTTGTTCAGAGCCAAATTTTTATAGGTTTTTGGAGGGACCTGGGGGGAGCTCATGCAAGTCCCTGCTTTCCAGCCGCCATCTTGGCTCCACCCCCCTGAGGCATTGTTTAAAGTTGTTTGGAAGGGTTTTAGGGAGAGCTCTGGCAAGTTTCTGCCTTTTCTCCTCTATCTAGGGTCTGTCCCCTGTCTTTTTTTTGAGCATTTGTTTTTAGAACTTTGAGTTCTAAATTCTCTCCCTTCTTCCGTCCCCAACCACCCTCCTTGAGAAGGCAAGCAATTCAACATAGGCCACAAATGTATCATTATGCAAAACATTTCCATAATAGTCATGTTGTGAAAGACTAACTGTATTTCCCTCCATCCTATCCTGTCCCCCTTTATTCAATTTTCTTCCTTGACCCTGTCCCTTTTCAAAAGTGTTTGCTTTTGATTACCTCCTCCCCAAATCTGCCTTCCCTTCTATCATCCCCCTTCTTGCCCTCCGCCTTTTGCAAAACTACTCTGACTAAACTTTTCCTAGAAATGAAGGCCCATTGTCTGAATATCAATATTCTACTAGAGTTGTTATGTCTTCAAGGAATGGCTTCAGCAGTCTCTGAAGACCTGGAAATTTATAACACACAGAGGGAAATGGAGAGGTGGGTGTGAGCAGGCTACATCATATAATCAGTGAGAAATTCTGAAGAAGAGCAGAAGTAAAAGATATAATCAGAGAAATACATGATGGGAAAAGAAGATAGGCTGGCCATGTGGTGAGAAATTGACAGAAAGCTTGAGTACTCCAGTGGTATGTTTGTTAAGTAAGAAGAATGTGAAGAAGACCTTCAGCAGCATATCAAGTGGATTCCTGCCCCCCTACTCCCACCCCCAGCAAATTTATAAGGAAATGGGTAAGATTGCCTGCACAAGATGGGCAGGCAAGTCTAGGCTCTATTATTAGAGGGAGTAGCCAAACTGATAAGATTAGAGATCCATTTGAATATACAGTAGATACTGGCTAGGTGCTGGGGTTACAAAGACAGGTCCGGTCCTAATACATAAAATGTACATGGAAAAGTACAAACAAAACGTACAAAATCCTCTATAGAGGGAGCTGGAAGAGGCAGGAAGGAGGAAGAGAAAGGAAAGGGAAGTAAGGAGAGGCCCATATTGTCCAATTCCTCCATGAAAACACAATACCCCTGGTACACAGTACCCCAATTGTTGGGGCTTATTGCCGGAACTAATGAGGCTTCAGAGAAGCATCAGAGGAGGCAGTCAGTTCTGGAAGCAATAGGCCCTTTTTATTTGGTACTTTCAAAGGAAAAATCACCTGGCCTAAGCCACATGGAGAAGTAGGGCAGTTGTAATATCAATTAAGTTGGGACTTTTTTTGCTGTTTTAGAATGATAAATTATTAAGTGTCTTTGATTGAGCCTTATGAGGCGCAAAGCTCCAGGCCCAAACCCCTATCTACCAGGTGCTAATAGTAGGAGCCTGAATTCTGGTCACTCAGATGATGTCTGATGATGGCTAAAGAGTGTAAAAAAAAGAGAGAACAGAGCTATTTGCTTGAGGCTGTCGCTCCCGCTCTAAGAGCCTCCCAGCTTACCCAGGCATTGATGGTTTCTTGGCAACCATGAATTGTATGTGGTCTGTTTATAATGTATGTTTGTAATTTGCTTGTATTTGCTCTGAAGTTCAGGGTGCTGGCTTTTTCCCCTGAACTAAGTGAA
The DNA here is from genome assembly GCA_028646595.1 of Phalanger gymnotis. Classification (NCBI taxonomy): domain Eukaryota; kingdom Metazoa; phylum Chordata; class Mammalia; order Diprotodontia; family Phalangeridae; genus Phalanger; species Phalanger gymnotis. Next base: position 702,026,601 of record CM053622.1, on the reverse strand, counting down.
TGATATCTGTATGTTGGATTGAAATAATATTGTTAACCCCTTAACGTTGCTTTCCTTAGTAAAGCAGATCAAAAGAACCTGTGCTGGCAACATTCTTGTTGTTCAGCTTGTGGTGGTCTTTCTCCTCCACAACAGCTGCTAGCTGAATTGTTGCAACAGCAGCCCACTGACCTCCTCCCACCTCCTCATTGGGGAAGGGACTGACTATAAAACAAAACAGAGAAGGGTGTGGAAAGGAGAGAAATAGGGATGTTTTCAGGGAAACTTGGGTATCATAATCTTCAGATCATTGCAGTTGAGAAAGGAGTTCATGATGGTACTGACGGCTGCTCCAAGGCCTTGATGTATGGTTACACCAAGATCTCTCTGGGACTCCTAGGTCCATATTTCAGAGCAGTTTAGGTAGCTCCTGAAGTAAGGCCAGCTTTATGATCAGAGCTCTGCACTAGAGGAATAAATCTGGCAAGTGTTGGCAGGGCAAATGGAGAGGGGAGAAACTTGAAGCAGGAGAGTTGGTTAGGAACATATCGCAAATACTTCATATTAGAGGCAGTGAGGACTTGTATTAGGGTAGTAATAATGGAATTAAGAAAGAAGGATCAGAGGAGAAGTATTATAGAGATAGAATACAAAGGAATTGGATGCGTAGGGATAGGTTAGGAGGGGTAGTGGTTGTATTGAGAGTGGATATGGGAAATTATAGATGACTTCAAGGATCTGTGATTTCATCTATGTGGGTACTCCCTCTATTGATATAGACATAAACTTTCTAGGTCTTAGTAGGTTCAATGGCAGCTAAAGATAAACAAACAGATAAAAATCATCATTTATTGCTGGTGATGAATCTCTCTGAACTGAGATAGGCATCTCTTCAGAAAAAAAAGACCTATAGTCCATTTCTGGGCTGTACTTGACATCTGGACCTACCAAAGCTTGCTCTCCACTATCATGTCCTCTGAGAACCTAGGATATTACAGTATACTATCATGTAATGGAGGATTATATATAACAAAAAATAAACATTAAAAATGGGAAAATGTATATATTGTATATATATACACATATACACATGTGTATACGTATATAAATGCATGTATTATATGTGTATACATATACATATATGTCTGTGTATACAGACATATATAAAACAGAGATTGAATGTAAGAACAATCATTAAAAATTGGAAAATGTATGTATTATATATACACATACATATATATATATATATACACATATATAACCTATTTTTCTTTTACTTCAACTTAAGAATCTGTCATTTAAATGTCTGCATGTTTTAATTCTTTAGATGTATTATAGAAAAAAGCCAAAACCTTATGACCCCAAAGAGGAAATAACAAACTCTGATAGTTTTCATTTGGGGCATTTTAACAACTAATTTATTCCAATGTCAATTTTACCCTCTACTCAAACTGGTTTCCATGAACCAATGGCAGTAATTTTTTTTAATTGAACTAATAACTGAGAACTGATGGCTCAATAGTTTTGCTGTAGTCTCTATTTAGTGTGTGCCAAATAACTGAGTTATGGTTTACACAGATTGAGTTGTAGCCCACAATTGCAACTTGTCTTTTCTTACAACTCTCTTAATTTTTCTTTCTTGATAGCTGTAGCTACATGGTGCCAAACATCCACACATTTTTTTCCAACTTCAGATCCTTTTACCATCATGGTTACTTCAAGAAGCTAGCCAATTCAATAATGTAATAAAATTCTCTAGAAATATTCAAGTCAAATGCTATTTGACTTCTTCCTGGATATGCTTCCTGAAAATGAATAACAGGTTTTTAAATCATGGTCAGCGATGGTGTTGTCTGGAAAAAAATGTTCCAGACCGTTAGACTGTTCTGAGAAATCTCTGCAATTAATTACAGACACACTTGAGCCTTTATTCTGAGAAGAGGTCCACAACTTGCCTTATAGTAGAACAAAAATTATTTTAATTGTACAAGCCAATGAATTGCCATTTCTCAGCCCTGATATTGTCAATTAAGCATATCCAGGTACGATATTAATTATTTACATAGTCATTTAGCATTATTTATTAGCTCTCACAACAATCCTGCAAACAAAGTTGCATTTTTGCACTTTCAGGGATGCCAAAAGCTAAGCTAATATATTTTTAAATGACTACCTAGGGAAATGTAGCATAAAGCAATGGAGGAACTGGAAAACAGTGAAATTTAAGTTGAATATTTCAGGAAAGTTTAATGAGGGAGGCAAAGATGTCTGGTGCCAAATTAAGGATAACTCAATTCCTCTTTTCTATTCTTCAAGGCAGATAAACTGGGAAAGGAGAAAACTCTTTTTTTTAGTGATTTGATAACATGGGGTGGGGGGGTAGAGAAGTAGAGTTTTTAGGCCCTTTATAAAACTATAAAAAGATTTCCTTCTCTGGCTTGGAGGAGTCTAACCTCTGACCTAAGAATCAGAGAAACAAGGACAATAGGTTCCACATTCAGAAACCGAGATTTTGGAAGTATTTGTTACCAAATATTTGAATTCAAGCAGTTCAAAGAGATAAATTGGTGAAAAGTCCTCTGACCACAAATCCTCCAGAATATCATAAAAAATTTCTTTACACAGATTGTTACTTGTAAGCAAGTGTGAAACTGCTGACTTGAACTTCAAACACATAGCCCTGCATGTTCCTTCCACTCTAATTCTCATAAAAGGGCCACACCTTTCTTCCTTTGGTTTATGATACAATTATAATGCTGACTAAAATACTCTCTAAAAACTGAGTGAGGTAGTGTATCCACCACTTGAGTTATCTCTCTACAGCTTTTCTTCTGGCTGAAGTTGTTGCTACAGCAACCTGGGAGTTGAAGGGCCCAGTCACAAGGGTGGATTGAGCTAGTTCTGGAGAAGCTGGCTGCCTTCCCAAATGAATGAGAATTCATTGAACACAGGGAAATACCTCAATATCAAGACCTGAAATATGGAACGGGGGGGATCTATAAATACAGCCAAATGTATGTGAGGGATAAGGAGATGGTAAAATATACTTGAAATTTCTAGTGTAAAGAATTTCAGCGGCCCTTATAAGAGGTTCCAATAATCGTCAAAAGATTTTTTTAAAAAGTATAAATTCAAGGGAGAAAGCTGGATAGAGAATTAAGGGATCATTCACTGAACATGGGACAAAAAAACTCAGGTATGACAAGTAGGCAGCAGATAGATTGAATGAATTTTCTGTATCAGTTTTTACCAAGCAACCTTAATTAACAAGTACTAACAATTCAATGGTCATTAATTAAGGGATAAAAAAGTATTTAGGAGTAGAATAGAAAAGCTTCTGTTCCCTTGGTGGTATTTACATGTGTTATTTTGAATTTATGTTTAAAGGAATTTTAGCATTATAAAACTATAATGATATGATTTTGAAGGAGCACTCCCCATGGGCCTCCCAATTCATTAACAAGAACCCAGGGATATGGGCATACCTGGTAAATCAAGGGAAAGCAGTTTTGATCATTTACTATATTAAAGATGTCCATCAACTTTGCTCTGCATGTGAGGTGAGAGGTGGAAATATTTCTAAGATGAGATCTTAGAGGTAAGAGTTGGAGATATTCCTAAGACAAGACCTTAGAGCAGTGGCATCAAACTCAAATAGAAAAGGAGGAAAGTGAGTAAAACTTACATAAGCACACCTGCTGGCCATATATGGACTTGGAAAACCACATACTAACATTACATTTTAATTTGACAATCTGCCTTAGAGGGTAGCCCAAAAGAGGGTGAAGATTTTGAAACAGAAATGAATAAACAAGCATTTATCAAATACCTACTATGTGCCAGGCACGGTGCTAGGTTCTAGAGAGAAAAGGACAAAAATAAAACAGTCTTCACTTTCAAAGAATTTCTAACTGAATGAGGGATGCTACATGTCATTCTCAACTCCTTGCTCTGACTCACTTCATATATACAATGTGTTGCCAAGTCCTATCATTTTTACCTTTGCAATATCTCTCCTCTGACATAACTCTCACCCTGTATTTGTGTGTGTGTATGTACATATACATATACATACATATACACACACAAAATAAATATAAGGTATTTTGAATGGAGACAACAATAGAAAATGAGGGGATGGGAATCAAGAAAAGCTTAAAGTAGAAAGAAAATGGTACCTGAACTTATATCTTTAAGTAAGCAAGGGATTCTAAGAGGTAGAGGAAAGGATAGAGTATATTCCAGACACAGGACCAGCCAATGCAAAGGCATAGAGAAAGGAGATGGAGTCTTGTGAGTGGAGAACGTCAAGATGGCCAGTGTGGTGGAATCAGAGAAGGCAGGAAGAGGAGCAATGTGAAAGCTAAGGATAATGCTGATGTTGCAAATCTTGGTGAAAGAAAAGAGTGGAGAAGTGAGTTTTGGGGAAAAGGCAATGCTGTCTTGGACATGTTGAGTTTAAGTCAGCCATTTTGAAGTAACCAAAAGGCAAAAATGATACATGGCATGGAGCAGAGCCAGGAAAGTAGAGTGTACTGCATAGTATTCAGGTAGTATCTACTATGGTGGTTGCATGACCAATAGAAACAGTTAAGTCTAGTTGTAGCTTGGAGACAGCATGATATAGTAGTAAAGAGTTCCGAGTTTGTAGTCAAGGGAACTTGATTCCAATCCCGATTTGGCTGCTTATGGCCTTGTATGACTTTAGGCAAGTCATTTAAGCTCTCTGGGCCTCTGTTTCCTCAACTGTACATGAAAGGATTTGGATTAGATGATGTCTGAGGTCTCTTACAGTTCTTAAAGTATGATACTAGGAAAATGCTAGGTTAGAACAAAAGATGAAGAAGCTGCCCTTTGCCGAAAAAAGGAACACTAGTCTTAAGTAGCTTCTGAATATGCTTCCAGGTAAACTGGTTGAGAGAGAGGAGACAGAAAGGTTTGAGGCAAGGGAAAGGAGTCAGAGAATGGTATGATTTTTAAACTATAGCAACCAATTTAATTTGTGGTTAGGCTTAAGTGAGGATCAGAAAACTACTTCCTAAACTTGTCTGTATGCTTTTGTATTTTTCTTCCTCATAGTTTCTGAGTAAAAGTTACTTTGAAAAAAATTCTAGTCTTAGCTGAACTATCAGGAAAAATATAGAGGGTGGATATCAAAGGATAGAATGGTCCTGTAAAAGAGTCAGAAAAACTAAAGTGCAGAATGAGTTGAAGCCAGTGTAGAAAGTTAAGGGTAATGACAACAAAAACTTTTTTTGGGGGGGGAGTGGTTATATTAAAGAACTTCAACAAAATCTTACTTTGATATGATCACTGTGGTGTCTAGATAATCTTGGGTTTGGGGGGCTATGCCAACATGGTAGAAGTTCTGGCAGATTCTAACATGTTAGAAAGGCTTTGAGCACAATAGCAGCAACACACTGTCTGCTTTCTGAGGACCAGTCTAGTGGAGAGGACTGGGAGACTTATGGCCACTAGCTTGACTAGTTGTGACAAATGCTTTGACGAGCCAAAGAAGATTACAAAGTGGTCTTTAGGCCTATGTAGGCCATTTCAGCTTCTGCAGTGATAATGGCAGAGAGGCAGCAAAAGGTAAGTGGGCTAAGGATCCCACATTTTTATACCATCTGCAATAATTACCTTAGTTGTTGGTCTGCTAAGTGGGAGACCTCCTGTAAAGAATGGACATAATGATGCTGGAAGAACTGAACCATATCAATCTTAATAGTCTTGATAGAACTAAAACCAGAAGACAAAAGGAAGTTGCAAACCACATAAATGGATGCTTCAGAGGTTTTCCTTGGAAAGGCAAATAAAGAAGTTGGCGGAATTGGTTTTATCGTATGTCCAAAGGTAACAAGAAACATAATTTCATGGGAGATGAAGTTATCTTGTATTGAATATTCAATAAACAATTTTAAGACTGGCAGGAAAAATAATTGCAATGTATGTATCAATATCTATTGCAGAGGTTGAGAAGGTAGAAAAATTCTATGAAGAACTTGATAAACGCTTCCAAATTAAATCAACGCACACTTTGAGCTGGGTAACTTCAATGACAAGGTGGGCAAAGGAGAAGATAGCAAAAGATTTCTTAAAAAAATACAATCCAAGAGAAAGGCCAAAGGCTTGTAGACCACACAGAAATCTCATAACCAAGAATCATGAATTTTCAGTTGTTTTTCAGTTGTGTCTGACTCTTTATGACCGCATTTGGGGTTTTCTTGGGAAAGATCGTGGTTTGCCATTTTCTTCTCCAGCTCATTTTACAGATGAGGAAGCTGAGGCAAACAGGGTTAAGTGACTTACCCAGGGTCACACAGCTAGTAAGTATCTGAGGCTGGATTTGAACTCAGGTTCTCCTGACTCTAGGTACCACTCTATATCGACTGTGCCACCTAGCTGCTATGAAACATGAATACTTTGAGAAAATTATCTAAAAGCATACAGCTGCCTGTAATGATGTTCCCAAAATGTAGAATGTCACTCCCTTACTCAATAAACTCTAATGACTTCCTAATATAAGTAGGACCAAAAATATACTCTTCTGTTTGTCATTTAAAGCACTTCATAACCTGTCCCCAACCTGCACTTCCTGCTTTTTTGTATATCATGCTCCTTTCTATGCTCTAAAGCCCAGTCAACCTGGCCTCCTTGTTGTTCTTTAAAAAACATATTCCATTTTCCCATCTCTGTGCCTTTGCTCTGGCTGCTCCCATATCTAGAATGTACTTCCTCCTAACATCTATCTCTTAGAGACCTATGTTTACTTTAAGACTTAGTTCAAATGTCTGCTTCTTTCTACAAGAAGCATTTTTCATGACCTCCTAGGTCCTATGAATGAATGAAAAAGCATTTATGAAGCATTTAACATGAGCCTTAATCTATGTAGTCTTAAACAGGGATTAGAAAATTTTATTTTGCAAACTTGTCACATTTTGTGCTTTAACTCTTAGTGTCTCACCTTTCAAAATTACGTTGTATGTATCTTATATACATTCTGTATATGATTATTTGTGTACTTATTGTCTTCCTCATTAAAATTTTGAGGACATGGACTGTTTTCTTATTGATTGCTTCAGGAGGTAGAGGGTTATTTCCTCATTGACTATTTTCGAATTGATGCTAAGTGACAACTTGTTCAGTGATGGCAACTTGTTCTGAATGTTTTGTGTATGGGGGATTCCTTTATTAATCATCAAACTAAAATTACCATGGACAAGTTAAAACTTGAGCTGTTGAATGATGGGTAGAATTTTGATAGTCAACATGAATTAGAAGAAAAGTTCAGAATGTGAAAAGGAAAGCAGGGATTCAGGAATGAATGATAATGTTATTTTTTTTTTTAAAAAAAAGTTCAAAGTACCGGTATTTTTAATAATTTCTTGTCATGGCGAAAGAATTTTATATTACAATCCAGGGAAGCTGGGGTAGGATAAGGATTGGGGAAGCTGGGTTGGGGCCATCAGAACAATCTAACAAACAAAAAAGCAAACAACACCAAGAAACACATGGTGGAGAAGGAGAAGGTAGGTTGGGGACAGGGATGGGATCTAGGGGGAGGCCCAACTAAAACACAGTTGGTTTGTTACTGAATATTATTCATGGGAAGATAATGTCCTGACTCCTTCACTATAACATAATGGGACAGATAGTGATGCATCCCAGGTGGAAACCAGCAGGAAAGTGAAGAGAAAGAAAAACAGAAGGGAGGATGGAAACACACACAGGGGAAGGGTTGATTGTTTGAAAAAAACAGACCCTCTCTGAGGAGTAACAGAGCTGGGGGGAAGATGGGGGAGGTCAAAGAACCTGTAATAACGAATGGAATATATCCAGAGAGTTTTCAAGAGAAAGACAGCAACTCTTCATGTTTCTGACCCACCCTGCAGATTTACACACACACACACACACACACACACACACACACACACACACACACGCATGCACGCACACTACCCTCCTTGGGAAAAAATATAAATAAGAAAAATATTCCCAAAGGAAAAAGCCTGAAAGTAGCATCTGGATCTAAGCCCAGAAAATACCACCTCCCATTTGTAACTGATTTAAGAGCCAAATAGTTGGGGCAGCAGTCTTTGTAGCAATTCCCAACAAGACTCTAAGTTACAGGATGGTAGCTGCCTTCTCTCCTCATCAATCTGCTCAGGTATAACAGACTGTGCCTCTCAGCTGAATCTTCCTCCACTTAGTCTGGACACCTGACTCTTGGAGCTAGGATGAACTCCTGAAGAGGATGGGAGGTCTGGTAATAGGGTCAGGAATATGTGCAGTGGCAGAGCTACATATGAAAAACTGAAAACCTCACGCTAAAGACATCAAAAAAACCTCTGAAAGAGACTATAGAATGTATAATATTTCCCAAGTTCCCAAGGTAGGGAGATGCAATTTAGGAAATACAACCTCTTCCTCCCTTCTCCCCCCAACTCCCCAACCCAACCTCTATGTCAGAGATAGGTAAGGGTAGCCCCCCCCATTCCCTCAAAGAAACACTAAAGTCTTCCACTTCCTACTCCCCCAATGTCTAACCAACTAAGTGAAAAGGAGACAAACAGACCAAGAGACCAGAGGTGTATTGGGGTGGGAAAAAGAGTTCAAGAGAAAGTGCACGGATGCATGGACACACATATGCAAACACTCCGGAAATAAGTCTCAACAGGGCAGGCTGGGAATGGGGACTAGGGTAGGAGAGTTCCTGAGACCTGAAATAAGAGGTAAACACGTCACAGAACAACATGAGAGTTTCATTAGACTCTAAGAAGAGAGGCGTGATTACTATTTCCAGCCAGTTTCCCCATCTTGATAGTCATGTAATAAACCAAGGCAATGTTGGTCTTGAGCCAGACTCACAGAGTCCCCTAGCTCTGGCCCTGGTCTCAGTACAGCATCTCTGCATTGCTGCTCTGGGGCTGCTTGATCTTTTCCATGTTTTTCAGGATCATGTCATGTAAGGTGACGTATTGGTTCCTCAGTTCTGATATGATGAGCCAAAGGCGGATCTATTCCTTCTCATCAGTCTCTGTCACTGTGCGTTGATAATCTGCCACATGGGGATATTTGGCTATGTTAGAAACCAATTTGGCTCTTGTAATGTAATATCTAGAAATCTGGCTCAATAAGATGCAGCTTCACTCTCCACAGTCCTTACTTCTGCAACTGTCTCCTCCCGGATGGGTACACCAAAGTTATTCCTATCTTCTATCCTGGGAATAAGGAGCTGAACCCACATTTTGACCGTGTTGCATTTCTCGATCAATAGCTGGATTTCAGGTTTCATCTTTTCAATAATATCCACCAGCTGCTGGTTGCTTTTTAACATCCCATTAGGCATTACAAACACCTTGGTGCCCTGGAAGGCCTCCTCACACTCATCTAACTTCCTCTTCTTCAAATTGGGACCATCCAATCCATCGTGGCTGTTGGTAAGAAGGATGGGATCAGGGACAGGGAGATTCATGTCTGAGTGGATCTGGGCTAAATCATGGATGTTTAAGATATGCTCCTTCAAAAAACTATCAAATTCTAATAACTTCTTTGGGAAAAAATTTGCCACCAAGTCTTCTGCCCCACTTGTGATCCGCTCCCTGAAAGAACCAACCTTGAGCTTCACTTCCTGATCCACCTTCAGCAGCGAGGCCATGGGTGGGGGGAAGGCTGTGTCCACTCCACTGGGGCCTCCAGGGTGTGGGATCAGAGGACCTGGGCATGGGGGCAGGCTTTGGCTTCCTTTGGGCCTCCGCCGGTCTGTCTGGCTCCTTCCCTTTCTCACTGCCTGCCTCCCGGGCGCCTGTCTGCCTCCAAGTGATAATATTCAAAGAAGAATGAGCAAAGTGATCTTTTTTTAGTGTATGGGATGAATATTGGAGAATAGTGGGAAGTATGTTTGAATAGAGAGGTTGAAGTAAAATTATGAAAAGTCTTGAAAGTCAGGAAGAATAGTTTACATATGCTGTAGTATGAATCAGGGAGGCCAAAAAAGGTAGTTTTTGGTCACAAGAGAGATAGAATGAAAGCAAAACTTAAGGAAAACTAGTCTAGCATCCGTGCAGGGTGGATTAGAAGGGAGATAAATCAGCAAGAGGCCCTCTCCCTTTTTTATCCATCTTGCACTGATGCCAGACTAATTTTCCTTGTAGAAATTCAGACATAAGATGCTGAGGGCCTGGGATAAAGTAATGGAAGCTGTGATAGTAAGAATGGAGAGGAATGGAAGAATATGAGAGATTATAGGAGAAAAAAATTAACATTATTATGAAACTACTTTTTAGAAACTGAGTAACCATAGGAGTATCATACAATCATAGGATTGGAAGGGATCTGCCTCCCTGTAATTTCTTTATCCTCTAGAATAATATAGAAAAAAGTATGTTAACGGGAGCAAACCCATGGAGTTTGAGCACATATTCCATGCACCTATAACAAGTACATTCCCTCTTAGGTCAATAAATGGAACAGTTGATTTGCCCAACATTCAGAAGTAAATGAAAAGTAGCCAATGTTTGATAAATCCAAAGACCTTAGCTGCTGTGGGTATTCCCCAAAAACTACTGGGAAAACTAGACAGCAATCTGGAAGAAACTAAGTATAGAGTGTAGACCAATACCTCATACTACATACCAAAATAAGCTCTAAATGTATAAATGACTTAGGAAAAGACTTAAGAGGAGCAGGAAGAAAATGCCTTCTGGATTTATGAATCTGAAGAAATCCGTATTTAAGATTCAATCTAAAGAGTTCATGACCAAAGAAGGACTAGAAAGGATCAAAGAAGATAAGAAAATAGGTAGATTCCTAACTTACCTGGTAAATATTAAGAAATACAATATGAGTTTCTATTTTATGTCTCTTGGTGCCACTGTAAGTGACACAGAGACAGAAAGGGTTTGTGTTTGTTCCAGAATTACAGTTCATAAGTCTTTTTTACTATAAAAAATAAAAGTCCTTTCATAAGTCTAATTTTGTTTCACTTCAACATTCTGTTCACCTAAGCTACCATGCATAAGAGCAGAGATAAATTCTCCAACATTATAGGCTATTGCAATTAGTAAGACCATAATGGCTTTTTGGCTGTGTACCTATTTAGGATTATTAAAACATAATAATACCCAGTAGAAAGAAATTTAAAATACAATTAAATAAAAAGAAATTAATTAAAATTGTAGATTAAGAATCTATATACAAAAATATATTGAGGGAAAAAGATACAAATGTTTCCAAAAATCTAAATGTTTGGTGGCATGGAGAAAAAACTAAAAGAATTGAAAAGCTGATTAACCTTCTCACTTTTCATCAATCTGGCCGGTCTAAAGTCACAATCTAAAACTTTTTACTAATGGATTTGAAGTTTCATGGACATGGGCATGCCCTCTGCATATTCCCTCCACTGATGATCAAAACCTATTTGTGTCATGGGCTTTTGTGGACTAAAATATTACCACCTCAAAGCCTTTCCATCTTGGTGAAATCTGCAAAAGTACATGCCTTGGCATTGTCTTCAAGAACTTGGGGTGACATGTATTCTATTACTAAGTATAATTTAATGAATTCTTCCAAATGTCCCTTTTACTGTTGAGGGCACACCATCCTTCCTGGCTTGCAATTTAGGTATCCTCCTCTGCTCTTCACTCTGACCCACCCCACATATAGGATCAGTTGCCAAGTCCTGTCATATTTACCTTTGCAACATCTCTTGTAGAGGTCCCTTTGTCTCCTCTGACACGACCATTGCCCTGGTGCCAGCCCTCATCACCTCATGTCTGGAGTACTGCAATAATCTTCTGTTTGGTCTTTCTTGCCTCATCTCTACCCATTGCATTCCACCCTTAACCCGGCTGTCAAAGAGATCTTCCTAAAATTCAAGTCTACCATTTCACCCCACTGCTCAATAAATTCCAGCAGCTCACAATTATTTCTCCAGGATCAAAAATAAAATCCTGTTTAGCTTTTAAAGCCCTTCACAACCTTGCCCCTTTCTACCTCTCCAAATCTTACACTTAACTCCCTTCTATGACTTTTCCAATCCATTGTTACTGGCTTTCTTACTGTCTTGCTATACCTCACACAGGATACTCTATCTCCTAACATCTCCTTACTCCATGCATTTTCACTGACTGTCCCCCATATATGGAATGCTCTCTCCTCATTTCTATCTCCTGGCTTCTTTGGCAACCTTCATGTTTCAGCTTAAATCCTACCTTCTGCAAAAAGGTCTTTTATTATCCCTCTCAATGCTAGCGCCTTTCTTCTGAGATTGATTCCAACATATTTTACGTAAATCTTGCATCTACATATTTGTTTGCATGTTGTCTCCTCCAGTAGATTGTGAGCTCTTTGAAGGCAGGGCCTGGGGTTTTGTCTTTCTTTTTTTCTCCACACTTAGTTTAGTGCCTGTCACATAGTAAGTGTTCAATAAATGCTTATTGACTGAAGTTGCGATTATTGGCAAGGGTGACTATATTAGTTTTATATCAGTTAAGTTTCAATATAAGTATGATTAATTATAGCACAATATTAGATGGCTGTTGTTACTTGACACCTGACATTTTCCAATGCACACTGGACACTTAATTTACTTTGGCTGAACAATGGGGTATATAGTAAGCACACCAAATTTGTCTTTTTTTAACAGCATTCTAGTACTGTTGGTATTTCATCTGAATATTTGGTGTCATGTAAAAACAGTCATCTGGGGCAACTAGGTGGAATCACAGAGCACTAGACCTGGAGTCAGGAGGACTTGAGTTCAAATCCAGTCTCAGACACTTACTTACTTACTAGCTTGTGACCTGGTCAAGTCACTTAACCCTGTTTGCCTCAGTTTCCTCAACTGCAAAATGAGCTAGAGAAGGAAACAGCAAATGACTTCGGTATCTCTGCTAAGAAAACTCCAAATGAGGTCATGAAGAGTCAGATATGACTGAAAAATGACTTAGCAACAATAGTTACAGTTTATTGTGCTATAATTCAATTTACCCATATTGAAACTTTTAGCTGATATAAAGCTAATATATATGTAATGGAGGTAATGAGAGGAGCACCATCCATCTAGCTAGGTGGATAAAGCAGCTGAACCTAGAGTAAAAAAGATATGAGTTCAAATCCTACCTCACATACTTACTAGTTGTGTGATATTGGTCAAGTCACTTAACCACTGCCTGCCTCAGTTTTCTTATCTATAAAATGTGGATAATATCTAAGGCTCAAATGAGACAGTCTGTGTAATATGTTAGCTCTGCTGGCTATTATTATTATCATTATCATCATCATTATTATCACTCTGAGGTACTAGGGCCCAGAGTACGGGTTCATACTTTGGCATATTCCTTGGGTAGCCACACCCTAATCTTCCCCCTCTTTCATCCCTCCTCCATCTCTTAGTGCAGAAGATCAGGAGATGGTACTCTGGGAGTCATGACTGCAGATCAGAGAATTCTTCTTATTAGCCCCATTATATATAACTAATTTCAATTAAATCCAAATCAACAAATATTAATTGTCAATTTCACTCACATTAGAGAATTTATATAAACCAAGCTCTAAAAGTGTTCTGTAATTTTTTAACTCGAAAATTAAGGTTTGTGATGTTTAGTGGTCCATATCGTACTTCAAATGCTATGTATAGGAAAAGGGCTCTTCCTTTATTGGAAAAGTTGTGTATTTTGCTGCTTAACAGAGGGAAAGAAATACTTTCTGAAAATTTTTTTCTTGGGGTGCAGAATTTAATGATATGACACTGCTTGGAAGCTACCTGTTTGATATGGAAGCTGGGAAATATCAGTGCTTACAAATCTTCTGTGAAACCTATTCCTCTTCCATGGTCCATATGGAATAAAGAGTATTATGAGATTTACAACCAGTGTAGAGTAAAACTGAAAATTAGTCAAACAAAACATAACACTAGGCTATCAGACAACTTCGCTTAAAAAGGAAAACACTTCTTCTCAATTCTTTTTTTTTACATTTGCTATCATTCTCTATGCATATTTACTGCAATCTGGATTGTAACTAGGTTCTGTAATTGCCACAGACAGAATTCAGACATGCTCATAATGATGATATAGAGAACTAAAGGACCATAAAATGATATACTGTTCACTTAAAAAAAAGGCTGAATAATCAGTGAAAAGGCTTCCTCCTGCACTAATCTGATTTTAGAAGGTGGACTTAATGGCAATAATGTATGTTAATGGATGGAAGACACTGAGTTATTAATTGGAGAGAGGATTGCTGACTTGCAGTAAAGATTTGCAGACCTCAGCACCTTTCTACACCTTCTGGAAACTGCTTTATCTTGGCTCAGTTCCCAGATCTGACAAACATTTTTCATCTTAAGAGGAACATTTTACTAAAATGAGAAAAAAAATATAGTAATTATATAACCAGGATAGCTGCATGATTTTAATACCTTAATATGGGTTTTTGTTAAATTTAGATGTGTCATGAAAAAAGTACAATGCTCAGTGCTGCCATGTACATTTTTGTTATAACTTGAAATATGGTTCTTGATAACCATATGTATCCTTTGTTGACAAAATATTCACCCACTGAAGAATTTCCACAATGACCCATCTCAAAATATTTATAAAAATGTATGTAAAATACGTATGTATGATGAACTAAGCAGGTTTTAAAATTAATTCTTAATATTATCTTAAGTAACAATGAGTGAAATTAGATTTTGAAATATTGTTCTAATAAGGGAAACAAAATATATAGACATAAAATTACTATCCTAAACTCCACTGAGAGTTTTTACTTCAAGAAAGTATGGATATTTGAAGCATGTTTACACACAGAATACAACTGGACCCAACTGATAAAGTCAGTTGGTAAAATTTGTTGCAGGGTAAGAGAGCCAAAAATTGTGAGACTGGTACTTTCCAATTTTTGCCATGCAATATGATTGTTTAGGCAAAGTACTATCAACCAAATCTTTGTCATATTTGACTAAACTCATGTTAAGACAGAAATGTGTGAATGTCAGTGGTAGACACTGATGGCAATCAATAAGTTTGAAATGGCAAGACATATATGTAAGTGTATACCTTTGAGATACTATTGTCATGTCAACACATCTGGAATTTATAATTTCTTCTTGTTTTCAATACTGAATATTCTTAACATTTATCTTCTGCAGTGAAATCTTTCAAGTTTGGATATTATCCCTACATGACTAATTTAGTTCTATGTTTTTGAGTTGTTAAAATATTTAAACATAGATTTTTATATTTATAAAAATACTTCAGATGAATTTGTATAACTAGGATCAATTATTTTTGAATTGATCATTGAGCAATGGAATTACTTGGTCAGAGAAACAAATCATAGACTCTGAATGGCTGGAAAGGACTTTATAGATTATTAATCTTATAGACTAGTTTATTAAACCCCAATATTTTACAGATAAGGAAATAGCTTTTGGTCCCCCTAAAACAAAAAGTGTCAGGTCAACTTCAAAATCTGGAACACTCTGCTTTCCTAATTATGTAATGGTGATTTAAAACAACTTGTATATTGGTTCTGTGCATGGCAATACAGAATGACACAAATATTTTGTTGTATAGGTGGGTTTGTGGCATGGATATATGCTAATTGAGATCTTCCCATACTATTCTTGAGTCTGTGTTTCAAGCTGCAGGCTCCTGCAACCCCAAGGTATAAAGTGTAGCCTTCTCACACCTTCCCTAAAGAATTTCTGCCAGTGGCTCTTCGTTTGCAGTAATCATACTGTGACCAAGATCTTAAAGTTCTGTTTCATAGGCTTACAGATTATTAGAGTTTGAAAGAGTATTAGTATTAGTATTTTATAGATGAAATGACTCAGGTCTAGCTTTTCTTTCATGAAGTTCAACGGATCTAGCACTGGCTCCATAAGCTTCTCTAGTGCTGGGCAGCTATTATTCACTCTTGAAAACTAGCCTCTTTTACGATAGAATCAGAGTTTTGGTTTAGCCCTTAATGTACCATCTGTTATATTGTCAGCATGATTATTCTTAAAGGAATAGGAAAAGATAGCACAAGAGATTGGCCTAGTGGAGTGATTGTGCCCCAAACAAGGCATGCCAGATGACTTAACTGACTTTCAACCAAGGCCCAATAGTTTTAAATTAAGAATCCTTCTGTGATTTTCACAAGAATAAGAAGCCTGCATGCAACTCATTAAAACAGATCAAACAATTATGTTCATTCTCATCATGTGGGGGAAGTTTCTTGACTCTCAAAGACCAGAAGGGGAACTCCTAAGTTCCTTTGCATGTATCTCCAGAAAAAAATGAAAGTATTTTAGGAGAGCTTCAGATAAGGTCTAGGGAGAGGGTAGAACGCATCTTGCTCATAAGCGATTCTCTTTTACATGGGGCTTTTTAATAGCATTCTTGCCAACTAAAGGCCTTGATCACTTTGTGCTTCTGTCCAAGTCTGCTTTGAGCTCATTCTCAATTGGGAATCTTGCTTTGAGGATGCTATTTTTGTGTCCCCAAACATTATCTTGTCTCATTTTGTAGTTTTCCTCTCAGCTCTGGGGATGCCTCCTTTTGGGTCGAATCTCATCCAGTTTTACTCTTGGCAGCTAAAGAACACAATCTGTGTGCCTCTGACTATTTTCCAAGTCATCATCTTTCTAAGGTAGAAATGGTCTGGGAAATTTATATTTTCCTGCCAGAAGAAAGAGAACTGCCATGAATCCTCTAAGCCCAGTTAGGTCCAACTAGTTATGGTAGTGTGATCAACACTGTAACATCTTTGCATGGTGTTCAGAGTGAGTGCTGGATTTGGAGTTGGAGGACCTATAGGCTAATGTGTATAAAGGGGATTAGATTAGATGACCTCTAGGGTCCTTGTCATCTCTAAATTTAGGATCTTAGGAACTATGGAATCTCAAGATTCAAAAGGCAAATGGCTACATCTTTCCAGTCTGAAGGCATTTTGGATTACATTTTGCTATGATTAAATATCCTGTTTTGGAGCCTAGCAGGAAGAATGAAATGCTTCTAACTTCACTGACTGACTTTTTACATATTTTGCCTAAAAGAGATCTGGTTATTAATTCAACTCATCAATTATTTATGGGCCCAGGCATAATAATTCACATTTACCTAGTGCTCTAAAGTTTACAAAGTACTTTTCTTATGAAATCTTGAGAAGTGGGTAAGGCAAGTATTATCCCCATTTTGTAGGGAGGCAAGGAAAGCCCAAAGAGGTTTGACAGAATGGGAAAATGGGAGGGGTCAACTTGACTAATGGGTGAATAGCAGATTAAGTAGAAATGACAGTGTGGCATACAGGACGATTAGGATAAAGGGGAAATTTTAGAGTTTGCAAACAAATTTCTTACTGTCTAAAGTTTAAAAATTTCCCCTTTTGTTGTTGTTCAACCATCCAAGGAAGCAAATTTGGCAGAAGGGTAAGTAGGTTGGCTACTTTAATTTCAATTAATATCATTGGGTTTGTAGTTTTCCCAATCGAGCTAACTTTCTGAAAAGAATAATTTGGTTATGTCTTATTCATGTACCCCAGGACCATAAGTTTAGACACCGAAGTAATGTTAGAACCTCAGTGGGAGATCTCATCTACTAGCCTTAGAAGAATTGATTCTGATTCTTAATCTAATTCTTTTTCTGTGCTGGTATGTAACCAGCAAGGATGAATCAGGCATTCAACAAGATATTATTTTATTGCTGCAAAACAACTCTGTGTGAACCTGAAAATCACTGCAACATCAAAATACTGAGACTCAATAGAACAAAAAACTCACCACAAACTTGAAGAGGTCTAGATTTAGAATTGGAGACCTGAGTTCATATGTTTCCTCTGCTTACTTCTTATGTGACCTTAGGCAAGTAGTTTAACTTTTTCCCAAACTCAGTTTCCTCAACTGTATACAGGAGTACAATGTTATTGTTGGCTGGCAGGAATTCAGTGGAGTAAAAAACTGAATCTCCTGCATGATGGTTTGCAGGGACAACACTGGCATCATGGGAAAGACTAGATGATTTCTAAGGTGCCTTTGAGCTCTAAAGCCTATGACTTGGAGGAGTAGCATGGGGTAATAGAAAGGGTGGTACACTGGGAATCAGGAGAGATCTGGGTTATAATCCTGCCTCTGTGACTTACTATCAGTGACATGGATAAGTCATATAACTTCTCTGACCCTCAGTTTTCTCACCTGCAAAATGGAAATAAGATTTACTTCTTAGATTGTTTTGAAAATTCCAAGAAGTTTAAAAACATATATATATATATATATATATGTGTATATATACACTCATATATTGTATCTATATATTTGCTTATCTATTTCTTTGCAAACCTTAAGAGTATTTTTGTCAGCTGTTATCATCCCATAAAGTGCTGATGTTACAAACAGTACCACTAATTTGTATAAAAATCCCTCACATTCGTAATTAATGTGACAATGACTTAACTATTTCTAAAACATATATTTGTTTTATTTATGCTACTGTGCATAAAGATTATGCTACTTTTATCTGTGACATCAGGGAAGTTCATGGCTTGAATTCATTCCTAAAGGAGTTGACTAAGATAGTACTCTGGTCCTTACTAGTGGAAATGGGTGTGGTATTTCTTCAAGGCTGCTGGTCATTAAAACCCAAGTCTCAATAAGTACTACACATTTAATATGTTACTGTGCCAATCTTATTCTTTGTGGTTTAACCCTTGGTTTATATTTGTTCATTATATTCATTACATTTTGACTTCTTATGGGAATTATTAAGTGCTTTATCCCTTTTTAGTCCAACAAATACCCTGGATTCTCTTCTTCTCCTAGAATTATTGAACTATTTATTTATTTATGTTTCTCTTCATAAAGAGATGATCAGACAAAGAGCTCTTTTAAAGGTGGCAGTACTAAATGTGGATTAATTTTATAACCACAAATGAAATAGCTGACTATACATTTATTTTAATTGTTGCAAGGCTGTTCCAGAACTCTCACAGGAAGAGTAGTCATGCTGGGTAGTGCTATAAGGGTTCCTTTAAATATGGACGAAGCCATTTAGTTAAAGCAACTTCAATCATTTCTTTTGATTTTCTGCCACAGACATATCACATATATATCAGGTGTGATTAATAGCATTTTGTCTATTACCCTAAAGTTATGGCATGTACTTATAAAATACTACAAAGATGAGGGTAACACTAAGGTTAAAAAAATGCAGACAACTGAAAATCAACACCAACTAGGAAGATGATCAAGTTATTAAAAAAAGACATTTTCAACAGAGTTTATTGCATATTTAGTCTTCAACTTGTTAATTTTAAAAGATGTTATGGGGGTGGTCAAAAGCAAAACTCTTTTGAGGAAGGAAAGGGAGAAGGGAGAAATAAAAGCATAAGTGGGGGGGAATAGGATGGAGAGAAGGAAACGGATAATCATAATTGTGAATGTGAATGGGATGAACTGTCCCATAAAACAGAAGCGAATAGCAGAATGGATTAAAATCCATAATTTTAAAATACGCTGTTTACAAGAAACACATTTGGAACAGAGGGATACACACAGGGTAAAGGTAAAAGGCTGGAGTAGAATATATTATGCTTCAGCTGAAGTAAAGAAAAAAAAAGCAGGGGTAGAAATCCTAATCTCAGACAAAGCAAAAGCAAAAATAGATCTAATCAAAAAAGATAAGGAAGGAAACTATATCCTGCTAAAAGGTACTATAGACCATGAAGCAATATCATTACTAAACATATATGTACCAAGTGGTATAGCATCCAAATTCTTAGAGGAGAAGTTAAGGCAGTTACAAGAAGAAATAGACAGCAAAACTATGCTACTGGGGTCCTCAACCTTCCCCTCTCTGAACTTGATAAATCTAACCTTAAAATAAACAAGAAAGAAATTAAGGAGGTGAATAGAATTTTAGAAAAGGTAGATATGGTAGACCTCTGGAGAAAACTGAATGGGGATAGAAAGGAATATACCTTTTTTTCAGCGGTACATGGCACATACACAAAAACTGACCTGTACTAGGGCACAAAAACCTCACAATCCAGTGCAGAAAGGCAGAAATAGTAAATGTATCTTTTTCAGATCATGATGCAATAAAAATTATATGTAATAAAGGGCCATGGAAAGATAGACTCAAAATTAATTGGAAACTAAATAATGTAATCCTAAAGAATGAATGGTTCAAACATCAAATCATAGAAACAATCAATAACTTCATTCAAGAGAATGAGAATAATGAGACAACATACCAAAACTTATGGGATGCAGAGAAAGTGGTTCTTAGGGGAAGTTTTATATCTTTGAATGCTTACATGAATAAAACAGAGAAAGAGATCAGTGAATTGGACATGCAACTGAAAAAGCTGGAAAAAGAATAAATTAAAAATCCTCAATTAAATACCAAATTAGAAATACTGAAAACCAAGAAAGATTAATAAAATTGAAATTAAGAAAACTATTGAACTAATAAATAAAACTAAGAGTTGGTTTTTATGGAAAAAACAATAAAATTGATAAACCTTTGGTTAATTTGGTTTAAAAAAAGAAAGAAGAAAACCAAATTACCAGTATCAAAGACAAAAAGGGTGAATTCACCACCAATGAAGAGGAAATTAAAACAAAAGACATTATGGGGCTAAACCCCTGAGCTAGAAGTCAGTGAAAAATGTTCCACTCTACAACAGTATTAACAACGTCCAGCATTTAATGAGTAGTTTAATGAGTAGTTTAAATGCTCAAAACACTTACAGCAGTCTAATTAATTTGATACAACTCAATCTTTTTTAAAAATAGTTTTTAAAAAAGGGAATCATTTTCTGCCATTAATCTTAAGAGAATGATAACCAGATGTAATGGTAAAACCATGATAAAAGGAAAAAAAAGTTAAATACAGAAACAAGCTGTTTTAATAATTATATTAAGCTATATAGCCCCTCTTCTACCTATTATACACATTCCTCTAAGATAAAAGGAAACATAAAATATAGGAAATACTGGACTAAAATGTTATTGGGGCAACTTGTATGGATGTGTATGTATATTAACAATATTTACTAAGCACCTAATCTGTTCCAGCATTGTGTTAGTTTCTGGGGATACAAAGAAAAAGATGAATTAGTCACTATTCTCAAGGAACTTGTATTCTATTGACAGAGGAAAGAACATGTGCACAGAGACATAAATGTAAAATACATAGTAATATGGATGGGGGAGGAGTGGGCACTAACAATTGGAAGGATCAGGATATGTCTCATGTAGAAGATGGGACTTGAGGTTATTAAAAGAATTTAGGAATTCTAAGGGACACAGGTAAGGAGGAGGGTACACTTTGAGCAATGGGAACAGACAATCTGCCCACAGGCACTGAGTCTCGAGAAGGGATGTTTTTAATGGGGAAAAGCACTGTGGATGTGTTATAAGAAAGAGGTAAGAAAGGCGAGGAAGAGGGAGTAGTCATGTGCAGTAAGCCAGAAAGCTAGAATGAGGCCAGATTGTAAAGGGCTTTAAATGTCAATTTTTATTCCTAGAGGCAATAGGGAGTCCCTGAAACTTCACGAGCAGGGGACATACTACGATATGGTCAGAGCTGCGCTGTAGGATGTCACTGCTAGCAACTGTATATGAAGGTGAAGGGTGATAAAGGAAAGGGAAAAGTGGAAGATGACTCCAAGGCTGAGAACCTGGGTGTAGAAAGGTGGTGGAGCTTTAGGGAAAGTGTGAGAGAAGGGGAGAAGGGAGAGGGGGAGGGAGGGAGGGGGAGAGAGAGAGAGAGAGAGAGAGAGAGAGAGAGAGAGAGAGAGAGAGAGAGAGAGAGAGTTAGTTGTGAATGAGACCATGGTATAAGTGTTAGGAATATCTGAGTTGAAGTCCTGCCTATGGCATATAGTGACTGTATGACTCTGGTTAAGTCACCTAACCTCTTAATGTTTTATGTAACTTTGGAAGACTATAAAAAGAATTCCTCACTGGGAGCTTCTTAATGCTAATGAATTCACAGCTCTTGTCCAAAAAAAAGTGTGTATGTGTATATATGGATATGTATCCATATATACTTATGTATACAAAAAATCTGATTTTTTTCCCCTCACATTTGATATCCTCCCCTTTCATTAAGCTTCAAAACTGATCCTTCAATGTCCTCCAAAATGTGTCACTTCCAGCATAGACTTCTTTGTGTCTTTAGATTCATACAGCTGCCTTTCTCCTCTTTAACTTTCTCAGTGCCTTTTTCTCTTCCTCTAGCAGTACATCTGGGACTGGGGGTCAGCCCTCCCTCACTCAAAGTCAAATGAAAGTCATGTTATCATTTCCTTGATGCCATGGTCCTCTTAAAACGAAGGATAAACACAATTAAGAAGGGAAATGTGATAGCTCCCCTATCTTTTATTTTATAACTAACGATTTGTTATAAACCACTTTACAGGTTTTTTAATAGTTTTTGTTGCTGTATGTTTCATTCTTCAGTCCTTTTTGAGTAATTTTTCTTGGCTGGATAGCTTGACAAGATTTCTTTAAATTTGTTTTCCTTCCTATGTTTGTTGCTGTTTTGAGGATATACTTTTATAGCTTTCCATTGCCCTTTTCTGTTAAGGCATTATAAACAAGTTTATATTATAATTAGCGCTACTCTTGATTGCCAGATCATTCTGATTGGTTAAGGACCTCTTGTATTTGCCGCACGGTTTCTAGGTTCTTTTGGTCATTACGGCAATTGATTACTTTGGTTAACTGTCTGCATAAAGTCAATGTGTTGACATCCTTTCTTTCCCCCTTTCCCATTTTTCAGCATCACTAACTTAACTATTAGGATCTGAGTGTTTTAATTACATGACACATTTTTCTTCTTTTAGTTTTGTATTAATATTTAATTTGTGCTCTAACAAGTTGGTGGTCTGTAGTAACAATCTTGCTAGCACCTGCTGTAGGGGTGTAAGACCCACCAACAACCAGTACACATAAAGCTGCAAACACAGGTTCTTTGATCTTCTTTACCAAGGAAAGTAACTTTAAGGGGTTAACAATCCCACTTTAATGAAACATACAAAAATCATTCACTTAGTTCAGGAGGAAAAGCCAGCAACATGAACTTCAGAACAAATACAAATAAATTACAAACATCAAAAGACAGACCTTGTCTGATTCAAATCTCAGTGTGTAGTTAGCAGGGTTTAACAGAGTCCCAATATCCAGGTTTACAAACCAGGGGGCTCTTAACAGCTGCCCAGAGTCTCTTCAAGACACATGCCACTCTTCCAGTGAGTGAGAGTCCCAAAGGAAGAGGCCAACTTCTGGGTTTATATATTCTGTTCAGGGTCAAAGGGCATCACAAACATGCAACTTAAACCCATATAGCCTAGGCTTTCCCTTGAGGCAAGGAGGTCATCAAAGACTCCTGATTTAATCAAAGGAACAAAGGTCAGATTCTTCAAGGGCACTTGATTAAATAAGTGCTAAAAGAGAAAACAGTAAAAGAAAGTCCCACCTTAATTACTGATACATGGTCTCACTGTACACAAGTAGCTGATTCAAGAACTGAACAGGAATGGAATAAAGTAGTCAGCAGTGTTAAACTCTGAGGCCCAAGGACCAGTATGTGGTTTGCAAAACCTTCAATCTGGCAGAACTAGATTAAAATGTAATTGAGGAATACTTGGCAAAATAAATAAAAATATAATACAAAATTATGTTAATTTATGGGTTTATAAGTCAGTATGTGCCAGCAAGTATCTGTTTCTGTTTGAATTTGACATCACTGGACAAGATCACTTTTGAGAAATCTTCCGGGGCTTTTAACACTGTTTCTACTTGAAACAAAGGCTCATATTTTTGACACCAATATTCTTCTAATGATGCTACATGGATGAAAGTTATGGAATAACAGAGTTCTTAAAGAATTCAAGTTGAGATTCATCCAAAGGGTGATGGAGAGGTGCACAGCAGACATGTACAGGTTGCAACACATTACAAAGGAGCAATTATACAGGAAAATGAGGTAAGGATGTCATCATATATATATATGTGCGTGTGTGTGTGTGTGTCTGTGTGTATGTGCATACACACAGACACACACACATATATACACACAACATGAAGAGATTGTGAGGAAGGCAACCAGCATACTGAGTGGGTCTCCTGTGGCAAATTAGTGGGAGAACACCTATGAGAGTTTAATGGGATGGGCAGGCAGGGTTACAATCTTCATGACTGGAATAAATACCTAAATTGATGAGATTACAAATCCATTAGACTATTAAAACACACACATATATGCCTTATATATACATACATATACATATCTAAGTATAGGCATTAGCCCTAGAAAATGTTGCTAGCATACAAAATTCTCTCTTTCCACGCTTGTCAATGTCAAGAAGCACAAATATGATATTTTCACATAAATGGGATTTGATCACAGCATGCTCATAGCAAATTGCTTTTGCTGACTCTGGCCATGTGTGACTCAGCATCTGAGTGCACTAGGATGACGACAAGTCCCTGGCTTCTTCCTGGTACATGCTAATCAGCTTGAGCTTTCAGATGAAAAAGCAATCTCCTTGTTGGTTACTTAGCAGCAAGAGCCAATGACTCAGTGGACCTTTAAAAAGGGGATGATTCCACCCTTGTACTTTCTTTTCTACCTGGAGGCTATGGAATGGCTACCCTTCATAGCCTTTCTCTGAAGGGCTGGGGGCAGAGTTGGTACAATTCCCCATTCCTAACCATAGGATGACTGCTCCCATATGGTGATGAGTACAGAGGAACTCAACTGGGTTCTTGTTGCCTTTTCCACTTAGGGTTTTCTTTCCCAAGTAGGTGACCAAATGGATATATTTATCCAGGCTTGTAGGTCACCTTCTGAGTTTGAGAGATCCAGGTGTCCTGAATCCATCAGATGGAATTGACTGGTTGAAAGGGGGGTTCCTGTATTGGAGAGGATACCACCAACAGGGGAAAGACTTTAACCTCTGCCCTGACTTGCCAGAAGATATGGACTTTGAGGGAGATAATGCAGAGCTGAGGTGAAATGCAAAGTGTTTAATCAGAAGGCCTGCAAATTACTTGATGTTTAAATGGTTTTAAGTATAATCCTCCTATCAGAGTAAGACAGTAACAGACTCTTGTTAAGTTTGTTTTGGTCAAATAAATAATTGCAAGTATTCTGTGTTTTGCATTTCTTTTTGTCTAAGAAATAAAAACCTGTCCCCTATCTGATTTATATTATACACTGAAAACTTTTCCACACTGCATCTCCTTTCCCTTTTTTAAAGAGACTCCAGACATAAGGCCAAAGGCTAATCTTTAAATAAACTCTCCATAAAATAGTGGGATCAGGGTTTAGCAAGTGGAAGAATGTGAGAAAAGGTCAGTCAGCTAGCATTTATTAAATACCTACTATATGCCACTGACTGTGTTAAATGCTAGAGATACAAAGAAAAGCAAAAAACAAAATGCTTGTTCTCAAGGAGCTCACAGTCTAATGCAGGAGATAACATGCAAATACTTATGTACAAACAAGATATATACAAGATAAACTGCAAGCATTCTTAGAAGGAAGGCATTAATATTAAGGAGGACTGGGAGAGGTTTCTTGCAGAAAGTGAGACCTTAGCTGAAATGAGAAGGGAACCAGGAGGTAGAGGTAAGACAGCACATTCCGGCACAGAGGACAGCCAGTGAAAAGGCTCAGTGAGGAGTTGCAATGATGCATTTGAAGAACAGTAAGGAGGCCAGTGTCATTGGATCACATGTATGTGAAAGAAAGTAAGGTATAAGAAGACTGGAAAGGTAGAAAGGGACTAGGTTATAAATGGCCCTGAAAGCCAAACAGAGGATTTTATATTTGATCATGGAGGTGGGAGGTGATGGAGTTTATTGAATGATGGAGGAGGATGATACAGTCAGACCTGCATTTTAGGGAGATCATTTTGACAGCTGAGTGAAGGATAGATTAGAGTAGAGATAGACATGAGGCAAGAAAACCCACTGGCAGGCTATTGCAATTTGAGTCCAGGTATGAGATGATAAGAGATTGCACTAGAATGGTGACACGTGTCAGAAAAGAGGGCATATTACAAGGGATGTTACAAAGATGGTAAAAAACAGGACTTGGCCATTGATTGGAAGAGGGGGATGAAAGTGAGGAGAATCCAGGATGACATCTAGGTTGGGAGTCTAGGTGACTGGGAAGATGGTGGTACTCTCAATAGTAAAGGAGGAGGACAGGAAGAAGGAAGGGTTTTGGGGAAAGATAATGAGGTCATTTTTGGACACACTGAGTTTAAGATGTCTACAGCCAGTTCGAGAGATCAAAAAGGCAGTTGGAGATGCAAGACTAGAGGTTGGAAGAAAATTTAGGGCTGGATAAGTAGATTTGAGAATCATCTGTATAGAGATTATTTAATCCATGGGAGCTGATTAAATTACCAAGTGAAACTGTTGTTTGTCCCTTTGTTTTTTAAGTACAATGACATCATGGGTAAAGACTTGACTTGTGCATGAATTGGATTAAAGTGAGGCAAAGTTGCACAAAGTCATCAACCTCACTCTCTTCCTGAGTCATCAAGTCTAATGGCAGGACAAAAGTCAAGACTGATGATGGTCCAAGATGCAGTGGATGACATTGGCATCTTCAATGTCTGACCAAGCTCTAAGTACTCTACAATACTTGCTTCAGCCTATTTCCTGGCTGTTGGAACAAACTGTTCTTATCTGCCCATTCCATCTGGGAAAGTCTTCACATGCTTGGGGTAGGTGTCTCCCTAACTTACCAACAAGTATGAGGCCTGTCAATTATACCTGGTTTAGCTCATCTGAAGAGATGGTTTGCTAGAGTGTAGCCACTGTACATGCTACAGCTTCTTGAAGCCATAGGTAAGAGCTGAGTGAATCAGGTAGACACCAAAGGTGGATGAGCAGCCCTGAAAAGGACTTTGCAAGGCAGAGGTGCTAATCCTCCTGAACACCCCACAAATCCCATGAAATAAAATAGTATAGAGAGGGAAGAGGGCCCAGGACAGAATCTTGGGGGACCCTCACAGTTAGCAGGTGTTATTTGGATGAAAATCTAGCAAGAGAAGCTGGGAAGGAGTGGTCAGATAGGTAGGAAAACCAGGAGAGCTCAGACTTTAATAGAGACAGGCATTCTAAGAGGCAGGGATGAAAAATGAAAACATTGAGGGATAGGGGAACGCCCTATACAAAGTCAAGGGAGGTGGGAGAGGGAACAAGGTGTAAAGAATAGCAAATGGGCAGTGTGTTACTTACCTCGACTCTTAGCTTGTCGAGGGCTGTAACAAGACCCCAGGTATCCCTGCTTTTGCGTCTGACTCGCTGCTTAACCCACCAAGCACCATGTGTGAGTGTATCTCTATCCACGTTGGCCAAGCTGGTGTCCAGATTAGCAATGCCTGCTGGGAGTTGTACTGCCTGGAGCATGGTATCCAGCCTGATGGGCAGATGCCAAGTGACAAGACCACTGGGGGAGGAGATGACTCCTTCAACACCTTCTTCAGTGAAACAGGAGCTGGCAAGCACGTCCCCAGAGCAGTATTTGTAGATCTGGAACCAACTGTCATTGATGAAGTTCGTACTGGAACCTACCGCCAGTTCTTCCATCTTGAACAACTGATCACTGGCAAGGAAGATGCTGCCAATAACTATGCCCGTGGGCACTACATTGTTGGCAAGGAAATCATCGACTTGGTTCTAGACAGGATTCGGAAGCTGGCTGATCAGTGCACAGGTCTTCAAGGCTTCTTGGTTTTCCACAGCTTCGGTGGTGGGACTGGCTCTGGTTTCACCTCTTTGCTGATGGAATGTCTGTCTGTTGATTATGGCAAGAAGTCCAAGCTGGAGTTCTCCATTAACCCAGCCCCTCAGGTTTCCACAGCTGTAGTGGAGCCCTACAACTCCATTCTGACCACTCACACCACCCTGGAGCACTCTGATTGTGCCTTCATGGTAGACAATGAGGCCATCTATGATATCTGTCGCAGAAACCTTGACATTGAACGCCCAACCTACACTAATCTGAATCCCCTTATTAGCCAAATTGTGTCCTCCATTACTGCCTCTCTCCGATTTGATGTTGCCCTGAATGTTGATCTGACAGAATTCCAGACCAACCTGGTGCCCTATCCCCGTATCCATTTCCCTCTGGCCACATATGCCCCAGTCATCTCTGCTGAGAAAGGCTACCATGAGCAACTTTCTGTAGCAGAGATCACCAATGCTTGCTTTGAGCCTGCCAACCAGATGGTGAAATGTGACCCTCACCACGGTAAATACATGGCTTGCTGCCTGCTCTACCGTGGTGATGTGGTTCCCAAAGATGTCAATGCTGCTATTGCCACCATCAAGACAAAACGTAGCATCCAGTTTGTAGATTGGTGCCCAACTGGCTTCAAAGTTGGCATCAATTACCAGCCTCCCACTGTGGTTCCTGGTGGTGACCTGGCCAAGGTACAGCGTGCTGTGTGCATGTTAAGCAACGCCACAGCCATTGCTGAGGCCTGGGCTCGCCTGGACCACAAATTTGATCTGATGTATGCCAAGCCATTGCCATTGGTATGTGGGGGAGGGCATGGAGGAAGGAGAGTTCTCTGAGGCACGGGAGGATATGGCTGCCCTGGAGAAAGATTATGAGGACGTTGGTGTGGATTCTGTTGAGGGAGAGGGTGAAGAGGAAGGAGAAGAATACTAGTTACCCCTTCCATACAACTCTGCAGCATGTTGCATCCAAAACTCATCAGCTTAAACATACTTAGCTTATCTGTTACTTAGGCAACTGTTGAGAAGCTACCATGATGGTATAAAGGCAGCCTTGATAGTACAGCTAGCTATCTGGTTAGTTTGTCTACACTATCAAAACTGTGATCTTGTCCAAGTTTTCCATGTGTCTCTGTCTACAAAATTAAAGGCTTTAAGGAAAAAAAAGAATAGCAAATGGGACTATCTGTCTGTACTATAAAATATATGAATCAAATTAAGTCAAGATGCACTTAATAAGTGCTTATTATGTGCCAGGCACTGTGCTAAGGGCTGGGAATATAAATAAAAAGATAATGCTTGCCTCAAGGAGCTTATATTCTAACAAGAGGAAGACAACACATAAAAGAAACTCAAAAGCTGGGTGGTGCTTATGGGAATGAAAGAAATGAAGGTACTCGGCTGTGTGTGATGAGAGTAGCATTGCAGAGCAAGTCCAGAAAAGTCAGGAGTATATAGAGTGAGAAAGGACAATATGGCCAGCCTGGGCCCCCTCCTTAAGATGGAGGTTCTGAGAGGAACCAGTCAATGAAAGGGAGAGCCCACATGTCTGAAAGTACGTCTAGGGCATGAAGTCCAGACGTGGAGTGAGTTTCCAAAGTGAAGAGGTTTCTGGGACACAGTAGAGAAATTCTGAGAGGGGAGTGGAGCTAAGATGGCTCTGTGAAAGGAAGGAACTACCGGAGCTCTCTCACAAATTCTGTCAGATACATCTAAAGAAGTGAATATGAGCAGATTTGAGAGAGTTAGAAGCCACTAGTAGGCTGAGAGGGGTAGGAGTGCCAGGCAGGTGGAAGGGCACCAGACCAAACCAACCAGGAACAGCAGAGGAATCCAGCCAGCATGCTGGTCTGAGAGGTTGCTGGGTGAGAGAAACACTGGAGCAGGGACAGGCCCAGGGTGGAAGTACCTGCTATGGTGGCGATTGAGCCCCAGGCCTCTCAGCCCAGGATGGGAGTCTATTGGGCCTGTGGCCATGGGAGCAGGTAACCCAGAGGCCTACAACCCACAGTCTAAAGGTTTGAAACTTGCCTTCTTGAACTTTCCGGAGCCATGATGTCCAGGTAAAGTGGTTCTCATCCCTCCCTTGAATAAACCCAGAGGATACTACCTCAGGAGAAAACAGAGGAGCCAGAAGTGAGGCTTCAGTAGCAAGAGAAGTTGGGGAGAGGGCCCTGCTTGTGGTGGCGGAAGGAGACTAGTACAGGAAGAGAGGTGTCCCAGCAGCCCTCACCTCATCAGAACAAGAGTAACTAAGCCCCAGGGGGTGGAGCTAACTAACATCAATGCCAGGACCCCAGACTTCGCTTTGCACAGCCAGGGGAAGTGGCAGACAAGAGCTGGGACCACCCATGATGTAGAACAGTCCTGGGGAAGAGGAGACTCCCAGAAGCCAGACCACGCCTCCCTTACACCTCACAAAACTAGAGGCCATAGCTCATAAAACTAGATCCCAACACAACAAACTTGAGACAGAGCCCCATGAGCCCCAGAAAAAGAGATCCACTTTAGAAACCAGGAGGAAAAAAACACCATGAAAAAGAACAGTAAGAAGCTTTCAAAGACCATTGATTCGTATTATGGAGACAGGAAAGATCAAAACACCAATTCAGAAGAGGGCAGCATGGACACTACACCCACATCTGAAGCCTCAAAAGGGAAAGTGAACTGGTCTCCAGACCAAAAAGCACTCCTGGGAGAATTGAAGGAAGACTTTAAAAACCAAATTAGGAAGGTAAAAGAAAAAGTGGAAAAATAGAAAAAAAATTCATTGAGGAAAACAAATTTTTAAAAAGTAAAAGTGGCAAAATGGTTAAGGAAAATCAGAATATAAATGAAGAAAATGTCTCACTGAAAAGTAAAATCAACCAAATGGAAAAGGAGATAGAGAAGATAAAGGAAGAAAACAAAACATTAAAAATTAGAATTGGGCAAGTAGAAATTAATGACTCTATGAGACAACAAGAATCAGTCAAACAAAATCTAAAGAATGAAAAAATAGAAGAAAACGTGAAATATCTGATTGGAAAAACAGCTGACCTGGAAAACAGATCCAGGAGAGACAATCTAAGAATTATCGGTCTACCTGAAAGCTATGATGAAAAAAAGAGAAATTCTGAGAGAGTCAGAAAAGGCTATGTGATCGGAGAATAATGTGCAATCAAGCCTGGAGCCTAGGTTGTGCTGGGAAGATAAAGAAAACAACACTGGTACGTATCTAATATATCATGAGTGTTTATTGTCCTGAGAATTTCTTTGGCATAACTATTAGATGGGGTAGGAAGCATCTAATGTATAGAATGCTTGGACTCAAAGTCAAGATATGAGTTTGAATCTTGCCTCAGATACTTTACTAGCTATATGACTCTGGGCAAGTTTCTTAACTTCTGTAAGGTGGACATTTCAAAAG
Organism: Phalanger gymnotis; assembly: GCA_028646595.1. Lineage (NCBI taxonomy): Eukaryota > Metazoa > Chordata > Mammalia > Diprotodontia > Phalangeridae > Phalanger > Phalanger gymnotis. The sequence continues at coordinate 701,995,456 of CM053622.1, read as the reverse complement.
GTTGATGTGAGGATAAAATAAAAGAACATAGGCAAAGCACTTTGAGAACCTTGAAGTGCTACACAAATGCTAGCTATTATTTCTGTCATAGAATTCTAAAGAGTTTGAAAGGACCTTTGAGGTCATCAAATCAAACCCCTAAAACATTATTTTGTAATCATCACATTGTGTAAAGTTGAAATTCTAGTTCTTCCATTGTACACAGTAATAGTAACATTGTGCAAAGACCAACTTTGATAGACTTAGCTCTTCTCAGCAATGCAATGATCTAAGCCAGAGATCCTCAAACTTATTTGGCCTACCTCCCCCTTTAAAAAAATTACTTAGCCTCACCCCAAAAATCTACTTTTTAAAACGCTTTAACGTTTTTTTTAAAAAAAATTTGTGTCATTTCAAATATGTATATATACATTTTTAAAAGCTGCACCTTAAATTTAACAATTTATTGCAAATTTGTGGGTTTTTTTCCTGCACTGAAATTTTGATGACACAATATTGAGGCATGTAACCGTTATATGCTACATGCTATATGCTCATGGGCCAACACTCGTTTTTAAGACCTGTCAGTGGACTTGAGCACTGATTGTTGTAACTTGCATTTTGTGTTTTTAGTTGGAAAATAAGGTAATCACTATGACTTTTAACTCTGTTACAGAACAGATAAAATACGTATGAATGGTGTTTCAAATTTTCTTCTCTTCTTTCCTTAAGCTTCTGCCATCCCCTTATTTTTATTAAACATCCCTCAAATATTCCAGAGCCCCTCAGGGTGGTATCACCCACTTTGGGAACCTTTGAGAAACAATCCAAGAGAGTCATGATGGAAAATTCTGTTCATATTTGGAGAAAGAATTATGGAGTCTGAATACTATTTTCTCTTTTTTTTTCTTTCTTGTGGTTTTTCCCTTTTGTTCTGATTCTTCTTTCACAACATGATTAATGTAGAAATATGTTTACTATGATTGTACATGTATAGCTTATATCATATTGCATGCCATGTTGTGGAAAGGGTAGAGGAAGGAGGGAGAAAAAATTTGGAACTCAAAATCTTGTGAAAGTGAATGTTGAAAACTATCTTTGCATGTAATTGGAAAAAATAAAATCCTATTAAGTGGAAAAATAAATAAAATTCTAGTTCTTCCTCTGCTACATGTGACTGGTGGTGATCTCAATAAATAAAAAATAATCTTTCCTATTCTAGCTAGAAAATTCACTTTGAGGGACATAGTATGTAGTAGTTTGATGAATCGTGTATATTAATTGTCTTTGATGAAAGCTTATATGCAAATCTAAGGGAAACTTGGTACCTTTATTTGCAAAACATCTATCTGTAATCCATCTCCTATTGTACAAAAGTTGATAAAAGTATTCTTAATGTTTTTGAATCTCTAAAATCTTTCACTTCTCTAACATTGGTTCATTTATAATAGAGACTTAAGAGTTTTTAAAAGCACTTTCGTATACATTGGTCATTTGATCCAACAAAAACCATGAAGTGGGCTGGATATGGATTATTGTCTGTAATTACAATTAGGAAGTTAAGGCTCAGGGAAATTGTCTTGCCTAGTGTTGCACAATTAGCAAGTAACAGAGCTAGGATTCAAATCTGGGTCCAGTCTTCTTTTCAGAAATGATGGGACTGATCTCTTGACCCATAGTCTCCCCTTAAGCTCTCCTCACTTTAAAAAATTAATAATTTTATTAGGTAAAATTGAAAATTAAGACTTGTTTCTTCAAAAAAGCCTTACCTTTGATCACGCAAGATTCCAAATAGAAGAAAATGATGACTAAGTATTTCAGTAATTTAATCAAGTTGAAAAAGTAACAAAAGAGCCCACAAAAGGGGGCCAATGTGATCAGCAAACTAATCCATCGTTTTGTAATTTATGTGGAATTCCCGATAAAACTTTCAGAGTTTGCCAATATCTCTTATGATTAAAGACAGCAAGCCAAGCCAAAATGGGGTCTTCCATCTTTGCTTTATCATAGAGGAGCAGTTACAGGAATGGAATTTGTCCATTAACCAAATAAATGATTTCTATAAATCACTACATTAGTTGCTGAGTTAAAGGCTATTTCTCTACCATGCAAATTAAACCACTGGGGCTGCCAAAAATAGATTTGTTTAGTTGATTTCTTTAACTGTGCCAAATTCACTCTTTCCAGCTTTTGCTCAAAATGATAGTAGCTGATAGAATCATACTTTCACCCTATTTTACTCAGCTGCTTGTGTACTTGTAAATGGTATGTGTTAGGTTGGGTCTTGGTTGACAAAGTATGTGAACCCCATCTTTCTCCACTTATTCCATGTATACCATTTTGGTTCATAACTTGCAGTAGGCTTTTTCAGAGTCTTTGAAATATCCAAAGGCCCCTTGGAGAGAACCTAAAGGCTCAAAGCAAGTTGTTGTGTGGAGGCCTGCTAGTCATTCCTAAGAAGTTTTGGCAGTTCTTAGACCCCAATAGTGGTTAGGACTATCTCATGAATGGTTCCTAAAGGTCTAGGTTGACCTAGAAGCATCCAGAGTATGCACAATCTTCCAAAATCTTATCAAATATTCCCTAGAAAACTATAAGGAAACCTAGTTGGAGGCAAGTAGTGGCTCCTCAGAAAAAATTGTAATAATATTAGAGTAATTACCTATATAAGAATATGGATTGGCCTTTGTTTTGTAAAAATAATTCCAGTCAGATACCTACATTTGATCAGATGCCTACATCAGATACCTACCTGAATGATCATTCACTTAATCCCAGTGACACTGATTTGCTATTACATAACCATTTTGCATGAAAACTTAAGAGTTCATTTAACATTAAAGTCAAAACCATATCCATAAGAAAATCCAAGTCTTGGTTAAGGTCTGGTTTCAAAATGCAAGTGATTTACACATAGTAAATGCTTAATAACTATTTTTTCATTTATCTATTCTTTTCATACCAAGTCAGCAATGAAAATTCTTTTAAAAGTTTAGAACCATTATTTAGGCTGAAACTTTTGGTGAAACAGATATTTCTATGTACACAGTAATGAAAAAAAAATAAGCTTTAAAGAATTTTGCATCAATCAGATGTGCTTCTCAAATGTGATCCTACCTTTTGTAAGTACCTTTCTTTTTCCTCAGCTTCCTGAGCCTTTCTGTTTCTTTCAAAGAGTTGTTCAGTTTCTAAACAAAACAGTCAAATTCGGAATATAATATTCTGAAATTGCCATGAAAAATAATAATTTACATATGAAATAGCATCTTGATCAGAAGGATAAACAATGATGTATTAGTGATATACTATACTGGGCCCTGGAACTTTATAAACCCAAATTTTATTTTTTAATTGTAGAACATAGTATCCATGGCTTCAACAAACCTCAAATGAATCCAAAAGACCAGTAGGTCTGACTCCAGAGATCCAGAAAACTTTAAAAAAAAGCCCCTACAACTTTTTAGATTCTGGGGCTTTATTGAGAAAACTGGCAGCAACCTCTTGAATAGAGGAAATGCCAGGCCCAAATACTGACACATTCAAAGTTCACAAGGTTCACAACTTCCTCCTACCTTTTCTGCTGTTTATTACTTAAATAAGGGAGCTTACACTAAGGGGTTTAAAATACTGAAGATTATGAGAGCTGATACTTACTGTAATCCTCAGTGTTGAAAGTTCTTTCTGCAAAAGATAATGGGAATAAATTAATCATTTCAGGAATAATCAGTTGGAAAGAGACTCAGAATCTTAAGTGCTAAGCATCTCAGCATCTGCTAGCAACCAAAACAGGTCCTTGTCAGACTTGTCAGTGACCTCCAGCTATGAGAACTTTAGCATTTAGTCCCAACTATCATCAACTTGCTTTTTGACACTTGGAATGTTCCTTCCTCTTGCTTTAACTTCCCCAGGGCTTTTGTTTGTGATAAAAACATTACGCCTCATGACTCTTTCCTATAAACCAATAGAGGATGGGTTTTTTTTTCTAATTTTTTTTAAATGATCCAACAGACAGTAAAACTGAAGTCTGAAGACAGATAGGGTAGGAGCGATTGGATACATCTCTGATTCTTCCTCTTTCCAAAACTGCTGCTAACTTTGAGATGAGATGTAAAAGTTTTAATCTTCTGGTAAGAAAAATGCTACAGGAAATTGCTGATTTAATAACAGCCTCCAACGTTATTCCTGAAAGATACCGGCATACAGGACTATTACTGGATAGGTTTCAGGGATCAAGGAATTATCCACCTCCTCCTACTTACCGGCCACAGTGGGCTCAGTAGCTCGGGCTACTGGCAATCTCTGCTCGGTGCTGTTTGACACTAACCGAGACTCAAGATGCGGATGCATGGTTGCCGAAACCCAGAACTGTTTGGCCAAAGCCACATCCGCTTCTGAGGAGCCGGTAAACACCAAAGGTCCAGGGCATACACTTCCTAGGGGCTCTTCTGGGCCAGCCTTTCTGCCCCAGCGTCCTGTCTCCATGACAACCCGTGAAACTTCTTCCCACATAAACGCGAGACCACAAGTCTCACAGCTTGACCTCGGGCCCGCCCCTACTTTGGTCCCACCCACTACACACAAAGTTGGGGTCAGCCTGGGATCCACCTACCCAGGGCCTCCTCTGGAGGCACACCAGAAGTCTGCCGGGGTGGGGGAGGTCAGAGCAGAGTTTGTAACGGTTCTACACTCCCAGCACTGAAGCGATCCCAGGACCAGTGCGGATTTGGAGATTCGCAGGGACACCTGCTTCTGAGGGTGGGGCTAGGGTATCCAGCTGTTAGAGTAAGCCACTATAACAGAGGGAAATTAGCGTAGCTACAGGTCTGATCTTGCCTTAGTTACGGCATTGAAAAGTCTTACCAGAACTTTATGATTACAAATTCTTCAGAACAAATTAATTTTGGGCAATTAATATGCCTGATTGGAATCTAATATTTGGTTATCAATTTAGGGTAGAATAAGCCATGAATGATTACCAAAGGAGAAAATACCAATTGTTGAGCATAGCTAAAAATAACAATTGGATATAGCTCTGATATTGATAAAGATTTAGCAAGTGTGTGCAAATTAATTTTTACTGGGGAACTATTTCTTGATATTAAGTAAACAATGAAGAACAGCTAATTTCTTTATTAACTTTATTCAGAAATGTTTTGTATTTTGACATTAGATCTATAACAACATTACTGTAGCAGGAATTGTGACATTCACATATAGCAACAATTCTATTGGCATGCTGGCTTTCATCTACAATTTTGTAAAAGAAGTTTGTTCAATCTGATATACTCAAATCATATATGTCATGATAGTGTTAAGGAAACATCTTATTCATCAAGGTGTACCTAGGAAATTTATTACTGTCTTGAATTTCTTAAAATGGGTCTTTCAACAAAATGAAACCTTTTAGGCTAAGCTACTGAAATTACCCATTTGCTTTATCTTCTCAAAAAAATTCTATTATGAACATTATTTTTTGGGGTAAGGTGCTGCTTTTTGAACACTATCTTCTTTTGGCCTCCAAAACACATTTAGATATCTGGATTAGATGAATTACAAATCTGTTTACTTGGCTGTGTGGTTAGTGATTGGTACAACTACTAGCAATCAGCTAACTACACTGCCTAGTAACTAGACTCAATTCTGCCCCCCCCTCCCCCATTCTAACTTCTAAAAGTGGTACCTTCATGTTAAATTTATGAAGACAATTCCTTTTTTTTTTTTGATTAAATTTTAGGTCCAAGTCCTTGTAGGTCATCTACTGGCTGAGTTGACTGCTAGAAAATCTGAAAATGTGCCAGTTCCGTACACGCTGCAAATATGATTAATAATGTATCTTCAAGCAGTTCAAAGGCAATGGCGTTCTCTACTACCTTTATCATTAAACCCCCTCCCCCATTATCTATATTTTAGCTAAATGAGGCAGATCCCATGGTTTTTACACTTACAAAAAAATGGCACGAAGTTACATCTCATATATTTTTAAATTTAACCTCAATTTCCAGTTTACTTTGGCCGGTTGCCAGACTGTCCCTCTCTTAATATTCAGAGTGCATACTGCTGGATAAATTCCAACAAATCACATCTCCAAGCACAATTTTCTCCTCAAACAATTCAAGTCAGGTGCAGGAAACCTAGCCCTTCGTTAGGGATCGCCACCGCCGCTGTCTCCACCGTCGTGACCTGCCAAGTGAACCCACTTACTCCTTCCTCTCGGGCGCTTGGCAGCCGCTGATGCTGTGCCTTGTTTTGATGGCAGTGGAGTTAGTGATTGTAGGCAGTAGAATACAATCAGCTAACTACACTGCCTACAAACCGAGCACCGGACGCGCCGCTCGAGTGGGGGGGGGCTGGGGCCGTTGCCGAGGAGTGCCCCCAGAGGGCTGGGCTCCTCCAAGCCTTAGACAAGCGGGTCACCTGAGGTCTGTCGGTCAGTGTTCCCCTTCGGCTTCGAGAGAGCCGCGCTCTCCCAGCCAGACTCGAGGCCCGAGGTTCGTCGGTGCGGCCCCTTCACCAGACGGGCCCCTGGCTACACTGGCCACGGGCCGGGGCCGGCCCTTTGTATACACCTTGTAGTCATGGACACCCGGGCGCAGTTGGAGAAGGGGAGGGCGTGGGTCTCGGGACCCGGCCACCCCACCCCTACCCCCGAGTCCCACAACACTGGTGCGACCCGTTTCCCGGGACGACCTCGACCAAGTGGCCGCTGGCCTAGCCAGGCCCCCCTGCCCGCTCCTCCCACGGGCTCCCGGGACCCGCTCCCCTCTGCCCTGCCTCCTTGCTCCTCCTCAGGCTCCCCCTGCCTCGGCCCTCCCTTAGTTCCTCCTCAGGTTCCTACCCGCCACTAACCCCGCCCCCGCCCAGGGCCCTGCTCCCCTCTAACCTCCCCCGACCCCTGGCTCCCTTCGGTCCTCTGCCCCCTCCCCTCGGGCTCTTGGCCCGCAGCCCCGCTCTGCCATCTCCACCCCTGCCCCTCAGGCTCTCGGGCCCGATTCTTCCGTGTCCCCATCTTTCCCTCCTCAGGCCCTCACAGATCTGCCTCTCCTGGGGCTTCCATCCCCCTCTGCCCTTTTCCCTCTCTCTTCTCGTCCTCTCTCTCCCGGGAGTCTCCCCTTCTCCTCAGGGGGTCCATCTTTCCTACTTTCCTCAGCGCCCCTCCAACCCTCCTCCCCTAGTCCAGTCCCAGCCGCTCCCCTCTGCTGTGGGCTGCGGCTCGAAGGCACGGCTTCGTAGTCCAACCGCCATTCGAACCTGGCGCGCGACGGGGGCGGGGCAGGCACGCGCTGGAGCGGGGGCGGGGCGAGGCCAGAGGAGGGGGCGGGGCGGGGGCGGGGCGCCTAGGGGCCTTAAAAGGAATGGGGGGAGGGGCAGAGCGCTCCGCTGGACACTGGGCGGGAAGCGGCGCCATGGGGGCGGGGGAGCACCGAGCCTGTCAGGGGGAATCTCAGCTGTTCACGCGTCTCCTTTCGCACCCCTCCCCCAACTGTCCCGACACAGCTCGAGAGGCCAAGGTTTCCCCTCGCTCCTGGAAATGAAGCCTTGAGGCTCCTCCAGCCCCCCAGCTCAGGGAGATAGTTGTCCAGGTACCTCAGGATGGGTGGATCTCCTCAGGTTTCCCTGCGGGGACAGGCCTGGGAGTGACAGACCCGGGGACAGGGACAAGCTGGGCCTTTTCTTACCAGGAGGCTTGCCCCACGGAAAGCTCCCCTGCGTCTCCCGGCCGGAGGACTTGGCTTCAGCTAGAATAGGAGGAGGCCAAGCCAGGAGGAGGATCTGGGGCCGGGAGGGAGGGACCTGGTGGCTCTGACAGAAGCGGAGATGGAAAGGCCCCAGAAGGCCATCTGCTGCAGCCCCTCTCTTTACAGATGAGGAAACTGAGGACCAGGGGCTGAAAGTGACTTAGCCAGGGCCGCCTAGGCACGGCTGGCAGAACTTCAGGCGGTCAGAGGCAGGGTCTTCTGTTTCCAGGGCCCGTCCCCCGCTGCCTCTGGGTCCAACCCACCCCCCTCAAAGATAAGGAAGCGGCCCTGGGATATTGTGACCTGCTTCCGACATACGAAGCAACAGAACTGGAATTTGCACCCAGGGTTCTCTGGGTTCTCGGTAACTCGTGCCCTTGAGGCGCTTAGCTTCATCGGTGCCTTCTAGTGTGATTCTAATGAGCTCCAAGTCACAGGTTTGGAGACACCAGGTCGGCTGTAAGTCAATCGTTACTGGTTAATCAATAGGTACTGAGGACTCACCTTGCGTTAACATAGCAGGGGGTGCATAAGTGTAGGGCAAATTAGCACGCCGATTCCCAGCCAAGGCGATCAAACAAAAGTGGTGTGTTACTGACCACAGGTCCTGCGGGAGCCCAGAGTTGGGCCACACCTGTCAGGACAGGGGAGACTTCACTGAGACGGGCAGAATTCTGAGTCTTGGAGGATGAAGAAGATTTGGACAGTTAACAGGGGATGGCATTCTAGGGAAGGGCAACAACGGCCAGATATAAGGCGTTTGTGTTTGTTCTGCCCAGAGTTCTACTTCGGGAGAGTATGAGAGGGAGAGTTCAAATCCCCTCTTAGACACTTAGAGACTGTGTGCCAAAGGACAACTCATTGGACCTCTTTGGTCTTAGTTCCTCATCTGTGAAATGAGCGTTGTTAGAGTAATTGGCCTCCAAAGTCCCTTCCCAGCTAGAAATCTACAGTCCTGTGTTTGTGCGTAGAGCCCCTGTGTTTGCACAATGTATATGCTTATTAAATGTTTATTGAATTGTATGTGGAGTTATGGGGTGAAGGGTTTTCTGTGTTAATAACAAAAAATCTCTACTGATCACCCTTCCTTTCAATTATTGAGCCTAGAAAGGGAACGGAACTTGGGACTTAAGCTTTGTGGAAGTGTAACTCTAGCGATGGTACCCCCTCTGTAATGTCAGTTTTCCTTGGTGCCACTTGATTCTGAAACCCAGTAAGTATAGAGGCACATTTGCCAATTAACTTTCTTCAGAAAAAAACAACAACAAACTTTTATAGCTACAGACTGCATCCCAAACTTCCAGGGAACTAAATGAGAAAATGTGAGTGGCAAACACATAATTATTACTATGGCCAGAAACAAATCCAAAGCCTTAAGTGTAAAAGTCATTAATAAGTTAAGTAGTATCATATTTGTATGAATAGCCTGTATTTCTGCCCAAGTGAGAATTCATTTTGAAAATAAAACCTTGCATCTACAAATCTATCAGAATCAGTTGAATAGATTCCACTGAGAAATAAAGATGAAATATGCAATATACATAGAAAAATAAATGAATAGTGCATAGAAAATACTGAAATAGTCTTCCCTTTAGATCACTTATTTACAAGTATTAAATACCAACAATATGCTAGATGCTATAGTAAAATCAGTTAGCTACAACTTTTGTAATATACAGATAAATGCCTAGCTACTCCTTTGAAGAGCCAACTTTTCCATTTTCTACTTTTTTATATACATCATTTAGTTGTCAAAAAAAACCTTTACCCAAGACAAAAAAAGTCTGCATACTGCTAGATCACTTAGCATATAATGATTAGAAACAATTATGTTTTCCTTAAATGGTTAGTCATTTTAAAAGTTAACTATAATTTTTGATAGTATTTCTTAATTAATATTATAAGGTTAATAAATCTATCTTGGATATCTTACCAGCACTGGATAGCTGCCAGCTACTATCCATAACACTGTTTCAGGCAGATGCCTTAATAAAGCATATGCATATAAACTTTTCTTCCAAACAAAGGCGATTAAAAAATCAATTGAAAAAGTCATCATAATTCACAGACATATTAAAATAATTAAACAGCTGGATAATTTATATAGTGTGTATAAGTATTGTAAGACAAAATAACCACAAAAATGTATGTGACTTAGCTCTCAGAAAAATTAATGCTTGTTCTAGGGTGACTGTTGATTTGGCCTACAGTTACTACAGAAACTCTGAGGGGTTGTTCCCTTTATAGTTCATGTCTAGGCATGTCTGGGGACCAGGGAGACCTATAATTTAATCTAAGTAAGAATGCTTGTAGTGTTTTAGATGGCCAAACAGAATAATGCAATTTGTTTTAGACATCACCAGCAAAGCACTTTTCTATGAACTGTTTAGTTTTTTGGTTCAGGTTCTTTATATGGGTCACTTTAGAAGGGGGGCTAGGTTTTGGTTGAAAATGAGAGAAGGCAAGAACGCATGAGAAAGCACATCTATCTTTAGTTTCAATAAATTGTATTTAACCCTATTTTCCTGTTCTGGAATCAGAGACCATGCTAATATGGCAATTTCTCAATAGATTTACAAAATTCTTGTCATCCCTCAACCAAAAGGAGTAACAAGTGGAAGTTGTTTTTCTTATTCTGTGTAGCTTTGGAGGGTATATTAGATTCACCCTTTGGAGTAAGAATGGAAGAATCGGACAAATTATTACATGATGCAATTTCTTTTTAGGTATGCTGGATTTTAAGGAAAAATTAGAATATATAGTTTCTCTTAGGGAACTTAAAATCTCCAGGATTTTGTTTCTCATGTATATCTAATAAATGCCATATTATTCTTAGGTATGAATGATCATTAGAACTCATGACGCTGCACATATAGGAATTTCCTTATGCCACAAGCAAATTGAAGTCAACATTAGTGCCTTTTAAGAGCTAAAAATCAATGAGTCTGCCTAATTATGAAAGGCTACTTTCTTTCTAACTAAAATGGAGTGCCAGCAAGTTTTATAACTACATACTTTTAGCTTCCATTTCATTTTACTCTCATTAGTTGAAGTGCCCTAGATTCTTAAATTGGTCGCTTACTTAAAATATTCTTTAGTTAATCAATACTACTGCTTTCAATCCCAAACCATCTAATGAATTTATATTTTAAATAAGTCAAAGATAACCTAACCAAATAGGAAAACTGAAGTATTCAAGGTCGAAAACAACTTAGTTATGGACTTCATAACAAAAAATTTTGAGTGCCTTCTACAGGGTTGGCTAAAGAAGTATAAGATACAATTCCTGCCCCAAAGGGGTTTACAATCTAGTTAGTGAGACAGAATATACATATAAAAGACAAATAAGAACACATGGTAGCAGATGGTGAGTGCCAGACTGGTTCAGACCAAAAAATTCTTTCATGTTTTTAATAATATCAGTATCTGGCTCAGGGTTCTCTTTGCCACCCCATCATCCTCTGTGACGTCAATGTACATGCTGACATACCATTCTAATACTCTGAGATCACAGTTTCTGGATGTACTTTTCTGACCTTTGTATCTACTCCAGCCACTCACAAACATGACTGCACCTTGGATCTTGTCATAACTGATAATTGTTGTTCAACCTTTAAGATCTCCAACTTTGACATTTTCTTCTCTGATCCCATCATTACACCTATCCTGCTCCTGTCTATTCATCCTATTTTTCATATTCACCCATGAGTCCCTTTCTGGGTTCGTTTGTCTTCCTGATTACCCTAGACCACATTATAAATCATTTCAATAAATGCTATCATCAGCACTCTAGAATTCTTGTCTTTTCGTCTTTCTACCATGCTTGCATTGCCATTTCTTAACCTTGGACAAATTCACCTGTCCTCTTGCTCTGTTTCTCTCTTCCCTGAGTGCCAAATGTTGATAAAGGAAAATCACAAAACTCGACTAATTGCCTCCACTACAAATTTATGCTATCTAACATCAGCCGAATCCTCACTGCTGCTCAGCAATCTTTATAGTTTAGTTATTCCTCTGATCCTAGTTGACTCCCTTCTCCATTATCTACAGATGTTCTATACTTTTTTTTTCAGTCAGTATCCCTATTCTTAACTCTCTCATTCTTTGTAGATAGCTTTGACTTCTACTTTAATGAGATTATAATCTTCTTCATATATATAAAATCCAGAAAACTTTCCATTTTTCTCCCTCAATTTTTTTTATATCTTTACCCAACTACTACACCTTTAGGAAGTAGTCTTACTTTCCAAAGTTAGCCTTTTCACTTGGGTCTTCTGTATCATCTATTTCTGTCAGGCTGTTCTACTGATTATATCCTCTTTTTTTGTATCTTCAATCACTCTCTCTCCATTGAATTCCTTCACCCCTACTCAAATCTCTCATATTAAACAAAATAGAACAAAACCAAAACCTTCTTCAACCCAGTCAGGTTAGGTCTATTAATCTCCTTTCCTTCAGTATCAAACTTTAATATGTATTCATATATATACATAAAATATGTAATTTTAATTTCTGTTAACAAAGAGATATCCAGGATATAATAAAGTACATAAGAAAAGAACAACAAAAATGAAAGATGAAACTAAAATTCCGAATAAATCATAAATGATTATACCATAAGCATCTCTTTTCTATAAGCTTCACTCTGTGCCAAAAAGTGTGTATATCATCCTTGTTTTCATAACCTTTAACCACCTTTTTTGGGTATATAACATGGATTTTTTGTTGTCATTGTTGTCTTTATATAGTTGTAGTCAATATATATATTATTTTGCTCTTATTTCTTTATTCTACATGATTTCATATTTCTTTGAATTGTTCTTTTTTTCTTGTGAAAATTTACTATAGTTTTAGAGCTGGAAAGTATTTCAGAAGTTACTTAGTCCAGCCTCCTAGTTTACAGATGAAGAAACTGGGGCCCAAGAAGTTATGCAATTCTGCCATAATTTGTTCAGCCATTCTCTGATCAATGGACATGTAGTTTTTTTAAAAAAATTTTTTTTGATAGTGCTACTAGGAATAGTTTTATCCAGTAGGATTTTTTTTCTGTCAACATCCTTGGGGTATAGAATCAGTAGGGGAATCGTTGGGTCAAACGGTAAGAACATTAAAAGCTATATAATTCCATACTTCTTTCCAAAAAAATCGTGCAAATATACAACTTTATCAACAGTATAATAGCATTCCAATTTTACTACAGCCACACCACCATTGAATTTTATTATCTTTTATGCCTTTGCCAATTCGATGGTTGTTAGCTAGAATATCAAGAATTTAAAAATATTTGTAGTTTTCTGTATCAGAGATTTTGAACATTTGTAATGCGATTGTTGATGGTTTGTTTTTATTCCTTTGAGAACTTCTTGCTTATATCCATTGATTGCCATACTTATTTTTTTTAAATAGCCTATATTCCTGATCTCCTACTTAATCATAACATTCATTTCTCATCTGCTAGTGGTCTAGCAGATCTATCTAGTGGTTTCATCTTCTGCCTCCACTTCAGTACTCAAACTGCTGTCCAAGATCACTATTTGCTTCCTGGCAACAAGTCCAAACTTCTTTTTTTCGTCTTCATCCTTTTAAGCTGTCTCTGGGATTTAACACTAGATTACCTGTTCCATGAAATTTTCATTTCCTTTTGCCTTCTACGAGACTAAATTATCTAACCCTTTTAGCGTTCTCTCTTTGTTGTTTCCTCTTTGTTTTTCAATCCCTAAATATAGGCATTCACCAAGGTTCTGCCTTCAGCTCTCATTTTTTTCTACACATAGTCTCTTGGAAATCTCAGCTAGTGCCATTACTTAAATTATCACTTTTATATGGATTACTCCCAAATCTATACTACAGTTCTGATCCCTTTCTTGGTTGTGTCTTCAGACTCAGAAGTCCAGTTGACATCTAGCTATCTTCCCTGGATTTCCCATCTCAAATATAGCATTACCAAATGCTAACTCATCATCTTTCCTGCCAAATTTGCTTTTCCTGTCTTCCCTAATTCCATAAATGACTCTATCTTTCCAGTGACAAATGAAACCTTAGAATCGTCTTTCCCTTCTCCTTTTTTCCCTTATCTCTGTCACATCCTGTTAGACACTCATCGATCTTTGCAATCAATCCCTCTATACTTAGTTTGGGTCAGCCCTTATGACATGGTTTTATACCCTTCTCTCTCCTTGTCATCCTGATTTAGATAAATTATAGTTTGTCAATGTTTCTTTTAAAATTTGGTGGCTAGAACTAAATATAATACTTCATATATAGTCTGACTAGTCAAGAGGGCTATATTCTTTAGATAGAGTACTTATATGAATGTTGCCCAAGATTGCTTCACTTTAACTGAAGAAATGAATCCTTAATAGTGGTAATTCCAGGCAATGTTGGTGGGCTGGTAGGAGAGGTCTTTCTGGGCTAGGGAATCTTTCATTGCTGTACTTTAAATCACACTAAATGAGGGACATATCTATTTAACCTATTGCAAAGCCTGGCCCCAAAAGAAGAATTTTAAGTATCAAAACAGAATGTATCTTTGCTATTTATTTGTAGGTGGTACTTTAAATAATATATTTAATTCTGCATAAGGAAATGAACAAAAGGAAGTATTGCAGGAAGCTTTGTTCTGTTTGATTGTTCCTTAGTGAAATCTAGGCACATTATTATTCTACTGTTCTGTTGTAAGTTTCAAGACTTGCCTGGGCCTGTTGCAGAAAATAATACCACAGGAAAGTTCAAAGTCTCATTAGCTGATGTGCTTCACCAACTCAAAACTCAACAGTACAATATTTCAAATGGGAAGTTGAAAGTGATAACAGAACTATTAGGGCCTGTCTTGCTAATCCTGTAAATGCTTGCACTATCCATTTGAAAATGAGACACTCCTATCTGTTCTTATACATGAGTGTTCCCTTGAATCATGTGCATCACAGTGGGTTATCCCAACCAAGCCCACTCTCCTGTTCAGTTATAGATCTAGTTAATGATCCATTTGCAGTGTCTGTCCAATATATATGTACTAATGGATGAGCTTTAAAAGTTGTCCATATAACTGCATATTATAGTCTGGGCAATAGACATTATTTATCCAGTTAGATTTGTTTTACCAGCATACAGATAGTTGCCTTGAGTTTACTTACTTTTGCCACTCTTAAGACAAAAGAATTTTTGCAAGAGATACAATTTATTCTAGGAAATCATTAGGAGATATAAAAAAATATTGGTATTAATTAGACATTGAAAGTTGTTAATAATAGTCTTCATTAAACTAAGTGAATGACTAAATGATCAGAAGAATGAAATAAATTTATATCCACCTGGGCAACCAGGAGAGAAATTCATTTCAATTCAAACTTATTGAGTTGCTCACTATGTACCCAGAATATATACAAATAGAATAAAAATGAGAATATCTCTTTTGGTGTAGGACCCTACTAATAAAAGGTACAATGCTACTATTATTACATTATTTCTACTGATAGCCTGCTAATGATGTTTCATAGTCCTTTTTACCCATGACTGTTCCAGGGAATTAATGCTTCTTAAAAAAAGACATTAAAAGCATTCACCAAGTGTATACCTACCTGTTTGGGAACCTGTATTTATATTTTGTTTGCTGGATTCTTTGTGATGCACTTTTTAAAGGGTATCTAAGCATATGCACCATCCATTTGAAAATGAGATCCCTATGTTGTCTATAGTGTAGAAGAACTTTTAACATAAGCAAATTTTCTTTTAGCACTATATAATATTTACCTAATTTCTTCACTTTTAAGTAAGTCAATAGAAGCTTTGTAGGAAACAAGTAATTTTCTCTAGGATAGTGTTAGGAGGGATGAAAAATTATTTGTATTAGTTAGTGACAGAAATTAATTCTAAATGAAATTATTTTAGCCTTTTATTTATTCATATTTTTTATGTCATAGGCTAATGATACTGTCTTGTCTTTGTATCCCAAAGAGTTCAAAGAATTTTTATATGAAGATATGAGAATGAAGCAGGGGAGTGCTGATAAATGTGTAACAAGTGGCTCCCCCTCACTGCCCCAATGTACTCATGACACATTTTAAGGTTTAATCTTCATTATTAACATTTTAAAAAACTTTTTAGAGTTAAGACAATAAAACAGTAATTCAAACTTTGATTTGTAGCGTATGCCTATTTCTGAGGTGTAAATGCCCACACTGAATATTTAACAAACAGCTCTCAAAGAGCTATTTCAAGCTAGGTCCAGCATCAACCTGGGAAGAGAAAATGAAGTCATAGAAAGCTTAAGGCAAAAAGCAGAGCCAAGACTAGATAGCTCTTGACTCCTAATTCTCTGTTTAAAAAAAACAATTTGATCACATAAAATATTTTGAAAATTTTTTGTGGTTTTGAAAAAAGACTTAAGTAAACATTTTTCTCATATTTTCCCTAATTATGGTGTACAAAGACCCAGATTAAATGTTGAGTTAATTTTAAACACTTAATCATAGATTGTGGAATTCTGGGAAAATACTGTATTTTTATTTTTATCAAATCACTTTAACTCATATAAAGTGGCTCTAATCTTTCTAATCTTGAGACTGGACCTTAGTTTGTGAGTTGACTGAAATGTTAAATTCTAGCTACACCTCTAGTGCTTTTAGTATTTTTTTAAAGGTAGCTGAACTAAAAGGTCTGATTAATGGAGGGGGGAGGAGAGGGAAGCCCCTAGACATTTGATGAACTGTTGTCTTAGAACACTTGTTGTTGTTCAGTTCTGTCTAACTCTATCACCTGTGGACCATAGCCAATACTGTCCATGGGGTTTTCTTGACAAAGATACTTTTTTTCTATTATTTTTACTTTTTTTTTTGCTATTTTCTATATTTATTATTTTTGCTATTTTCTCCGGTGGATTAAGGCAAACAGAGATTAATTGACTTGCCCAGGGTCATATAACTGGCATCTGAGGTCAAATTTGAACTCAGGTCTTCCTGACTCCAGGCCTGGCAATCTATCCACTGAACCACCTATCTGCCTCTCTTATGAACATAAACAGTTTGTAATTCTACCTCATTCTTCTGAATATTCTGTATACAAACATTTTAGAAAAAGTGCATAGTCTGAATAGAGTCTACATACAAAAATTTACCTTGAAAAGAAAAAAATAGTGAGTTTACTTAAAATTTTAATACTTCAATGAATACATGATTTCCTAGGTGCAGTTACTCTTTCCAATGGTATAGATCATACCTCATCTATACCTTCTTATACATTTCATCCTATAAATCTTCCATAAAGGATTCTACTTAGTGCCTTGGAAGCATTTTTCTAGGTCTCATAATACTACAATGATGATAATGCATCATTAATTTGCAATATTCAAAATAGAGATTAAATTATTAAAATGTCAAAATAACTAATATATGGACAGAAGTTTTGTTCCATAATACACATAACAAAAATTGAGAATCCTATAAGATAGTATAATATGTTAATTTTGTTTGTAATTTTTTATATTTTAATTTAGTGTAAATATTCTTTATATAATACCAAGATAATTATGCTCTATATAATCTGACAGTGTTCTAGAAGCAGTCATTTCAGTTAGCCTGATGGCTAGCACCTGTTCATTGTATTAAACACCCAACAGCCTTTGGGATTTGGGGGTTTTATAAACCTCATCCTAATTGTAAGTGGATTAGGTGTGGGGAAGAGGTCAAAATTACAAGCTTAAGTAAACTCTTCCGTGCCTCATACTGGGGGATAAAGTGGGTTTTTTTGGGGGGGGTGTTGAGAATCATATATTTGGTTAGTTTAACTAGATTATCTAGTGTTTCTCTTGGATATCTGAAATGTGATTTTTCTCCCAAAACTTAAAAGAAATGATGCTTGCTGTCATATAACTTATGCTCATGTCTCATCAAAATTGTATTTTCTCCAGTAGATTAAGGCATTGTGTGATAATAATGCTTCCTCTGTTTCTTGTGTGCACCAAAGTTTAAACAAATATTACTGTGTTAGTTTATATTTTCTTCAAAGAATTCTCAAAACCATTTTGTAGAGGTGTAGGTAATTTTTGGCCAAGTTTTTGTTGATTAACATAGTATGTTCGGTTACCTCTTAAGAGTTTGACTCCAAATATCAACTGTCTTTTAGCCTAAAATTTAGACTAGAGTTATGTGGAAAGTAGATAAATAGATATTGATGGTATATTCAACCCTTGCTACTCTAATTTCTTATTGTCCCTTCTCAGTGATTTGAAGAAATCTTTAGCTCTCTCTTTTTAAAAATGAAAGATGAAATTGCCACAACAATTTTCTTCATCACAAGATTGTTGAAAAAATCTGATAAGTTGCATAAGCAACAAATAGAAGAGTTTGCAGCTAAGCTGATGGCAATATTATTTGAGACATACAGGACACACTGGTACCCAGACGTTCCTTCTAAAGGGCAAGCTTTCAGGTGAGGCCTATATGGCAAAGGAAAATAACAAATAGCTAGGAAAGTACTCAGATTGAAGATTCTGAATTTCTCCTCATCTCTCTTCTCCTACTTTATTATTATTGTCATTTGCCCATAGTGGGGCCAAATGTTTGAATACTGGGGCAAGGGAGGAATGTACAGTTTAACAATTAGTTCTTATTAGCCAATCAGAGCTGACTCTAGCATACCTCTGTGCTCAATATAAAACAAGTTGGAGGGAAAACTTATTGGAGAGGGGCATTTACTGTGTACTTAAAGCAAAACACATAGAATTTGTTAGAATTTTTAAAAGTTTAGGTTCTGGGTCTCTAAGGAAAAAAATTAATAAAGGAGACTCTATATTTTTGTCAGCTGCAAAATAAAAAAGGTCTCGACAGAACTTTCTCTTTCACAAGTTGCTTCCTTCCATAGCCTTAAAAAAGAAAGAAAATATTACATTCTTATGATCTAGATATTTGCAAAAAGATAAATCATTGTGCCCTTATTTTTGCCTCTTTCCAACATTAGGTGTATCAGGATAAATAAACAACAGAAAAAAGATCCTCTTCTGGAGAAGGCATGTGCTGAAAGTAATGTGAATTTTTTTCACCTGGGACTTCCAAAGGAGATGACCATATGGGTAGATCCCTTTGAAGTATGCTGCAGGTGAGTGCTCTACCCAGAAATGCATGATGCATATGTTGTAACTTTTAGTTACCTTTTGAAGTAGACTTCATGGGAGGTAGCTCCAGAAAGATGAAGACTCTTTCTTCCCCTAATCAAGGTATCATTCAGGTATCATAACTGTCAAGATATCAAGACCATTATGCCTTTACTAGCTGTCTCAATAGGCTTCTATTACATCTTAATGCTGGTTTTTCTTAATAGAAAAGTTATTTTTATTATTTATTTTCCTTTAATATTTGGTACACTTTTAAAGTTCAAAAGGAAGTGGAATGGGACATTTTGGTTGAACTTGTCACCCTTTGAAATTTTAGATTATGCCCTTATAGCCAGTGTCTTTACTTTTAATAGGCTTTCATTAGTTTGGGGAAGAAAGTGGAAGGTCAAGGGTATCATTAAACTTAGCATCTTATTATTATGTTCTACTTTGGGATATCACCTTCAACTAAATGCTGAAAGCATTATTATAAGGGCATTGTATATAAAAAAATACTTGGTCTACTAGCTGAACCAAAAGAAAATATACTTTCTTTTTTTATCTCCAGCTAAAGGGTGGGGGGAAGAATTAGCTTCACTTAAAACCTATTATTATTTATAATATTCCAGTGGTCTTTGAGTCAGAGAGTACCCCAATAACAGCCTTTTGCCTGTTCCTTCCCTTCTTGTATCTCCCTTTGAATCAGACTTTCTTCAAGAAGTAGACTTTCTCTCACTCTGCTCCCCACCCTGCCCCAGAAAATGCTTGACTTTACTTAGAAAGACAGAGAAAGAGGTGAGGGGTTCATAATCGTAATTTTTAGAAATAAAGAGAACCTTAATTTAAGTTCTTGTCTCAAAGCTTTGTTTCCACTTTCTATTTAGGTATGGTGAGAAAAATCATCCTTTTGTAGTTGCTTGTTTTAAAGGCAGGCAGGAAGAATGGGAAATATCTCAACAGATCAGTCATGCTGTCAGTAAAGTTACATCTGACTACTATTCTGGCACTTCCTCTGATGAGGATACATGTGGCAGAGAGCCTCAAATAATTCCTAAAGTCAGAAATCCAAAAAGCATTTATCAGGTAAGATATAACTAAACTGCTCTGGCTGGGAAGGATGTTTTGTTTGTCCTCATGCCCCAGTTAATCAGTTTGTGCTTGGTTCCGAGACCTGATTGGTCTGTTGCTAGAATGTTGAGTCTTTGCATTCTTTCTCAGGTTGAGTATTTCAAGCAGCCCCTCCAAACTTGGTTCCAATATTCTCGTAAAAAGAATATGACTGACGGGCGCCCCAACCTCCCAAGAAGTACCTTTTATATCCCATACAAGATCCACAAGTGCTACAGGCCTGCTGCTGTGTTTCCAGGACCCCGGGTGGATAGGTATCACTGGATCAACACAAATCGACAAAGTAGCTAAAGTATACAATTCACGTGATCTCGCTGTGGGATTAGAGTTCGCAAGAGCAGCTTTCTTGTTTCCTAATTTAAAATGAGTCTGAAGTTGAGAGACACCTGAAATAGGAAAAAAAGACCCTTACTTGGGGCCAAGGTACTTGATGATGATTCTTCTCACCTGTAGTAGGACTCGATTCTTAGCTGGAATTGTAATGTTTCACTTTTAAATGAAGTTTTATGTGTAATGGATGTACTCAAAAAGGTAATATAATGAAATTACTGATTTATAAGATTCTACTGATTATAAAAAGTAACAAATAAACTTCACTATGTTTTTAACACCAGTGTCTACTTTACTTTGATTCTCCCTCATCCTGACATAGACCATTGTCCCCATCTGGCTTTTACTTGTGAGGTTTCATGAAGTCAGCCTTTTAACAACTTTCTCACCAGCACCTTAGAAGTACTTGACTTTTGATGTGCATGCTTTGCCAATCTGAAATGAATAGCCATAGTTCCATTCTTTTCCACTATAACATTCCCCTAACTTCACCTACTTCCTTTTGTTATGAAGAAGCACTTCCCCTGTCTATTACTAAATCTTTTACTCAAGGGGCCTCCTCTGTGGTCTTAATCTGAGGATGTGAGAGAAAAAGATGCCAGAGCACTTTTCTACCTATAAACACTCTTTCCTAAACCTGATACCCCTCAAATTATCATTTTGCCTTTTTCTTGTTCTCATCTTTAGACTTCTAGAAGGCTCTGTGGTTCTCTCCTCTTTTATGGGGGAGGAGCATAATCTGGACCAATCACTTCATTGAAGACCTGTAACTGTAGCTTATAAACTGAGGAGTGTAGGAAGCACTGGAGTTGTGACTTGTCTAGGTCATATAGCCAATATGTGTCAGAAGCCAGACTTAATCTGGCTTACATTCTTACTACTATATTAGAACTGGTCTTTTGATGATTACTAATGACATCCTAATCTTTAAATTGGCTTTTTAAAAAGGTACTCTAGATTTTCTACGATATTTGACATTGATCACTTAACCATTCTGTGCCTCAGTTTCTTTATCTGTAAAATGAGGGGGTTGGACTTGATGGCATCTAATAGGGTCCTTTCTAGCTCTAGATCTGTGATCCTATGCAACTCTTTTCCTTTAGCCTTTGGAACACTATAATCCTAGATCTCTTCCACCTTTGATTATTTCCCCCGTTTTTATTTCTTCTTCTTAATCCTTAAATAGAACCATTTACTGAGGTCCTATGCATGGTCTTCTTTGCTTTTCTGTAGACAATTTTAATGTTCATTTCTTTGCCATTTATCATCTTTTTCTATAAAGTCCTGAGATCTTCTAAGCTCTAGAACCACATTCCCAATAGCCTAGTACACTAACAAGTTCAAAATTGAGCTAATTTTCCACTAGAAGCCAATTCTTACTCCTGAATTCCCATTTTCTATTGGCTGGTATCACTTTCCATGTCACTTAGGAGTAATCTATAACTTAGTCACTTTTTGTTTTAGCATTACATAACTAGTCACAAAGACTTGTTTTTTCTCCCTAATCTCCTTGAAGTTTCTTTTCTTTTCATTTCTAACACTGGTTCAGGACCTTGCTAATTTTTTTTGCCTAGAACTTTGAATATTAAAGATTTTAAAGTTAAAGACTTTTTACTTTATTCTGAAATTGTTGTTTGGAGAGGGGACAGTTGGGGCTACAGAAAACTTCTGAGTATGAACTGGACTGAACAGAGCAAAGGATGATTTTAAGGGGTGGACTAGGAGATAGGAAGACAAGTTAGCCTTTTGAGGCTAATCTCTCTAGTCTCATTACCCCTCCTTCTAATATAAAATGGATCCTAAGACACTTTTGATCATATCTATAACCCAACCACCCTTTCTAGCCTTGGAATTTCTCTTTATATCACTCCCCTTTCCCCACCACCTTGGAGTTCTAGTCAAAATGTACTACAAGTTTTTCTTTAAAAATGTCCTATACTTTTTGGCCTTGGTGCTTTTATTTCCTTGAGAGTATTTGTAGGAATATTTTTTCTCATTGAGGAAATAAAGGACTTGGTAATCTCATTCTTATTGCAAAAGAGCTTATTTTGTTTGATATAGATTATCTCTGTTCCTTAGGCTCATCACAAATTCCTATACCTGGAAAGCAGGCTGGCCAAAGATCTATTTCCTCTTTAAAAATTACATTGGTGATGGTCCCACTACATGCAGAATTTGTGTCACTAAGTATGTATATCTCCTCCTGAATTATAAAATTTGTTTTCTCACATATAACTGGTCATGTGTATAATGATATATAAGGAGATATCAATTTTTTTCCCCATCTCTGACAGGGCAAGAATGTAGTTTAAATTCAGCTTTCTAGGTACTTTGGGATATCTGAGATTTCATAAATGTTGATATTCCTGCTGCCAATGTTAATCACAAACTGCTTTTATGTCCTTTCAAACTGAATTGCTCTTGTTCATGCTTTTCTCATAAAACCATTATAGAATATCTTTAACAGATACTCAGTGTCCTAAAGAATACTTCTACCATCTGTCCATCCCTTTCTTATGTTTTTAAAGTTTCCGGTGATAATGTTCTCTATCAATATGTGCTATTCTTATTAGATATCTAAACCAACTCCTTTTCTGGTCATACATTTCCTTTCTAGTTGTTTCTGATGCTACTTACCTGCAAGTTCTTGGTTATAATATGCTATATAGCTTGCTCAAAGCCACCATGCTGTTGCTACCGTCTTTGTGCTGACTACTGGGTTATTTATAATTTAGGGTTTTTTGAGATCCTATTATATTCCTAGAAACTATGGAATACTGCATCAAGGGAATAATGGTATTAAAGAGATTGGCTTTTCAGTAGTCATTAATTTGGGATCCTATGTATTTAGAAAAATCACATAGTATTTTTAATGATTCTAGTCTTCTGTCTCAATTCTAGACTTAGATTGTTGTATTATCTGCCCCTTGCTGTCCAAGAAATACATATTGATGGTCTTTTTTGACAGGTTGTCCAGTTGCTTGTCATAGTACAGTCTAAAAAACCAAAATGGATTAAGAATGCAAAATGGATGGCTAGGCCAATCTGTTCTTTACTGCTGTGGATTTCAGTGAGGAGCCACATAGTGTTCTAGGGTGTGATGTAGTTAGTTTGATGTCATTTGGAAGGAGAGAACAGGAGGATTCTGTGAAGATGGAGGAGTAGATAATTCCAAGCTCTCAAGATTTTCCCCCAACAAAAAAGTTAAAATAGCGCCACAGGGCGAGCAAAGTATGGGTAGAGACAAAGAAGAATAAGGTCACAACCGGGGTCTTTCCGGAAAAATTTGAGAAGATAAGAAAGAAAAATCCCAGGATGAGGTTTGGTCCTGCGAAGAGTAAACACCTCCAGGCGAGGTTCCATTTTAACAAGCCTTAGTCCTGGGGTTAGTTGGTTTTAGAGTCTGCCTCAGCTGTAGCCGCAGGAACTTCTCACCCCGGGATAGTGAGGGGAGTTGGGTATTGGAGCCCCGGAAGATTGAGGGAACCTCTGCTGACGAGGAATACCAGACCCAAGTGTGCTGCGAAGAGCAGTGGGGGTGAGAAGGAACCACCACAGGCCTGGTGAGTGCAGTAGCAGTGGGGCAGAAAGCTCCTGGCTGTGGACACTTACAGGAGGTTGGAGGTTTAGGCTTTGGTTCCAGGCTAGAGGGGAGAACTAAAGATCTGGGGCAAGAGGCAACATTTCCCTTACCCCAGGGCTAGAGGTGATTACAAAAATCAAGCGATTACCACAAAAAATGCACAGGCAAAGGAGAAATCTATTATGGGAATAGAGATGACCCTGTTTATCTTCAGAGGACGATGTTGAAGTAAATAAACCCCCAAAGAGTAATGTCAAAAGGTCACTTGCCCAAAAAGAATTTATAGAAGATCTTAAAAAGACTTTAAAAATCAAATGACAGAGATGGAGGAAAAACTAAAAAAATAAAAATAATCCAAGAAAAACAAGGTTATGAAAGGAAAATCAACCAATTAGAAAAGGAGATCCAGAATCTCAAGGAGAAAAATGACACCTTGAAAATTAGAATTGGGCAAAGTGAAGCCAGTGAAATTAAAAGAGATCAAGAAATAATTAAAACATGAATAATGAAAGAATAGAAGAGAAAGTAAAACATAAGAAAAACAGCAGATTTGGAGAATAGATCAAGAAAAGAAAATATAAAAATAATTGGAGTAACTGAAAGTTATGATCAAAAAAAGAATCTTGATACAACAATACAAAAAATAATTAAAGAAAATTGTCCTGAAGCATTAAAACAAGGCAGGGAAGTAGAAATAGAAAAAATCCATTGATCACCACTTAAAAGAGATCCTATGAGGAAAACTCATAGGAGTATAATAGCTAAATTCTGAAACCCCCAGCTCAAGGATAAAATATTAAAAGCATCAAGATTAAAACAATTTAAATATGATGGTGCCACAATTAGAATTACAGAAGACCTAGCAGCATAGACATTAAAAGACCGGAGGTCTTGGAAAACAATATATTGAAGGGCAAAAGACTTAGGGCTCCTGCCGAACATATTATACCCTGCAAAGCTAAGTATTATTTTGAATGAAAGAAATGGACATTTGATAAACTTTCAGACTTTCGAGACTTTGTAAAAAAAATCCTCAACTTAATAGAAGATTTGACACATAAGAACCAAGAGAAACATAAAGTATTTACCAAAGACTAATTATAAGAGATTCATGAGGACATGTTTACCTTTTATATAATGTAAAATGCATGTCTAAGATTCTTATAACTGGTGAGCTCATAAGAAAGATTGGTGTAAACCTGACTGTGATATGAATTTAAACAAGTTAAACCATTTAGAGATAGTTAAAAAGAGTAATTATTTTATACAAATGAGGTGCAAGAGGAAGAAAGGATACAGAGGAATTAGATGAGGGAGGAGGGCTGGTAGTTCTGGTAACCTACTTTCATGGGGAATGGGTTTAAGAGGAAACAATATATATATATATATATATATTTAGAAGACTATAAAAGTCTTTTAAATTTAGAAGAAATAAGATAGTAGGGGCATAGAGAAGGGGGAGAGGACAAGGGAGGTATCTTTAGAGGGGAGGATGAGGGAATAGGTAAAAGGGGGGTATAAAAGGGTGTTTAGATTAATAGGTATGGGAGGAGAGGGGAAGGCAAGTAAAGGAGAACAAGGTAGCGGGTAAAGCAGAGGGGAAAGAAGGGATAGGAAACAAGAGATACGTACAAACATAAAAACAAAGATCAGGAATAGAGTATGTTTGGGAAAGTATATGTCTATATACACATGTATATATGTATATATCAAGAAACATATCTAAATCATATTATAGCCTTCAGGGGGCAGAGGGGAAAAAAGAACAAAGTTAAAAAGTACATAGCAGAGAACAAAAGAAAACACAAGGAAGTAAAGAAAAGGTGGACAATTCTCAGCACAAGGTATATTATTTATCATCCAGGCTTTCTTGAAATGAAAATTTATTGTTACTTATTTTGAATCCTCTCTTGTGTTTTGCTATGCATGTGACATACTTTTTTTCTTTCGTACTTTGTATTTAAGTTTCAGTATTTAATTTTATGATATGTTTTTGTTTCTTTTCTCTATTGTATATTTGTGTTCTGGCAAAATTTAAAAAAAAGAGAAAGGAGAAAACATTTGGAGAACCTTGCTACCAACAGAGAATCTATATTTTGTTTAAATTTTTATGCAGCACATCTTAAGTAAATAATAGCTCATATTTATATTGTATTTTAACATGCACAAAGTGATTTACATGTACTATCTCATCTGATCCTCACAAACCTGTGAGGTAAGTGCCAATATTGTTCCTATTTAATTGCCACCAGTAGTCAGGGAGGAACTGTCCATTTCCACAAAGAAACTTTAGCTCTCGGCTCAAACAGATCCTGGTTCATTCCTGGGAAAGGCTGACTGCAAAGAAGGGAGTGAGGCTCTTTTAAAAAAAAACAACTCTATCTCATTCTACTTCTTCCCTTGAATCTTTTGGAAAATATTTTAAAGCTTCTGTATGGTTCATTTCTAGGGTTCCCTTTAAAAGGGTCTAAAAGAGTGGTAGATGTCAGGTATAGGACAGCTATTTATTTCCTATGCTACAAAATAAATTCTTAAAGCACCAGACTTATAAACACACATTAGCAAATACTTAAAATGTGAAACATTATGTGGGATTACTGAACGGGTATTTTCACTTCCGATCTGTCCTGCCCATCCAATTCACAAGTCTGAATCTTTTGACAAGCTAGGCCATGACTTGGGCTTTATTTAGCCATTTAGGTGAAGCATTCTGATGGTTGTACTCTTTTCCTCTGAAAAGTGTTACAGTTGTAGGAATCACTTCCCTCTGACCGTGAGCCCCAATCCCAGAACTTTTGCATTTTTGAACTTATGAGGAAATTTCTAAGGCCATAAACAGCTATTTGTTTTTGTTTGTTTGTTTACCTGCACTAAAGGAAAGGAACACAAAGCAGAGGAGGTAGCTAGGGACTTGAAGACCAATCTCAATCAAGTATATATTTTAGCTCCCATTGTATATAGTTTCCATAGCTGCTTTGGAAAGGTGGAGGAGAAGGGAACCGCTCTCCCCATCCAAAAAAACAAAACCCTTTTCCCTGTTGGGAAGCCAAGGGAGAGCTGGCAGAGTCCCAAGCAATGTTCTGAAAAGAGAGGAAGAGAGGAGGTTGTTTTTCCTCAGTTCCTCTTATAGTCTACTGAGTAGGTGGTTCTTGCTGGCTTCATTGCCAATCATCTTTGACACAGTCCTACAGTCCCAATGACAAATATGTAATTGCTACATTATCCCAAAGTACAAGTCCTTGAGCGCAAGAAGTCAGAGTACCTATGATCCATTGGAAATGACCAGGTATAGGCCCACCCCATGTATATTCCATGTACCATATACAGATAAGAAATTAGCCTCAGAAAGGTTTAAAGACTACTCCAGCTAGTAAAAGTCTGAGGCACTATTTAAATCTAGGTCTTGCTGACTCAAGGTCCTGTACTATCCATTTGGTAATCTGACCTTTCTGTGTCCCCTGGACACAGCTGGATTGGAATCAGGAAAACCTGGATTCAAATCTTACCTCAGACATTTACTCACTGTGGGACCTCAATCAATACTCGGCAGGTTGTTTAACAAAAGTTATCTATTTGGTTGTATCTGTCATAGCATTGTATGATTTTGACATATATGTGGGAGATGCTTTGATGAGGAGAGCCTTCAAGTTTTTTCCTCTACTAGTTTATTAAAATGCCACTGTAGATGTTTTTTTTTATAATCTTCTCTACACCTGAACTGAAGAGTTGTGTAACCAGAAAGATACAGTTAAATTACCCACAAAAGACTTTCTGGTTTCTTCTCATGTATTTGTTGAGAATACCCTAAATGTATGCATAGACTATTCTTATAGATGGTATGGAAATGAAATAGCAAGTATATGGGTCTGTAGTTGCCTTCCTCTTTTGAATAAAAGCATAATCTGAGATATTTTCCATGTTTAAAAAATCTCTTTTCAAAATCTTGAGAATTAATTTTTTAATATCTTCAAAGTCATCAACTCTAGGATGCATTTCTTCTGTATGAATTTAGTTATGTTTTTTTGGTTCTTCCTGACTTGATCTTTAGGTGCATTTACTACTTCCTATATTCATTACAAAGATGTTAGACTCTAAGTATGGTCATGCTATTATCATTGCTTGTGAGAACAGATCACTGCAAAAATGCTAAAAGATGAATTCTATTTCCCATCTGTTTGTTGTCCTTCCTGTTTTATCTGCAAATGCTCTTAGGAGAATCTGATGCAATGATGCTGATTTGATTCAGCATAGCTAGGTCTGAAACCAAGTTCTTTTCAAGTTGTTTTTCTTTTCAACTGCTTTTGGCCCTTCTGTATTATGAGGTAATGATGGTCAACTAACCAACAAGCATTTATTAAACACTATGTGCCAATCACTGTGATAAGCACTGGGAAGACAAAGAAAGGCAAAAATAGTTCTTGCCCGGGAGGAGCTTGCTTTCTAATAGGGAAGGCAAACAAGAAAATAGGTACATGCAATATATGTATATATACATATGTATATGTATATATACATATGCATATGTACTTATATGCATACACACACACACATATCAGATGGAAGGTAATCTCAGAGAGCGTGACACTAGCATCTTGAGCGGGAGGTTCTGGGAAAGGACTCCTGCAGAAGATAGTATTTAAGCTGAATTTTGAAGGAAGCCAGGGAAATTATGAAGCAAAAGTAAGGATGGAAAGTATTCCATTAGAGGGAGATAGCCAGTGCAAAGGCACAGATATGGGAAATGAAGTGTTATCTGTGAGAAACAGCAAGTAAATAGGCCAGTATGGCAGAATCATAAAGTGTGTGGAGGGGAGAGTGAAGTGTAGGAAGACTGGAAAGGTAGAAAGGATCCAGATTGCCAAAGAACTTTATATTTGATCCTATACATGCTCAGACTCATACATTAGGAAAATCACTTTGGCAACTGAGTGGAAGATGGATTGCAATGAGGAGAGACTTAAGGCAGGGAGAACAGTTAGAAGCCTCTTGAAATAGTTAAAGTGAGAGGTGATGAAGGCCTTAGCTAGGGTGGTGGCTGAGTGGAAAGAAGGGGATGTTGTAAAGGGAGAAATAACAAGATTTGGCAATGTACTGGATATGTGGGGTGAATAAAGAGTGGGGAGTTGAGATGGATACTGAGAATTTTAGTCTGGGAGACTGGGTAGATAGTGGTGCGTTTGACAGTAGTACTAAAGTTTGGAAAATGAGTGGTTCTGGGAGAAAGATGAGTTCTATTTTTGAACATGTTGAATATATGACGTTTACAGGGCATCCAATTTGAGATGTCCAAAAGGCAGTTGGTGATGTGAGACTATAGCTCAGGAAAGAGACTTGGGCTGGAAATATAGATTTGTATGTCATCTACATAAAGAAAATAATTGAACCCATGGGAACTGATGTCATTGATCTTCAAGTGAGAAAGTATAGAGGAAAAAGAGAAGAAAGCCCAGGACAGAGAATTGGAGGACAACCACAGTTAGTGGATGTGACATTATTGAAGAACTAGTAGAGGAAACTGAAAAGGAATAGTCAGAAAGGTAGGAAAATCAGGGGGAGAGCAGTGTCATGAAAACCTAGAGAGAAAAAAAATATCCAGGAGGAGAGATGCTTCATGATGTCACATGCTACAAAGAAGTTGAGAAGCATGAAGGCTAAGAAAATATCATTGCATTTGACAATTAAGAGATCACTGGTAGTTTTGGAGAGGACGGTTTCCGTTAAATGATGAAGTTGGAAGTTAGACTGGAGAAAGTTAATAAAAAAGTGAGAGAAAAGGTAATGGAGGCCCCTAGTGTGGAGAGCTTTCTTAAGAAGTTTGGCTAAGAAGGGAGGAGAGAAGATGATAATAGTTGGATCAAGGAAGTGGTTTTTAATTTTTTTACGGATAGAGGAGATATGAGATTGTTTGTGGGAAACAGGGAAGAATTGAGAATCTGAGAGAATGGGGATGATAGTGGAAGCAATCTGCTGAAGAAGGGAGAAGATGGTATCAAGAGTACATTGAGGAGGGTTTGCCTTGGCAAAAAGAAGAGCCGCAACTTCTGAGATAGGAACAAAGGAAGAGAGAGTGTGGCAAAAGATGTCTTAATTATACGAGTTAGGAAAGAAGAGTGGGCTTTCGGTTAATGGCCTCAATTTTTTCAATGACGTGTAAGAGGCAAGAACATTGGGAGAGATGGTGTGGGGGGGGCGGGGGTGAGTGGCATGGGTGGCTTGAGGAGAGATAAAGAAGTTTGGAATAGCTGCTTTCAAGAGTGGCATAGCGAATCAATTAGGAAGGAATAGAATAATTTCCTTGCTCTAGCTAGGGCCCAGTTGGGAGTATGTAACATAAAGTTGTAGTGGACTTTCTTCAGCTCCATTCAGCATCAGGTAAATAGTTGAGAAGAAGGCAGATGGTGGTAATAATCCAAGGTCAGGGCTTGGCAAGATGTGATTAGTAATAAAACAAGGGTGAAAGGAATTTAAGAGTGCAGTGTAGAGTTGAGTTGTTTTACAAGTTGTCAAGACAGGGAAGGGAGGAGGCTGTAACTATTGTAGGAGTGATGGCTTGGGACAGAAATAGTGGTGGAGGTCAAAAGTAAATAGAAAGAATAGAGATCACAAGGCATAGGGAAAGAGGGAATGATAAAATGGAATTTTATAAAGTGAAATTCACAGAAATGGAAGTGGATAACTCGTGGGTGATAACAGGATGAAAGATACCAGAAATAAGATCAAACATAGTCTCTGTGTAGTGAATGTAGAGGAGCGGAATGTCATGGGAACTGAATAGACTGGAGAATTAGGAAGAAATAGAAAGTTACGGCATTTCAGGGAGGATTAATATGAATATTGAAGTCCCTTGGTATGGGGGTCAGGGTGGGAAATTGAGAGTCAATAGATAATGGTCTCCAGGACCTGGATTGAATAATAGATTTAGATAGTGTGAACCTCCAAGTAGGAGGGAATGATGAATGCTGGTGGAAGAGAGTTTAGAAGTGGCATTGGGGAGCAAAGAAATCAGAGGACTGAAAGTTAAAAATTACTAGAAAGAGAGGTGAGGGACGAAGTCAAGGCAGTCCGTGTCAGAATATGGAGGTAGTGAAAAAGAAAAAGGTTCAAGATAAAAGCAAGTTTGTTAATTAAGGTACAGCTGTTCAATAGGTCATAGTGGAAGGGGAAAACAAATCTGGAACAGGACATTGTGAATGGGATAGGGTTGAAGGGAATAGGAGGAAGAGGGCTGGAGATGGGGCTTGAGGTTTGTACATTTGGAGCCCAAGGTTCACAATCCCCAAAATAGGGAAAGTATGAGAGGGTAAGAGTATGCTAACCAATAGAGAATGAGTTCCCCCTCCCCATCCCTCACCAGCAATCAGTCAATAAATATTTATTAAGTACCTACTATGTGTCAGGTACTGTGCTAAATGCTGGGGATACAAAAAGATGATGTGTAATGATGCGTAAGAGGCAAGAACCTTGGGAGAAATGGTGTGTGTGTGAAGGGAGGTGAGTGGCATGGGAGGCTTGAGAGATAAAGAAGTTTGGAATAGCTGCTTTCAAGAGTGGCATATTGAATCAATCAGGGAGGAATAGAATAATTTCCTTGCTATAGTTAGGGCTCAATTGGGAGTATGTAACATAAATTTGTAGTGAACTTTCTTCAGCTCCATTTAGCATCCAGTAAATAGGAGAGAAGAAGGCAGATGGTGGTAATGATCCAAGGTTGTTCCTCCTCACAAGGATCTCACCATCTCATGGGAGAGAAAACAGAAAAATACATACAAACAGGCTATATATGAGATAAATAGGAAATAATTAATAGAGGGAAGACACTAGAATTAAGAGGGGTTAGGAAAAGCTTTCTTTAGAAGATGATATTTTCGTTGGGACTTAAAAGAAGCCAGTAGGTAGAGATTAGGAAGGAGAGCATTCCAGGCATGGGGGACAGCCAGAGAAAATGCCTGGAGGAAAGAGATAGAGTTTCTTGGTTTTGGACCACAAGGAGGCCAGTGTCACTAGATTGAAGAGTGCTGGGGAGTAAGGTGTTAACAAGATTGAAAAGGTAGGAGAGGCTAGGTTATGAAGGACTTTGAATGCCAAACAGAATATTTTCTATTTGGTTCTAGAGGTGATAGGAGCCACTGGAGTTTATCAAGTAGGGGGATTACATGGTTGGATCTGCGCTTTAGGAAAATCATTTTGGTGGCTAAATGGAGGGTGGATTGGAGCGTGGAGAAACTTGAGGCAGGCAGATCCCGCTAGTAGGCTATTGGAATAGTCCAGGCAAGAGATGAGGAGGACTAGAGTGGTGGGGATGTCAGAGGAGAGAAGGGATATTGGTATTGCAAAAGATGTTGCACAGGTGAAATCAACAGGCTTTACAACAGATTGGATATGGGGGTGGGGTAAGAGTGAGGAATCAAGAATAACAGCTAGGTTTCCATCTTGAGGGACTAAGAGGATGGTGTTGCCCTCTATAGTAATAGGCAAAGTAGGAGGGGGTGAGGGTTTAGGGGGAAAGATAATGAATTCTGTTTTGGACATGTGGAATTTAAGATGTATACTGGACAGCCACTTTAAGATGTCTGAAAGGCAGTTGGAAATGCAAAGTTGGAGGTCAGCAGAGAGACTGGGTCAGGATAGGTAGATCTGAGAATTGTCGGCATAGAGATGGTAATTAAATTCATGAGATTACCAAATGAAGTATTATAGCAGGACAAGAAAAGACCCAGGACACAACCTTTTGGGACACCTATGGTTAGAGTATGATCTGCATGAGGATTCATCAAAGGAGATTGATATGGAGCAGTCAGATAGGTAGGAAAAGAACTAGGAGAGACTGGTGCCCAAAAACCTAGAGAGAAGAGAATATCAAAGAGTGATCAACAGCGTTAAAGACTTCAGGGAGTTCAAGGGGGATGAGAATTGAGGAAAGGCTATTGAATACCATTGAACCCTCCTTTGTAATATAAACAGTTAAACAAAACCAACTAACATGGAGACTACATCTGAAAGAGTATGCAGCATTTTGTACCTGTGGTTCTCTTCATTTCTTTCAAGAATAAAGAGGTTTGTTTCATATTTTCTCCTGGATAGAGAGTGTCGAATAATATTTTCAACATAATTCTTGGTTTACTTTAGATGATCTTGTTAAGTTCTTTGTCAAATTTCTCTACTAATTTATTCTCTGCAACGAATATTGTTTTTTAAAGTGAAATTACCTTGTCTTCTGTTTGCCAATATATCAATGAGCATAGTAAAGTGTACTGATCAAGTTGCCTTCCAGTATACAATGAACTACATCTCCATTTACCGCTCCAAGGAGAACACGTAGACTTCCACTTAGCAGCAAATATTTTGCATCTTCTGGCTGAATTTATAATGAGACTATAGAAGGTGGCATATGCCAGGTGAGACAAGTCATTGCCACTACCTCAACGACACCTCCCCTGAGAACCTGATGAACACAGCACAAGACCCTGAATCCAAGAGCTCTAGGAAGACTAGGGCTACCTCTCCTTTAGGCCAACAGCCGTACTTTCAGCCTGGCTCCCATAGCCATCATTGAGAAGAACAATCCTGTGGCCCATTTTATTCACCAGTACCAACCACCACAAATGGGTAAATAAGCAAAGAGCTCTGGAAATTGCAATTCCCCCCAGACCCAAGTCCTGTTTCCATCATGGTCTGAGCAGCCATCATTCTGGGGAGCAACCCTATGGAGATGTGACCTGGTAACTGTTTCTTCAGGTTCTAAAGCCCCTGCCTTCTCAGAAACTATAACTGAAGCCCAGAAAAGAGAGTTCCTAACTTTAAAATTCTTGGAACTATTAAATGGTTAAAAATCAGAAGCAGATCATGGTTTTGTCAGTGGAAACAACATTAAAGAAGATGCATCACCATCTACTTCGTTACTGTACCCTAAAGATCACGGGACTTTTTCTCTGACTCATAACTAAAACCTCCTATATGTGTTGTCTTCCCCTATTAGAGTAAGCTTTTGGAGACCAGAGACTATCTCTGTTTTTCTGTTTTTATCCCCAAAACTCAGCACAGTGCTTTGCACATAGCAAGGGCTTAATAAATGTTTTTTCATTCATTCATCTATCTAATCCAACCTATACATGAAAGGAAAATCCACTGTAACATTTCCAGCAGGTGATTGTCCAGTGTCTGCTTGAAGACTTTCAAATAGAGGGAACCCATCACCTCTCTAGGCACTCCTTTCCACTTTTGAATAGTTTTAGTTGTTAGGAAGTTTTCATAACATAAGCCTAATTTTGTCTCTTTGTAACTTCCACTCAATGCTGCTTGTTTGGCCTTCATCAAACATTACTTATATAGGTAATTTTCACCAGTCTCTCCTGGGATATTTTATGTTACTCTGATAGTCTTTACCCTTCTGTGACCTGATGACCTAATTCCTCATACCAATACCAGTTGATGTTATGGGCTGATCGTGCTTCTCATCAGAACTATCATCCTGATTCATAAACCTGAACTTGTAGAGAGTCTAGGCTGGTTAGTATTGTCACTATATTCTTTGGGGGTATATTTGTATTCTAGGAGTCCTTTTGACTGAAGTACTTGTTGGAAACCTTTAGGTTTGATTCTCTCCTATTGTTTGAAGTAGGGGGTATAATATGCAAAGTCTTTTTCATTTGATCTTTTTCAATTGGACTCTTTTGCTTATGGTCCAAAGAGATGAGTAACTATCAGTTTGTACTTGTTCATCAGGGAGTCCAACTAACTCATCTATCAGAAGTAAGTGATGGCCATGGATTGTTTTTATAGAGCCCCTACTAGCCTCTGGGAATGTTTATATAGAGGCAAGTTGCTCTAACCCTTCAAAACTAAGTATAGAGTAGCTTTACATCAGTCTGCTTACTTGTATGTTCCGTGAATACCAAGATTTCACAACAGAACTCTATTACTTTATCTTAACAATGGACTCGGGCATCACAGTTTTCTTTATTTCAGCAATCTTCTGGGCTAAAGTTGTATCTAGGTGATAAGCAGCTTTCTTTAGTTTCTCTCTTAGTCAAGAGATGTACTGGTTGTGAGTTTCTGCATTCTCTTCATCTTTTAGAGACTCAAAAACACAGACAAGCAGGTATATGTGATTTATGTCCAGATATCAACAGATAAGATTACAAAAACCAGTGGCATCAGTCAATAAACATTTATTAAGTGCTTACTGCTATATTCCAGATGCTGTGCTATTGCTTGGGATGCAAAGAAAGGCAAAAGACAGTCCCACCTTTCAAGGAGCTTACAATCTAATGAGGAAGAATGCCCAACATCATTCCTGGTGGAGTTGTAGGTGTGTACTAGGAAAACCACGAATTTAGATCCATAGATATTTTTATTTAGATTTTATTAAAGCTAACATGCTCATAAGTATGTGGTTGAAATGTTCAGGTTGTAGGTGTCCTTCAGAGTGGCAAAGCTAACATTTCCTGGAATAGCGTATTGTCGAAGTCTCTGCCTAAGTTGAAATGAATACTGGTAGGAAGTCCATATACTGAGAAATACCTAGTCTTTCTTCCATATGACAGCCACTCAGATACTTGAAGACAGCTATTACATCTCCAATGAATCTTCTTTTTTCCAAATTAAACATGTATAATTCCTTCAAATGATCCTCATATGTCAGGGACTCAAGAACCTTCCCCATCCTGGTTGTCTTCTTTTGGGCACTCTCCAGCTTATCAATGCCCTTCTTAATCCACGGTGCCTAGAACTGAATAGAATAGTCCACATGCTGTCTGAGGACAGGGTACAGTGGGACTATCACTTCCCTATTCCTGGAAG
This sequence comes from Phalanger gymnotis, assembly GCA_028646595.1. Taxonomy (NCBI): domain Eukaryota; kingdom Metazoa; phylum Chordata; class Mammalia; order Diprotodontia; family Phalangeridae; genus Phalanger; species Phalanger gymnotis. The sequence goes on along the minus strand of CM053622.1, from coordinate 701,959,815 downwards.
CTATCCATCTCTTAATGTATTAGCTTTTTTAGCTGTCAAATCCCACTGATGCTTATAGTCCACTAAAACCCTAAGATCATTTTCAGAACAATTTTTGTCTATCCATGCCTCTTTGATATAGTATTTGTGAAGATGATTTTTGCACCGAAGTTCAAGACTTTAAATTTGTTCCCATTGAATGTTATCTTATTAGAATCTATCCAGTGCTCAAGTCTGTCAAGATCCTTTTGGATTCTGCCTCTGTAATCCACTGTGTTAACTATCCCACCCAGCTTTGTGTTATTTGAAAATTTGATAAGCATGCCATCTATGCCTTTATCCAAATCATTGATGAAAAATGTCAAACAACAAAGTCTAAATACAGATCCATGGGGTACTCCAGTGGAAGCCTCCTGCCATGTTGACGTTGAACCATTAATAACTATTCTTTAATCCAGGCATACAACCAGTTCTCAATATACCTGATTACACCTTAGTTTAATTCATATCTCTCTATCTATTCCATGAGAATAGCATGAAATATTTTATCAGAAGCATTACCAAAATTTAAATAACCTGCAATCAAAGCATTCTCTTCACCTGCTATTTAATAATCCTATCAAAAAGTAAAGGAAGTTAGTTTATCATGACCTGTTCTAGATCAAACCATTCAGACCCTTTTGTAAATGTCTTTCAACCTTTTCTTTAATGATCCTAGAAATAGAAGTCAAGTTCATTCATTGGCTTATATATCTTCTCTTCCCTTTTTTGAAAATTGGGAGAACATTTGCCATTTTTAATTTTTTAATGATAACCCTGTTTTCCATGAGCTTTTATGTATCACTGACAATGGCTCAACCATTACATCTGCCAATTCTTTCAGTACCCAAGGATGTAGTTCATCTGGGTCCACATGACTTGAATTCATAAAGGACAACTGGAAGCTGACTTATGATCCCCTTACCCAAGATATTGATTCTTTGTTAGGAATTTTTTTTGTCATTTTCCTTTGTAGGGAAAACAGAAACTAAATAAAGAGTTGAACAGTTCTGCCTTCTCTCTGTTATCATTCACATCATCCCACTTACACAAATATAGATCTTAACCCTTCTCTGATCTTCCTTTTTCATACAATATAGTTAAAACTATAAACTTCACCCTTTTTTCTCCCTTGGCTTCCTTCACCAACCTGTAACAACAATGCTGCTTGCAGCTACTGTGGAGATGTAAGGCCAATAACACCAGCACACAGGAGGGCTGCTAGCACAGGTTCTTTGATCTGCTTTTCTAAGGAAAGCAACTTTAAGGGATTAACAATCTCACTTTAATTAAACATATATATATATACATATATACATATATATATATATATATATATATATATATATATATATATATATATATATATATATATATCATTCACTTAGTTCAGGGGAAAAAGTCAGCACCCTGAACTTCAGAGAAAACATGAACTACAAGCAGAAATTATATAAACAGAGAAAATAACACAAATCAGCAGACAAGGCTTCTAACTGTCTATCCATAGCAATACATACATAATTACCAGCGAGAGATACAACATCTGGGTTTTCAAAGCTAGGGGGGGCTCCTTAACAGCTACTCAGAGTCTTATTTGGCCAAATCACACAAACACTCTTCCAACGAGTAAGGCCCCAAGCAAAATGCTAACCTCAGAGTATATATACATTTCTTCAGGGTCAGAAGGTGTCACAACCATGTGACTCAAACTCATGTGACTTAGGCTTTCTTGTGACTTAAGCAAGTCATCAAAGACTCTTGATTCAAACAAAGGCAAGTCTCAATCAAAGACACTTGATTGCCTTAGTGCTAGAAGCGCTCCAAAAGATAAAAAAAGTAAAAAGTCCTACTTTGCTTGCCATTACACAGCCTTACCTCAATTCTGAACCTTAACATTTCTGATACTATTTATTTTTATAGTGCCATGCCATGTTTTCATATTTATCCTCTTACCTAGCCTAGTTTCCATTTTCTACACATTTCTTTTATAAATCTAAGTTGGTTGGTGAATACCTTGTATATCCATACCAGTTTCATCAGACACATCCCATTTTTCCTTCTCGTTGGGATTGTTTGCCTTTTTGTTAGCATTGTGATCTTTTGTGTCTTTAGAATTTCATTCTTGAGCATCTCTCACTCCTTTTGGGCTGACTTACCCAGAAGCATTTTAGTCCATGGGATCCTACCTGTCTTTCCTCTGTAACTTTTGAAATGACCTTTCCCATAAACTAGGGGTACATGTAAGACTGCCCAGATTCCCTATATTTCTCTATTGCAAACTCTAGGAGAGAGAGTGGTCATTCCCACCCTGCCTCCTACCCCATTCTCAGCATTTTTACTCAACAACCATTTTCTCTCTATTAGTGAAAATCAGATCCAGAAGAGAGTGTCAATATGGGTGTGGTTTAATTCCTCTAGCAGTATGCTACCTCATTGGTGGCTAGGAAAGTTCTTACACTGGATAATAACAGTTAAATCTAATGTTTGTGGCCTAGGAACTATAATTCTTAGTTTCCTCAGTACTGTTTTCTGCCACTGTCACTGCAGAAGCACTACACAAGTCTTCAGGTGATTTTATGTGTTTTATCTTTCAAGAGTTGTTCTGCTTCATCCACCCCCAAACATCAATTTGTCACCCTTGGCTGACATGGTGAAGAGTTTCAACGTTCAAAGGTTGGCCCTTTCACAATGGACATTTACTTGTTTAATGTATTTGTCAGCCAAACAATTTATTTGATAATTTGGTCCCCCAATTTAATCAAGAGTATGTGTTTTTAAAAAGTTGCTTGAAACTTAACACTTTTGGGAAACAGTCTTGATAATGATTCAAGCAATGAATGAGGTCATATAACACAATGATCATTTTAAATGGTCCACCAGAGTTGAAACATACTGACATCATTATGTGACAGAGTTATTTTCTAAGGTCTATAACCTTGATTCTCTTACAGGTTTAAGTGTATTTGAATTTTAAAAATATGTGCTTAAATTGCTAGTTTAGGGGATGGCTGCATGTAGTTCTTCAGAGTTTTATTTATGAAACTATAGGATTTTAAGTTATATTTACTTTAAGCGTAAAGAAAAAATGCCATTATGATTAGTATTGATGTTTTGATTAAAATAATGTTATGTCTTTTAAAATTGACAAGTAATAATGTGGGCACTTGATAATTTTATTCATCATAATAAAGGGATTTGTATCAGTTTTCTGTACACAGTAACTGCTTGGTAAACATGGAATGAATTAGTTTTTTTTTGGGAGGGGGGAATGGATCTTGGTTATGACGATAACATTTTGACTCCTTTCTATGGAGAGGTCACTCCTGGCCTAGTCTTTGTATGTATGTGTATTAACAACTGCTTGAAGTTCACTATTTCTGAAACAAGTTTGCTATTGATTTTAAATACACATAATTCGGCAGGAGGTAGAACTTGATCCCTGCCTTGTACTCTATGTGGTATTTCCATTAAGAAGAATGTGCTTGCTAAGAGACTGCAGCTGTTAGTGTATTAATGGAAATCTAATGGAGTGCCTAGGCAGGCAGGCAGCCAATAAATCAACAGGATTAGGTTCTAGTAGGTGTCTCACTTAGAAACAAACTGGAAAGGGAGAAGAAAGGTCTTTAATTTCTATGCTATACTATTCTTTCCCTTCTCCCAAAGGCCTTGAGCACTTGGCGGGTCTGCGTTGAATAGCCTTATAAAGGTAGTTGACTTAATGAGCCTTTACTGAGTTGGTGAATATATTTAAATTTTTTTTCATAAGATCAAGTTCATACAGATCTATATTGGATGTTTATAAAAATAGAATAGGATTCCTTCCCATTTTAGAATATCAGACATTGACAACTTCTTTAATTAAGCATAGAACAAAGCAAAGACAGAGATAAAGAGAAGCTTGTTTAAGAAAACCTGACTCATGGAGTTCTGGAGAAGTTCGTAGGGCAATTACTAATTTATTAATGAATCCGAAATGAAGATGGCATAGGATTATTCAAATGGATCATTATTAACAGGAAAATCTTCATAGCTACGCCTATAGTTCCTGAGCCTGCTTTGTCATTCTACTTTTAGAACTCTGCTGTTTGGAGAAACAGGCAAAATAACCAAGCAACTTCTAACTTTAGTATGGAAAAAGTAACTTAAAATACTTAATTGTTGGGTGAAAAGAATAAGGAGGAGTTAGCAAAAGTTCAGAATTATGAGTGGATTCTGAGGTTTTCCTTTAGGTATACATCTTTTTTTAAAGCCTCAGTTAAATTACCATTATTCCTGCTGTTCGTTTTCACTTAATCAGTTTTTCCTAAAATCTTTTGAATCATAAAACATCCCCATCAATTATTATGTAAATAACAATGTGCTATACTCTAAAGTTTGCAAAATGCTTTTAATAGATTCTCATTTGAGTCTCATACCAACCCTGTGAGACAGGTACTACAGATGTCATCCCTTTTTTTACATATGAGGAAACTGAGGCTGCAAGAGATTGTGACATATCCATAGTTAGACAAAATCAGAGGCAGGATTTGAACTCAGGTTATCCTAAGTCCAAGTCCAGCATGCTATGTACTAAACCACCAACAGGTATATATGTGTATGTATGTGTGTGTGCTTTGTTGTTGTTTTGATTGTTGTTTTAGTCCTAAAGGGATATCTTTAAGGAACTTGTATTTTTTTTAGGTAGGATATTTTAACACATTCATTATGTATATATATATATATATACACACACACACATATGTATATATACACATATATACATATGTAATTTATACATATATATGCATACATATATAATTTATACATAATGGACAGAAAGCTGACCTTGGCCATGGTCAGGAAGACTTGGTCAAGTCCTACCTCTCATGTACTACTTATTGTGACCATGTGCAAATCTTTCAACTTCACAGTGCCCCAGACAACTGATACAGATGAGCTGTCCAGAATAAACAACTGCCAATTACAATAATTTGTTTAATTCATTTTTTTATTCTGCTAGTCTTCTGCACTGATAAACGATGTTCGAGAATTTTACAATTCCAGAAGAAAGCTTAGTCAGTATTTTAATAAGACTACAGTAATAAAGGAATTTGATCTTATCCTTTAGAGTAGAAGTAATAAATATCCCTTACAGTGGAAATGTAGATAGGAACTTAAGGTGTGTTATGTTACTTTCCAATTCCAACTATTTGTTCTGTTTAGTCTTTAGTCATTACATACATGTATACATATATAAAGCTTTACATTGCATATATCATTGCATATATACTAAGTCATCTTTAAAAACCATCCTCTTTCTCCAATAATTTTGTCAGCTGTTGCATTAATGAATCTAATTCCTTTTTTTTCCTGTGGATTGAAATGAGGCAGACTTTTAGCTTCACAGCTGAAAGACAAAAAACAGTACAGGGAAAGAAGTATTAAGTCTTACCTTCAGACACTGTTTGTAACTTTAGGCTATATGTATCAGATTGTCTGAGCTGGTGGCAGAGTCCTTAATTATTCAGTCATTGTGTATCTATGTGTACATGCATGCATACAATATAATTCCAGATTTCAATTTGTTAGGTCATTGTTTGGAAGTAAGTTTAGAGAAATTATTTTGAGGGATTGTCCCTTTGTTAAAATAACCCATTAGTCTTAGTGTCCATGTTTTAATTTGAGATCGCAAATGTTTATCTGGACAGTTAATTCTTTGAATCTTTATGTTTTAAAGTTAGTCAGCATGAAATAGCATTAATTAGTAATAGAATGAACCCTACACTAAAAAGTGAGGAACTTGATTTTCAGCACTTGTACTATAACTTAAAAGTTATGTACTAAATATTTTTATGTACACGTGTAAGTATATGCATATAAATGTATACACATCTATCTATCTATCTATCTATCTATCTATCTATCTATCTATCTATCTATCCATCCATCCATCTATCCACCCCACCTTGGAAAAGTCATTTCTTATTTGTAACACCTCACATTTGTTAACACCTCACATGCTTGAGGGTAGGTGGTACCAGATGCTTTCTTTTTTCCTTCTCCTTCTCTTCTTTTATTCCCTCTTTTCCTCCTTTCTTTTTTTTCTTCCCTTCCTCCATTGAATTTTGGTTCTTAAAAATGAGCACACATTTAATTTTTTCTCCCTTTCCTCCAATAGAAGAAAAAAGAAACTCTTATAAGAAATAGTCATAATCAAGGAAAATAAATTCCCATGTTGGCCATGTCCAAAAGTGTTTGTCTTGTTCAGCATCTTGAGTCCATTACCTCTCTGTCAGAGGGTGGATATCATGCATTCTTATTGGTCCTCTGGAATTATGGCTGGTCATTGCATCGATCAGAGTGTTTAAGTTTTTCAAAGTTGTTTGTCTTAACAATGTTGTATATATATATACAACATTGTTAAGACAAACAACTTTGAAAAATATATATATATATATATATATATATATATATATATATATATATATATTGTTCTTCTGTTTCATGGGATTAAGTTATTTAGTTTCCACTTAATTTTAATCCTTTATTTGCTGGCCCTTTCTTGAATATAACATCTGTTGTATTATTTTCAGTAAAGGATATTGTTAAAATTTCTACTTTTCTGGATATATTTGTGAAATTTTTAGGGTCAATTTTTGTAAAGGTACCACACATAACTGAGAAATATGTATACTTCTTTCTATTCCCATTCAACAATTGCCAGAGATTTATCATATCTAGCTTTTTAAAAATTCTATTCAGATCCTTTCTTTTCTTTTCTCTTTTTGGTTATATTTGCCTAGTTCTAAAAAGTGGTATATTGAAGTCCTTCAATGCTATAATTTTACTGCCTGTCTCTCCCTAGTAACTCATCTGGCTTTTCTGTTAAGTATTTAGATGCTATGCCATTCAGTGCATTTGTTAAGTATTGATCTTAGTTTGTTGTCTATGGTATCTTTATAATATAGTTCCACTCTTTATTTTCTAATTAAGTCTATTTTTGCTATTGCATTGTCTAAGATCCTTATTGCTACCCTTGCTTTTCTGAGTCAGTTGAAGCATAATAGATTTTGCTTCAACACTTTATTTTGACTGCATGAGTCTTTATGTTTCAAGTGTGTTTCTTGTTGGATTCTGCTTAGCAGAAAATATAAAAATTATAGAAAACACAAAATACAAGTTAGGACTCCATGAAACAATAAGAAATATTCACTGGGTGGCAGGTAAGGGAAGAGAGCAGAAAATCTAGGATAGCTCATATAAAAAAATAACAAACCTATAAAACAGATCAAGGAGAGATAATTTAAGAATCATTGGACTACCTAAAAGCCATGACCAAAGAACCAAAGGACAGCAACCTGTATATTCTATATTATAGAAAATAGCTCTCCTGCCAATCTTGTTTTCCCCTCTCCCAAATCACAGGTGCTCACCCCTTTTTTTCTTTTACAGCCTTTTTCATGACTTACCTTTTGAGGTTAGCATTTATTTTTTGCTTATTACTAAACCCTCCTCTGATTCCTCATTTTACTTCTTCCCACTCCTTCATGTTTTTCTGTTGATTTGAACGTGTTTCTAAACCAAACATCTCTGTGTGTGTGTGTGTGTGTGTGTGTGTGTGTGTGTGTGTGTTTCTACCTTCTTTTGACTGGGTTAGATGAAAGGGAATCCCTTCCTCCTTGTTTTTAGAGTCATCTACTCACACCTTACATCAGAGAAAGTGCTATGCTCTGTGACAAAGCAGAATTAAAACAGCTCAGAGGAGAAGCAGGATGTGCAAATTTAGAGTATACACCCACAAACATTCACCTGGATTACTTGTTCCCAACCTGTGGTAGAGCATTTTGTAGTTATATTGGTCTGATCAGCCCCAGTCTGACACATTGAAATTTGACTCTAGCATGATGATGTCATTTTGGTCCTCTTTGAGAACAAAGGACAACAACCAACCAATTACGTGAGAGTTCTCCTACTCCCTATTCATCTCTGTTTTGCTTTAGTCATCTCCAATTCTTTGTGACTCCATTTTTCTTGACAAAAATACTGGAGCAGTTAGCCATTTCCTTCTCCAGCTCATTTTACAGATGAGGAAACTGAGGCAAACAGGGTTAAGTGATCTGCCCAGGGTCACACAGCTAGTAAGTGTCTGAGGCCAGATTTGAATTGAGGAGGACGAGTCTTTCTGACTCTAGTCCTAGAGCTCTATCCACTGTGCCACCTGGCTTTCATCTCAGGGATATCTCTTTTCCTCTCCCTTTCCTATTTTGTAAGATAATCAGAACATAAGAAAACCACTCCCTGGGGTCTTATTTAATTTCCTCACAGACCCCTTATCACATTAGAGTCCTAAGAGAATATTTGTATTATCTCCCCCATTAGAATGCAAAACATTTCACCCTTTTATAATCCTTTCTGATTGCCCACATTTTTTGTGCTTCTCTAGACTTCTGTATCTGTATTTAAAAATTTCTACTCTAGTCTTCTGGAATGCTTGGAACTCCTCTGTTTCTTTAAAAGTACGTTTTCTTCCTCATACTCATTTTTTCTTGGTTAGTTATTCTTGGTTAAAAGCCTTTTTTTTGTCTTTTAGAATACTATATTCTAAGCTCCTTTATCTTGGTAGCTGCTAAACCATATGCAATCCTAAATGTGGTTCTTCAGTACTTGATTTCTTTCTGGCTGCTTACAGTATTTTTTTCTTTAACCTAGGAGCACTGGATTTGGCCTATGACGTTTCTCGGAGTTTTCATTTTAGGGTTTCTTTCAGAGGAAGTAATCAGTAGATTCTTTCCATATTTACTTTGTCCTCTGGTTCTAATAGATTTGGGCAGTCCTCTTTCATGATTTCTTGAAACATGATATCCATGTTTTTTCTTTGGTCATGGTTTTTAGGTGATCCAGCGATTTTTAAATTATCTCTCCTTGATTTGTTTTCCATGTTTGTTGTTGTTGTTTTTAATATGAGCTACCCTAGATTTTCTGCTCTCTTTCTCTTCTCTCCCCCTACCCCTCAGTGAATATTTCTTATTGTCTCATGAAGTCATAACTTGTGTTTTGGCTATTCTAATTTTTTTTTGGATGAGGCAATTGGAGTGACTTGCCCAGGGTCACAGTTAGTAAGTGCCAATTATCTGAGGCCAGATTTGAGCTCAGGTCCTCTTGACTCCAGGGCAGGTGCTCTATTCACTGTGCCACATAGCTGCCTCCCTATTTTAAATTTTACAGAGTGTGTTACTTGAGTAGAGTTTTGGATTAGGACAAAGTAAATATGGAAAGAATCTACTGATTACTTCCTCTGAAAGAAACCCTAAAATGAAAACTCCGAGAAACGTCATAGGCCAAATCCAGTGCTCCTAGGTTAAAGAAAAAAATATTGTAAGCAGCCAGAAAGAAATCAAGTACTGAAGAACCACATTGATTTTCTTTACAAATCTTTCTTACAAAAGTCTCATTTTTTATAATAATTCTTTCCTCTAGGACTTCCATTTTGTTTATAATGTCACTTTAAACTCTTGCTTCATTTTCTCCAGTAATTCTAGTTGGCCTTGTGGCCAAACTGTGTTTTATTTTGAGATATTGCTTGTAAATATTGGAATTATTTTCCTTCTTTTGTGTTTGAGCTTTGGTTTGAGCTCCTTCACGCTATAATAACTTTGCATGGTGAGTCTTTTTTTGTTTACTCTTTATTCCAGCTTTACTTCTAGAATTGGGACTTCCTGTTAGGGCCAGGCTCTGGGTTCAGGAGGGAATGTCAGAGTCTTACTTGGTCTTGATTTGAATTCTCTGTCATCCTGCTGTTGTGTTCTCTGGGTATTAGGTGCTATACTATTCAAGGATCTCAGGGGCAGCTCAGGCTAGAGACCTGCACACTTTGGGTACAACTTAAGTCTTTATCTAAGATTTAACTGCTTCCCTCCTAGACTGAACTTTGCGAACTCCTAATCCCAGTTTGGGTCTGGGCACCACAACTGTAGGCTTGCTCCTTAGTAGATGTTTGCTGGCCCCATCCCCTGTCATTTAGCTGGAAGGCTGTACAGGTTCAGAACAACAACTTCTGGCTTTCCCTTTGGCCTTGGTTCATTGCCTTGGTCACTCAAGCTGTAGACCTCAGCCAAGGTATGTGAGTTGAATTCATGATCCTACTCCAGAGTTAGAGCTGCATAGCTTCTACTCACTTCTGTTTTAAGCTGAATAAACAGTTGCTCTTTGCTCTGAGTGTTAGACTCACTTAGCTACAGGTCACCTCCTTAGTTCACACTGGGTATACAATGCAGCTGCTGGTTAGCTCCTGTTCCTGCTCTTTGAACTGGAAAAATAAATTGCTGTGGTTTTTTCCCTCCATTAAATTTCTTAATCATTTGTCTGATACTCTTCCTAGATTTTTGTTGGAGCAGTTGTGAAGACCTGGGTTGTATTGTTCCTCCTTCCCTACCATCTTGGCTAGTTTTCCAGCCAGATGCTTTCTTGATGACCCAAGATATAATTCCTGGAATAAAGTTCTTACAGAGGTCTTACAGTACTGATTTGATTAAATTCATTCAGCAAGCATTTACTAAATGCTTACTATATGCTAGGCACTGTGCTAAAGTATTTGAGGATATAAAGCCTAAAATGATATAGATTTTGTCCTCAAGCAGCTTATATTCTGTAGGTATGTTATACATAGTAGCTGTAGTGGAGAGTTCTAATTCACTCATAATACATTTGAAAATGAAGCATTTAAATCTGAGATGAATAATACTTAAAAAGGTCAACACTTTGGGTTTATGTCAGTATTTGCCTAGTCTGCAGGAAAGTATAGCATTTAATATCTAGGTTAGAAGGTCTTCTTACCTCTTATTTATCTTCAAGATGGTGTTCTCAGTTAGGATTTGTTGTTCTAAAGAAAGCTTGTTTTTCAGGAAATGTTCAAAATTGGTGAAGAGTAGATGGCATTTGTTCTTCTTCATAGACTGCATAGAAAAAAAGTTAAAAGAGACCCCATATTTCTTCTAAGTATCCATTTAGACTTCTCAGAGGGGATATGAAGCTGAGGGGCAGAAATGGTTCTGATCTCAAGATACCTTGGAACATCTTTGTCACAGTAATGTGTGGTGTTACATTTTCTGACTTTTGTGAGCTGATAGTGTTATATCAAATCTTTTTGGTAGATAGTTGTTTCAAGTAACACATACTTACGGTCATTCAAATTTTGAATGAAGCTCCCTGCTAATAATAATAGCCAATATTTACATAGTGCTTTGTATACATATTACCTCTTTTGATCACAGAATAACTCAAAACAGGCTGGTGTTTAATGGAAAATTGCATCTATAATACCATAGAGACCATTCCCTCCCGCTCCTTAGGTAAAATTATATTTAATTAAATATGTAAATCTTTTTTAAAGAAATGAAACATTCAAGAAGTAGGCAAGGAGGTGCAGTGGATAGAACACTTGACCTGAAGTCAGAAAGACCTGAGTTCAGATATAGCCTCAGACACTTACTAGCTATATGATCCTGGGCAAGTCACTTAACCTTTGTCTGATTCAGTTTTCCTCAGCTGTAAAATGGGGATAATAATAGCATCTATTTCCCAGGGTTTATTTTCAATCATCATCATCATCATCAAAGCAGTGTTAGATTCACTTAGAAAGCAGCACCAAGAAAGGTCAGTTGAACATATGATATCACTTTAACATATGAACTTGGTTTGGTTTTATGGACGAAACTCAGATTGTGTATTGGCTATGTTCCTTCATTGTTAATATTTACATGACTCTAGAGTCTAGAGTCACATTGGTATCACCAGTAACCTGAAGAGCCATGTGACAACCATAATTTCTTCTTTAGAATAACATATCATACTAGACTTTACATGGTATAAACATCTTCAGATTTTACACATTGCATATGAAACAGGTCTGAATATCATTGAAGTATACCAATATCCCTATACTAAAATCCTCTGAGAAGGTCATAGTTTGGAGAACTCATTAATCAGAAATCAACAAAAAAGAACCAAACCCTTCTGTACTTCCATGCATTGCATCAGACCACTGTTATTAGTTACCTCTTCTGGGGACTCTGGGTAGAACTTAACTTTTGTGTCAATGAGATTAGAGAGAAGATCCCTTTCTTCAGAGGTGGGCTCTCCCTTCAGTAGAATAGCTGTTATGCACTGGTCAGACTTCTTATCCTGGAAAACTGCTGACATTTGGAGCTTGACTGAAAAGGCATCACTGAGACAAGCTTTTAATCCCTAGTCAGAGAAGAGATAAGGTGATGGGGCAGAACAGTAGGTTTTTTTATGTCAGTGCTATTTAAAACTTTATCATTCAGTTTGTGGATGTGGGGAGGGATTGCAAAGGATAGGGGATTAGTGATTATTATATCTTATTTATTGCTTAACATTTAAATACCCACGAAATGTTTCATGTAGCAACTTACATTCACACACAAATTCTGAAGTGCCTTCCCTTGCTTGGGACAATAACTCCTGCAGACATTCTCAAAGAATCTTGGTAATCAAGGTATCATTTTTTAGCATGGCCCTCAGGAAGTCTGCTCAAGAAATGACCCTCATTGGGAAGGCTAAAAAACTTTTAGTGGGTTCTCATTGCTTCAAGAATAAACTCAAAACAGATTGTCAAGGTTCTCCACGATCCAGCTTCATCTCACTGTTCTGAATCAATTAATTTATGCTTCAGGCAAATCACACTGCTTATTGTTTCATGAACTCAGTAAACAACTATCTCATATCCATGTCTTTATTCACAGTTTTCCCTACCCTCTCTTCTCATCTGCCTGTTGAAATCCCACTCTTCTTTCAAGCCCATAACCAAAAACCACCTTAATTTGATCTTTTAATTCTTTCCCTCCTCTGTGTTCTTTTATTGTATATATCACTTTCTCTTTTATATTAGTTATTTGTTTGTCTTCTTCCTTCAGATGTTAGTTCTTTGAGAGAGGGGACTCTGTCTTATATTGTATACCTCACAGTGACTTCAGCATGGTAGGCACTTAAATATTTAATGCTTAACCTACAAGAAAATGCTTCAAAATTCAAAGACACTAATGTCTCAAGCCAGTTACACTGGGCCACTACCTATACAGAACTAAGTGTCTTATTGTTAGAGACATTCTGGTTTTAAAAGAACCATGTTACCTCATAAAACAGCTTTAGAAAAACAGGGTTGGAATCCTGGTAGAGGTCAGCAGCAGTAATGTGGGCTAGACAGTGAATCAGGAGCAGACTGAAGCTTCCCACAGATGCTAAACACTCTCTCAAAATGAACAGTTTATTCTGATCATTCTGTATTGAGAAAATACCCCAAATTAGAGATATGAACATCACATACAGTCTTTCTGAAGGCTTTGTAAGACTGAAATAACTCATACAACCATACAATTTCAGAATTCTTGGGATATATAGTATCTTCCTAAATAATTAAACCCTAAATTTTTTCTCATCCCATTCCCTTTCCTCCACACATTATCACTACTTTTATTCAGGAACTTAATCACCACTCCTTTACCTTATCGTAATAACCTCTTTCTTGGTCTCCCTGAATACTAACTCTCCCTTCACCAATCTATCCTACAAACAACTGCCAAAATAATATTTTTAATGTTCAAGTCTAACTTTGTTGCTTCCTTGTTAAAGAAACTTCAGCTTCTCCCTATTCCCTCTTAGGATAAAATACAAACTTTTCAGGTTGGCATTTAAAGTCTGTCATAGTCTGGCTAAACCACCTCTCTAGATTTGTTCACATTTTCCTCCATTTGTATACTCTATATTCCAGCCAAACTGGACCTGCTTGCTGTTCCCTTAACTCAGTTTTCCATTTCTCACTCCATCTCTTTTCATAGGTTGCCCTGAATGCTTGTAATTTAATATTTCTTCATTTTTCACAATCTCTAGTTCTCTTCAAGGCTCTTGTCAGGTGCCACTTCCAATGAGAAGCCCTTATCTAATCCCACTAGTTGTTAGCTTTCTCTCTCTCCTCAGATTATCTTATATTGATTTATCTGTATTAATGTTGTATCCCTAACTCTCTCAGAAGATTTGTAAGGTGGGGGTACCCATCAGTTATCTTCTTTTTATGGGAATATAGGTTGGATGAGTGGCTTGAAAATTCAACCTGAGAAAGAATGCAAAGACTCGGTATTTTAGAAACTGTATTCTGGCTCATCATATTATATATTCACTATAGAATGTAAGCTTCTTTAGGCCAGAGATTATGTTGTTTTGTTTTTATATTCCCCCAAATGTCTTAAATTAATGGATGCTTAATAAATATTCCTTGAATTTAATTGAATTGAAGGAAATTTCTTAGTAATTCATCTCTGTGGAGAAACTTCTTACTCTCTCCTATTTTTTCTATCTTTCCTCCACTTTCTTTCTGTAACTATGGGAAAATTTACAGGGCATACATTATTAAGCCTTTATTGTGTTAAATCTTATTCAGCCACTATTCCTTCAGTGGTACCTTCACTTTTCCTATCTTTCCCAACACTCTGGTTATGACTGAATTTTCAAATGTCTTAATCTTCCTTGTTTCCTTAAATCTTTTAAATTTTAGCATTAAATACAAACCATTTACTAGCCCTCTAATATTTATCCAAAGTCTGTCTTCCCTTAAGTTATCCAGTTAAAATCATCACTTTTTTACTCCTGGTTTTCCATTTGCTGGCCTGGAACTGCCAGACAGGCACTCCCTCACTAAGCATATCTTAAGAATTGTGGGGAAGAGAAACAGTTGCAAATTATTCTCTGTGTAGGGGTACTCTGGAGGCCAGGATTTCCTGAGGGTGGATCACATGACTTAAAGGAAATACCATTTTAGAGTTCCTAGGTTTGAAAAGGACAGATGGGCTTATGGCCATTTATGAATCTCTGGGCACAAGCCAGGATATATTCATCTCACTGACTCAGGAAAGCTCTTACTCAGTGGCATTTATTATCCTTTAGCTAAAGAATTTCTTTCCAATGGGAGATATTAAGGATTAAGAAAGAAATATTTTTAAAAATACATGTGTATATAATACATATATACACATGCATGGACACACATGTATAATACACATATGTTTCCATATGCGTGTGTACATTTGTGTGTGTGCATGTGTGTGTGTATATATGTACATATATATATATAGTTACATGTATGTATATACACCCACATATTCATTTAAGTTTTTTGCTTGAGTCTTTCTTTACTAACTCCTAAAATTCTGAAAATCTTGGCTGGGAATGAAGTTGGAATACCTGATAGAAGAAAGAATTGTAGAAGGCATTGCCTGGGGCATAGATAGCTGGGAGGCTGGAAGCAATGTGCAGGGTGATTTGGGGAGCCCGAAAAAGAAACAAATCACTGTTCTTATAGGAATTTACACAGTTGCCAAGATAATCTTCCTAATGCACAGATTTGGCTTGGCCTCTCCTCTGAGCAAAACCTTTCAGTTACTCCCTACTTATTTCTTAGATTAAGAAGCAGCATGAAATGGTGTAGTGCACGGGTGGGGAACCTGTGGCCTTTAGATCCTTGAGGGTGGCCTTTTGACTGAATCTAAACCAAAAGGCCACACTTAAGGATCTAGAAGGCCACAGGTTCCTCACCACTGGTGTAGTGGATAAACCTACTTGGAGTTAAGAAGTCTGGGTTTGAATCCTGTCTTACTAGCTGTATGATCATGGGCAAGTCACCTAATCTCTCTAAGCCTCGTTTTCCTCATATGTAAGATGAGATAATAATACGTGTGCTCCTACATCAGTTGTGAAGAATGCCCTTTGTGATCTTTAAAGTGCTGTAAAAATGTCATCTTCATTGTTTTCTTTCTTTCTTTCTTTTTAAAACAAGACCTGTCATTTCATTGGTGTTGGGAGCTTCTGTAAAGATACTCCCTCTATCCATACAGGCAAACCATTCATTAGTGATTTGTAGACGGAGAGTTTCCTCCGGCACTGAAAGGTGAAACGATTCGCTCATGGACACACAGGTACTATGTGTCAGTGCCAGGACTTAGACCCAGATCTTCCTGACTCCAAGGCCAGTGCTTTATCCACAATGCCATACTCTCTGCTGAATTATTATCATCATTATTATGAGATAAAATACTAATACCCTACCATACCACTTGAAAGCCCTCTAGTCTGGCTCCAACCTTTCTTTCCAGCCTAACTGTTGCTTTCTTGTATGTCATAGTTAAACTGGACTACTAACCCATGCTACTCTCTTCTTCCTCCAAGCATTCACTTAAGCTATTCCTCATGCCTTCAATGTACTCTTTCCATATTTCCTTCCATTGAAATTCTTCTGTTTTCAAGGTCCAACTGATGTGTCACTGTCTGCTACCCACCTTTGCCATCTGATTCTCTCTTCAAACATTCTCAAAGTACTTTGCCTTTCTCTTTTGCCAGTATTACATTTTACCTTGTAAAATGCCTATTTGTTTATATGCTTGATCTCCCTTACTAGACTGTGAGGTCCTTGAGAGCAGTTACTACATCATTTTCCATCTTTGTCTCCCCAGTGCTTAACACATAGTAGATACTGAAAAAGAATGTTGAATTGCACTGGAAAATTCCTTATTCAACTCAGCTGTGCAATGCCAACTAGATTAATTTGAGTTAAGTGCATTGATACATCAATTCAAATTGCTCCTGGGCAAGCAAAGCCAATAAAATTAAGAGCATTTAAAAGGTCTTCTGCAAAGTTGAGGCAATCAATTTGCCAATTTTCTCATTAGAAAGATTAAACTCAGAGCTGGTGATATTACTTTGAAACTGAGGGCTTGGAAGTTCACATGGTGCTATTCTTCTTCCACTCTCTATCACCTTCTTTCTGACAGTTTAGTTTGCTGTGGCTGCTGGGAGATCATCACTTAGGCGAGATCCCAGTGTGTTCAGGCTTACTTTGATTTGAGGCATGAGGAACTGTAGCATCGAGAGGCCATACTGGTAAATCACAAACTCCCTGGCAGAAAGGTCTGATGGCTGCATTGGAACCAGCTCACTTTGTTGACTTGCCTGAGGGTAGGGGTACCTCTGGAAAACTCTTCTGAGGTCTGCAGTGAGAAAGAGATCCATGGGGGATCATCTGCCTTGTTCACTGACCCTTCTGGTCTATACAAATAAAAGGCAAAGAAAATAAGAACACTACTTTCCCAGGTTTACCATCATGAAGCACCACTTATGCATTAGTTGAATCAGCCAATATTTGTTGAAAGCCTGTTATAGAATGAAGATAATGCACTGCAGGTGTTAGTGGATAGAGTGCCAGGTCTGGAGTCAGGAAGACCCGAGTTCAAATGTGACCTTAGACACTTGTGACCCTGGGCAAGTCATTGAACCCTGTTTGCCTTAGTTTCCTCATCTATAAAATGAGCTGGAGAAGGAAATGGCAAACCACTCCAGTATCCTTGCCATGAAAACCCTAAGTGGGGTCACAAAGAATTGGATGTGACTCAAAATGACCAAACAATAACAAGGGTCCTTAGTACTAAGCCTTAGTCCTTCCTTCCCAGGGGTCCAGAGGAAAATTCCTAAGTTATAATAATTCAAGAGCATCAGACTTTAATTTTCTACAGCTTCATTTCTCCTTGTCTCTGGGTTTATGCCCCTTTTCTAGTCAGGTTCAGTGTAAACAAGTATATGAGGCTTAGAAAAATGAGGTACCCTTGTGGGGAGGGGAGTTTCCTGGTTTGGGGTACAGCTATTCTACCAGTTCAGCCCCCACTTGGTAAGCTTGGAGCCTGCTGTCAGAAGTCTTCAGAAGAGATAAAAGTGGCAAAGGCCAGAGGTATTGGACTTCCGTTTCCATCTGCACAGAAGGGAAGAAGTAAGTTGCTGAGCAATTCTCAGACTGTCTGGAGTCAGAAAACAGCACAGGATTTCTGTGGTTTTCATTCCACTTGTGTAAAATTTCTTGAATCTTTTACTTTATTCACACGTACTTTTACTTCACTCACATTCCAGTTCAGATTCTTATCACCTTTCACCTAGACTACAATAATCTAATTGCTCTTCTTGCTTGCTGTTGTCTCTCCTCTTTCTAATCCATCTTCCACATAGTTGTCAGAATAACCTTCCTAAGACACAGGCCAGATCATGTCACTCCTTTACTTAAAACAAAGCAAAACAAAAACCCAACACTTCAGCAGATCCCTATTGCCTCTAGGATAAAATACAAACTCCACAACCCGGTATTTATATCTTTCCATTTTAGTTCATTTTACTCCATTTCATTGTCGTGGACTCTAACTCTTCGTGTTATAGTCAAACTGGACTACTAGGTGATGCATTTACCTAGGCTGTTTCCCATTCCCACAATGTACTTCCCCCTTGTCTTTTCCTTTCAGGGCTCTTATCTTCCTTCTGGGCTCAGGTCAGGTGCCAACTCTTCTTTGAAACCTTGCCTGATCTCTCCAGTTGTTGATCGCTTCTCTTATCAAATTACCTTGTTTATTTCTCTGTGTACAAGTTTTGCAATCCCCCAATAGAATATATGCTCCTAGAGAGTAGAGGCTATTTTGTTTTTGTCTTTGTATTGTCATTAAATCAACAAGCACTTAAGTGCCTACCATGCAGCAGGCATCATGCTAAGCACAGGGGACACAAATACAAAGAATGAAACAATCCCTCCCTGTCAGAGTTTACATTCTAATGGGGGAGACAGGTGTATATATAAACATATGTAAAAATTTGAAGAGAATAAATGAAAATACATACAATATAATTAAGTACAAAGTAGTTAGGGAGGGAGGACATTAGCTATTGGGATCAGGAAAGTTCACGTAGAAGGTGGTTCTTAACCTATGTTTTGAAGGAAAAGAGGAATTCTGTAAGGTATTGGTGAGATAAAGGAGTACATTCCAGACATGGAGCACAACCAGTGAAAAGGCATGGAAATGAGAGATGGGGAATCTTGTATGAAGAACAGAGAAAAGACCAGTTTCGTTGGATTACAGAGCATAGGTGGGGTTTCATGAGGCTAGATAGGTTGGGCCATATTGTGAAGGGCTAAAAAGCTTTGTGAAGCTAAAAAGAAGAATTTGTATTTTATCCTAGATGCAATAAGAAGTCATTAGAGTTCATTGAGTAGGGCAGTAACTGCTTCATGTCATATCTTTGCTTAAGGAAAATCAATTTAGCACTAGTATGGAAGATGGACAGGAATAGGGAGAGACTTGAGGCAGGGAGACCAATTAGAAAGTTATTGCAATAATCTGAGAAAGATGTGATTAGAACCTGAAATAAGGTGGTAGCTATGTGAGTAGAGAGAAAGGGTCAGATACAAAAGATTTTGCAGCGGTAGAAAGAGCAAGACTTGACAATTGATTTGCTATGTGGGTGAGGGAGAGGAGGAGTCAGGGAAATGAGAAGATGATGCCCAGGTAACAGACCTGGGCTACAGGAAGGATTATGGTGCCTTCAATAGAAATAGGGTAATTGGAAGAAGGAGGGCTTGGGGGCGAAAGATAATGTGTTCAGCTTTGGATATATTGAGTTTGAGATGTCACTGGGATATCCAATTTGAAATATCTAATATGCAATTGGTGATGAGGGTAAGTGTAGGGAGCAGACTGGGGCTGGATATATAGATCTGCATAGAGAGTGTCTTGACCATGGTCAGCACTTAAATGCTTGTTGGATTGAATTGTGGCGTAAGTTAGGTGTAGCTTCTTGCCTTATACTCTCCTATGGTACCCCAGCCCAAGAGTTTAATGGGAAATTCTGCTTTCAATAGCAGCATATAAAGCTTGTTATATTCCTTCATTGTGATAGTGGCCAAATTTATAAGCTAAAGGCATGAACAGGTGGAGAAAGTTAGAAGAGAACAAGCCTGACCAGTAATTAGCTCTCACCTGTTTCTTGTCCCTGATTCCCAAAGACTGGGAAATGACCTTGGGCTCCCTTCAGCATTTGTGTGAAGCTTCTCAGTAATGGGACCAACAAAGGACAGGCAACAGCCCCATCTCTGAGAGAAGCCGCATCCTCCCCATAGAATCTGCCTCCTGGGTAATTCTCCAAACACTCCTGGCTCCTGGAAATGAGAATCTGCAATACCCGCTGTGGCATTCAGACCACAGAAAAATTGGGCCAGTGTAGAACCCCACCTGTTACACAAGGTTGAGTAGTAGGTCTCTTGGACTTCACCAATTATGGACACCCATGATTACCTCTCTCTTTCTGTCCCTAACTCCACCCCCCCCAAAATAAATTGGTACCTGGATCTGTAAGAGCTGGAGGTGGTTCAGGTCCCTTATGTACTGCAGCTGACTAATGGCCCCATCCAAGGTTCCCTGTGTTTCCCTCATTAGTTCCTGGAACTCACCAGAGAGATGCAGAACAACCTAGGATAGAGAAACCTTAGTCAATAGCTTGACTTAAACTGCTGCTCCCTGTCTATCATATCACATCCCAAATCTGCTTACATATGGGCCAAATCCTATCCCAATAAGGTAAATCTCAAAGGTTACTTAGGATGAAAGTGGGATACCCGTCAAAATATACAGTCAGGAATTAAACCTGAGCTGGAGTTAGGGCCTCATCATATGTATAGTTGAAGCATGAATCCTTTTTAAAATGCCCTGGAAAAATTAATGGTCATGTAGGTAATTGAGCTATCATTGGTGTCAAACTCAAATACCCATATTAATTTCAAAAACTACAAATTAACATTATGTTGTATTATATTTTTATTTATCTTGTTAAATATTTCCCAATTATATTTTAATTTGGTTCAGGATATATGTTTGACACCTCTAGTCTAAATGACCTCTTAGTTCCCTTCTAGTACTGAGAATATGTGATTCTGTGAGCCCTACTCTCTCCCATTTCAATTACTCCAAAGCCTTACATTTCTAGTCCGATGCCAGCTTTGTTTGCTCTGGTATTCGCTCTGCTGCCTCCACATTTCCTTCTCTTGGCCATGCAGTCGACCACCTTCCTGCTTGAGTTTCTCCACTGCCTGTCCCAGGCCCTGTAGGACCTTTCGCACTCCCAGCACCACCTGTGCCTCCTGTTCCCATTCTTCTCTGTCTGCTGGAGAGGGCAGAGAAGAGAGGCAAATAATAGCAGTCAATCAGAATGAGGGTTGGGGGTATGGACAATGGCCTCTTGGCACTAGAGGGCACTGCCAGAATAGATTTTCAAGACCTTTTGAGGAATCCTAGGGAGAAGGGAATGACATTGCATCCCCCAAGCAAGATGGAGCACCTGCATGGACAGTTATGGGATAGCAGATCCTCTACCCCTCAGGATACTCTCTGATGACTATTCTTGGATATGGGAGACATCTATCTGAATGAGACATCCAAGGTATTTTCCCTTCCCACCTTGAGTGAGTAGCCCCAGCTTCAGGGGGCAGGGCATTAGGACTCTGACTCTCCTCTGGGCTTCCTGAAGCGAACTGGACTCCAGGTCACAGCAGGTTTGTTCAACTACCCTCAATCTGTCTTGAGGCAGCAGCTATGAATAGCAATAAAGAGGCCAATGGTCAGAAGGCAATACCTCCATGGGAATGCTTTACACCATCTAGTCTCTATCCTTTAATCTCTATAATTCTGAAAAAATCAAAGAGTGATGGAACTAAGAACTCTTGGGACTCATTTCTACATTTTTGGTGTCCCTGTTGGTTTAATGAGAAAGGCTCTGGGAACAAATACTACAATAATGCTTGCAACTTCAAGGGTGCAGGGCCAGGTCAGAGGACCAGGAAAAATAAAGAGGTGCCTCTATTGTCTCACTTCCATTAGGGTATCCCAGTTGTGAGTTTCAAGGAGCTCCTGGCTCAGAGCCTCCAGATCCTCCATAAGCCGTTCCTCATCCTCCCTCTGATGGCGCCAGTACAGCTCTCGGGTACCCAGCTCCTTTTCCAGTAAGACAGTCTGGAAAACATGGCTTAGTCAGCCCTGCTTCACCTTAGGTGATTCTCAAGTCCTCTGCCATGCATGAACTCTCCATCCAGGCTGAGGCTCCCCAAAGCAGATGGAGACACTGACTTTGTTCCCCATGCCCTCTCCACCCATCAGTCTCCATCTGTGTCCCAGGTTGATGAAAACTGTTGGTACAGAAAATAACATTAGAGTTCTTCATTCTCTTTTCCCTCACAGAGACCCTGGTGGCACCAGGACAGGGTGTGGAATTATATATTATGCCACAGGAGAAGAAACTAAGTTATATAGAAGCAGTTTGGGAAAAGCAGGATTGTTACATATTGTGTCTTCTAAATCTAAGGCTGCTACCAGGGTTAGAGAATACTGAAAGCCCCTCTCTGCAGCATTTTAATTTTTTAGGATTATTTTCACCATTTCTTCCCCTCCTCAACAGTATTCCCCCATCAGCCTCTTTCACCTACCAGGTTGGAATCTTCTACTCCTCGAGGCAGGACCCCTAGTACTTGGACAATAGGCACCACCACTCCAACACTGGGGTCAATCTGGGCACCAATGACTGGACCAGGTTCCCCTGTCATGGGGTTGATGGTTCGGGCTCCAATAGAAATTGGAATGAGACCTGTAGGACACCCCCCACCCCGGCCAGCTTCAGCGACCAGAGTTAAATAGGAGAGAGACCAGGAATGAAGAAGGATCTGAAGCAAACGAGAAAGACTGTTTCCAGCATCTAGTATCCCATTGCTGCTGTGAGTTCTGAAGCATATTTAAGTGGCTGGCTGTAGTTACAGGCCTTGGGGAGACTGTGGCCCCTTACCACCTGGGTTCCTTTTCAGGAAAAAAGATCAGTCCTCACCTGATAAGAGAATAGGTCTTACTGGGCTTTTGGAATCTTTAATTCTCTGTTATATGTCTCAGAAGTCTTGAGGGTGGGTTAAATTGAAAAGGGAATCCTTTGTACTTGGGCAGGCAATATCAGAACCAAAATTCTTCTACCATGTACTCCACACCATATGGTTGCCCTCACCGCACTGGATTTGTCAATGCTTTTCCCTCCCCACAGAGCATTTTCAAATCCCCATGGAGATGCTCACAAATAACTAGATTCTCCCATTACCTTTGCCATCAGCATCCTCCATGGTACCAGCCAGTGGAATAAATTGAACAGAGTTCCAGTTGCATTTCATGCCCAGGATGGGCACCAAAAGCCCTGAGCCAGCAGGGTCTGGGATTTCCATCCCAAACACAGCTGGGATCCACACTTCTGTTCCGGGATACTGAATCATCCCTAATACAGGAAAGGACAGAGAGATAGTGATAAGGTTAAAGTGTGTACTCAGAGTCTTTCCCTTTAGCCTCAAAGGGTCATTTCTTTAGCCAGAGAGGTGTCCTAGGAAATATTCACCATTTGCCACTATTTGGGCCCAGCCTAGGATCAGGAGTTCAGGAAGAAAGACTGCACATGTGTTCTGAACCTCTCTGGAGGAGCCAAGTGAAGGACAGGGAGTAAAATTAATATATTACTTTAGGAAGCTGGTGGTCTTTGTTCCACACAGCCTCAGAGAAGAACTGAACTCTATGTTAGGAGCCTGTTCCAGGAATAAAAATTGAGAAGGGAGTAGAGGACCCAGGAGACCAAAGTTTTAGTCCTGGCTATGCCTGACTGTGCTATTAACTAACTCTGCAATGGGACCTTGGGAGATTTGCTTGATTTCTCTGTGCCTCAGCTCTCCATTTGTACAATGAGGTTGAGAATGCCTGTCTTACCTACCTCACAGGGGTGCCTTGAAAATCAAATGAGAGATCACATGAAAAAGCACTTGGAAGAGTACAAGGTGCCATACAAATATAAAGAATTTTCAAGGGAATGAGCAAGTGAATAAGGGCAGATGAAAGGTATTACAGACTGGGACAGAAGCCAAATATTCATAGGAGAGAGAACACCTTCATCGGGAGAGAAGCTGGAAAAGGAATATGGGGAGTATTATGTTTTACAAAAGTAAAATACATTAGTTTTGATGGGGTTACGAAGAACTCAGAATCCTTCTATTTCCCTCACTCTAGGTAACATGGGTCCTCTGAAAGATGGGGTCTGGTGACAGGTGTTGGTGGGAGAGAAGAGAGTTTTTTTCCATTCCATGAAAAATATTTAGAAAAGATTTCACTTATTTTTTGCTCGTATGTCAGCTGAATCTGCTATGTGTGGCTAATATGGCTGCAGCCTTGTCCCCAAGCTCAGGTACTAAACAAAAAATATATAGCATTTTGAAAATGGGGTTACTCTGAACTGATACCCTACACTATAATTACCTACATACCCAACTTTCCACCAGTGGCTTTGATGCGAGATGCTGCCTCGAGCTGTCTTTCCAGTCTTTGAACCTGGTGCAAGAGGTGGTACAGACTTAAGGAGAGTGACTGCTTCAGGTCCCTGGCTGCAGCTTCCATCTTTCCATGCCCTCTGAAGCCTGGGCTCTCCCGGATTTGCTGTAACACTTCCATCATGTGCATCTGGGCAGCCAGCACATTGGCATCTAATAAAGCCTGGGGGCCCCCTGCATGAGGTACTATCCGGCCCTCCTGTAGACAAGCCCCTCGAAGCCAGGCTGACTTCCCACTCAGTGGCTCCACAAAACAGTCCCCAGGCAACAGGAGGCTTCCTGAGGTGTCCCTCAGGCCTGCCAGTGCAAGCACCTCACCTGGAAGCAAAAAACTGAGAGGTAGAGATGGGAGAGGGACAATAAGGTGATCTAAGAGAGATAGAGAAGGGCAGAAATAGGAGAGATGTGAGCAAGGAAATGTAACAGGTGAGGGAGTATAAGAGGAGGGGGGAGAAATGAGAAACAGAAAAATGGAAGAGCAGGAGAAATGGGAAGAAAGGAAGATAGCAGCAATGGGGCATGGGCAGTGGTGAAGAGAGATTAGAAAAGGAAATAGAAAAGTGGAGAGAAAGAGTGCTGAGAGAGTCTATATCCTTGATAATGATGAAGAATTAGAATTTCTCTAGAACTCGCTTCAGTCCTCTCCCTTTTCCTATGCTCCCTTTCCTTCTCCTGAAAAGTATTGATGTGGGGAATTGGTAAGAGGATGGCATAGATAGAACTTGGGGGGGGGTGCAGGTAAGTAGAGGATGTAGTAGGGAGAATATGAGACTAGGACCAGGACATAGGAAGTCAGGGGGCATAAGCCACAGGGTAGAAGGAAAGAGAGTGGCAGGATTGGGCTAGAAGCTGGTGACCTGTGTTTTCATCCAACCCAACTCCTAGAATTGGAGAGATGCTTCCTGTGATTGGATCTTCCATGGGGCCTCCAATTTCTATGGGTGCCAAGGTCTTTGTAAGAGGGTTGCAGTATGTTCCTCCAATAGCAAGCCATTGTCCAGTCTCAGGGTGAACAGTCACAGCCAACACAGGTACCTCCAGCCCAGTTGCAGGATCTATCATGAGTCCCCCTAGTTGAGATGTCCTATTTGACTGAAGGGCTGGGAGACATGTGGTCATGGGGGTGCTGGTAGCAGGACAGATAGGATAAGAGATATAGGGGAGGATAGGGCCTTTGCATGTTCGAACACCACCTAGATAAGGAGATAGAGAAAAGCTGGGACCCTTTTCCTACCACTGCGGGACAGAGAAGACTCTAGCTATCCTTTTCCCTTCCCCAACCCAGATTACTCTGTTTTTCTGATCTGTGGGTATTCCCTCTGTATTGAGTAGGGATGCTATTGGAATGGAGAGAATGTGATTCTCTATTCTATGATTCTGTGGTTCATTCTATGGTATAATTATATGGTTCCTCACCATTATAACATTTTTAAGGCCAAATCCTTATAAAAGGAGTAGTCTAAGAAAATAATACTTACAGACAAGATAAAACTGTCTCTAAGAATTAATCTCAGTGGGAGTATCTGGGGATACATGGATAGTCCCTTTGTAGTTCCTGATCATGGTCTAGGGATATGACAGGTCCTTTAATGGATGCATAAGCCCCACTACCAAACTGTAGCTCAAATTTGTGACCAGATCCAAAAAGAGCCATCTCTTGTGCCTCTGGTTTACCTGCGGTTACATCTGTGGTGGGAACCAGGGTGGCATTTAGCAGGTCATAGCCCAGATTTCCTGCTTCTGGAAGCAACCTTCCTGTGCCTGGGTGGATGAAGTAGCTAGGAGGAATAGGCCCAGGGTATCCATTACTTGGGAGCATTGCACAGTTGGGGCCAGGTTCCAGGAGCCTGGTGATGGGCTTCATACAGGTGATATCAGGAACCCCTGAAGTATCTCCTGATATTGCAGAGAAAAGAGGTTGCCTATTTAACAGTGGCACACTGTGACAACTGGGTCAAGCTGGGTTTTATTTGTTAGCAATTAAATGAATCTAACAAGAACCTTAGATCCAACACTGGATAGACTATGAAGCTCCCCAAGAACAGAGACTTTTTTGTTTCTTCTTTATCTAGGATAGGGCTTTACAAACGGAGTTCAAAATTTGGTGTTGACAGAGATCAGAGGCTTATTGGAAATGTTGGAGGAGACTTCCATAGGCTAATGAGATCTTACTGATCCAGACAGACTGTTTCAAGGAACAATGTCTTGGATTTCCAGAGAAAGCAATATTCTTGGGTTTCTTATTCATTTGTACCAGTGTCTCACTTTGAGTAAACTTTATTACATTTTGCTTAAATCCTTGCTACAATTTAATGTTTCCTTGCCTTCTCTTTCATCTTTCAATCTTTACTTTTCCTTTCTTTCCAGCCAGAACTTTCCCTCTATTTTATCTTTGTCTATATGAAATCCTGAAGACAAGTACCCTTGGGCTGAAGAGAGCCCTCCAAAGATCTTGTGATTTTACTTTTCCACCTCTTCCTCCTTCTTTTGTGGTAACATTGTGACAGACCTATAGTTTTCTTGGGAAGGATTTCCTTGTCAGCTTATAGGAGGTTGTTTAGGATTCTCTCTTCAGTTCAGATTTTTATAGACCTCATGGTGATTAATGCTTTTGGGAATAAAAGGGAAGGCAGGTAAGCATTGTATGTGGAGGGGATGAGGATGGGGGAGTATTGGTGACTTTGGAAGTCCTGGACACAGATTTTGAGGGTGCTCACCTGGTGCAAGCAGTTCAGCCCCCGTGCCAGTCCCCAGAATGCCCCAAGCCTTCAGTCGTTGACCTTCACTCAGAAGAACCTGGGACAGACGGCCTATTGCTGCATCCACTTGGGCATATTTCCTGCAACCATGGGGCAGGGTTCAATTTCTCACTCTTTTAAGGGCTGTTAATGGGGATAAATGTGCTCTATATGTTTAGTTCTGAGATATCTGACTTGTGTGCCTTGCTTGGGCTCAGAGACCAGATGGAAGCAATGAAAGGGCAGAGCAATCTATAGAGGCTTTCTAATTAATTTCTCTGCAGCTCAAGAGGCATTAATTCCACATTCTGGAGGGGGAACTGAAATTCAGGGTAGGAGAGGGACACTCTTAGGATTCCTGGGTGCCTCGGTGCGAATGTCAAATAGAACTGGGAAAAAGCTGTGAAAATTGCACCTCTTGTATCTTACTCTCCATCAGAGGCTTTGAGCCTTCACAGTAGCACATGCTACTTGACATCACGAAAGAAATATCTATGTGCTCTGGGAGACAAATTTTTTGTATTAAAAATGAATGTACCATTATTTAATAAGCTGGCTACCTCCCTTGCCTGGCTTTGCTTTCAGGACATACTATCTGGATTTCTAGGCATCTCCCCTACCCAAGATCACCATGGTTTTAGAACTGATTTTCTTGGAGATAATGGATAATATCCTATACTTTCCATTCTGGATCCCTACCCTGAGGTACCCTAAATACCCCACCTATCAGGATCCTGTGCAGACAGAGAGTTCTTCTCTGACAGGGGTTCTCTTTTTGCTGCCAGTAGCCTCTGGGCCTCCCTCAGGGCTGAGCCAAAGGCTGCCCATTGCAACTCTCTGGCTCTTAAGTCTTGGCATAGCAGATTCAGTTGTCGTCTCAGGCTCTCAGCATATTCATCTGCCAGCCCTTGCCTTCTCCTGGCCTCCTCTTCTGCCTCCTTTGCAGTTGCCTGGGCAGTCTGAGAACAGGTCAGAGCAGGTCTGCTCACTCCCAGAGCTTTCAGTAACCAGGGACAAGAACAACTGGAACAGGTAAGGAGTCCCTTGCTGTCCAACAGCTAGGAAGCCCATATAGTTCTGGACTGGTGGAACACTATTGTGGCAAAGGGGACCATGAACACTTTTATGTGGAGTCATAAGACTGAGGTTTAAGTCCTGGATCAACCATGTAACTTTGGGCAATTTCTTTATCTTCTCTCATTCCCCCAATTTCAAATTGGGACAATGATACTTAACACCTATTTCACAGGGTTATTGGGAGGAGAGCATTTTGGAAGTTGTTTAGTGTTCTATAAATATGATGATGATGAATGAAGATTGCTATTATTGTTATTATTTAAATAACTTGTGGAGGCAGCAATGTAAGTAGGGAATGGGATGGGGGGGTGAGCAGGAAGAAGGGAAAAGAGTGTGTAGTGAGTGGAGAATGAGTCACAGGGGAATCAGGGGAAAGGAGTGAAGGAACCACCTGTTGTTGGTCCTTCTGGATGCTTCCTAGATGTAGGTCATGGGCTACAGGAATTTGGAGCTTCGTGCACCACAGCTCCCGGAGGGAACCGGCTTCACTCAAAAGTTTTAGGTAGAGAAGTTTTAGCTGGAAGGAAAGGGTGGATCATAGCTCTCAGCCTCTGGCTAACCCCTTTTAATGCTATGACTACAGTGCCCTCTGCTGCCCATCAGTGGAGGGACTCCAGAAAAAGCAAAATTCCTTAAAGACAGACTGGAAAGAAAGGGCAACATTCCACTTCGGAGGGGCTTAACGTTTATCCTGGGGCATCCATGGCCTGCTCACTTCATGTCTCTTGTGAATATTACTCTCTCATTCCCTGGACTTGGTCAAGTGAGGCTGTGGCTTTGATGTGCCCACACAATCTGGGCTTTTAGGATCTATCTGGGGATACTAGGTTAGAGATGGAAGGGATCTCAGAGATCATCTAATTCAACTCTCTCTATTTATAGATGAGGCCTAGACAAATAAATTGCGTGACGAAAGTTATCCTATAGAAATCACCTTTCTAGCTTCCCTATTGCCTCCTTTCTCTCTTATTGCTTCCGTTGGGTTTGCTCTAAGCCTTTCAGGTGTGTGAAAATAGTCCTAAGCCACTGAAATTTCCTAACCCCTTTGCTCCTCCTGGTGTCTTCTCATCCACCCCATTTAATCTCTTCAGACTGCCATTTTCCTGGTTTTGAGATCCTCCAGTTTCCTCTGCTCAAGGATAGAGGTCTGACTTCTGACCTCTTGATCCAACTCTTACTCCTCTTGTCACTCTCTCCTTAGGAGAAATATGGCCAGGATTTTGCTAGTTACCTCCTCCTTGGTCTGACTCAGCTTGGCTGTCACTGACAGAGACTGCCTCTGTAGGATCCTGAAGAAGGCATTTGTATCAAACCACTCGAGGTCAAGCTGCTCCTCAGCTTCCCAGTACCCACCTACAAAGGGTTGGAGAACACAGCATGGACTGTGCCTGGTGAGTGATTCAAGGAGAGGGACTGTGAATGTAAGGTTCAGACAGCACTTGTGTCTAGTGGGGTCATGAGTACATGGTTTCATGGATCCTAGCCCTTAGCAAAACACCCACCATGGTGCCCAGCCATCCTCTGAACTGGAAAGTCTTGGCCAGCCTGGCCCTGTCTCACTGATGTCAGCAAAGTTCCAGGAGAGGAATAGGCTTCCAAGTTGTATTTTTGCTGATGCATCCGGAATGAAGGGCAAGGAGTAGACTCTCTGGCCCAGCCAAGGCCATGATTCCAACCCTGGGGATCACATAGTGGGGCATGGAAAGATAAAGAGGTTACCCCATGATGCAGAATCAAAAGGGAAAGCAGTCTCTTTCCCTTCAGAAACTCTGGAGGAAGAAAGCAGAAGAGTGCCCCGTGGAAGGGACTGGGGACTAAGACAGCCAGACATCTCAAGGATGATTAGTTACCATAACCCAGTGGAATTAACTCCAGAAGAAAGATAATGACCTTTGGGAAATGAGACCGAGATGGGACTAGAGTTGGTTTTGACAGTGATTTATTTCTCCTGTATCACTCACCAGAAGAAGCAGGCAGAGTCCCAGGAGAAGGAAGATTAATCCAAGAACCACAGGCCAGTCTGGTTTTTTCTGGGGTGTGGGAGTCTTTGCGATCCCAGTCTGAATCAGATATCTGGGCGTTGTGGGAACAAAGGGCCCGTCTCCAAAGCACTGACCCCCTGGTGGGAGGGCACGGATGTACTGGATAGGACGAAACCTGTTAGAGCTGTGGTTCTACTGTGCCTGCCAGATTGGCCAAGGTGTGAGCAGCCTGAGTATTTTAGCAGGGGCTAAATAACCCCAATTTTATAGTACTATTTAGCAATTCCAAGGTTCTTCATTTGAAATGGATTTACACCTGGATTGGAAAGAAACTAGGTTCTGTGTTTGATGTAGCTAGTCACATAGTTTTGCATCCATAGTTGGCCTAGTTTCTCAACTAATGGGCTAAAATAGACAGATCCAGGTCCAGGTGCAAATCTTGGTGAGTGTGGCACCGGTATCCATGACTGGCATAATATGTGGGCCACATAGACAATGTCATTTGTAAGTGGATTGGGTGTTCTGGTTTACATTTGTGGGGGGGCAACAGTATAGTTGTGGCCTGTTCAGTTATACACACTTCCTTTCCTCAAACTGGTGCTCTCCTGAACACACACACACACACACACACACACACACACACACACACACACAGAGGGCTGCTAGTGGTGGGTCTTGGAACAGAGGCTCAGTCATCCCCAAGGTTCAAAACACTGAAAATGCCACAGAGAGTCTAGGGCCAAGGCAGCTCTCCCCTCTGAAAAAAAAAATATTTCTGTGCAGGATAATTATGAAAAATTCCTTCACGGGGACAGAGGAAAGCATAGGACTACACATAAGGGTACAAGGCAGACAAACCATCTTTCGATGCCTGTTACTGCTCAGGCGGAAGACATAGACCCCAGGCTGCTGAAACTGGTGCAGGAAGAGGAAGGGGCTATGCAGACTCAGCCAGGAGTCTTCAGCTAGGGCCCGGAAATCTCCCCAGTCATATTCCCCAGCTGTGTTGTATAGATGACCTCTAAGCACAGGGGAAGAAGAGGTAATGCTCTTATCATTTGCTCAGTGCTTCATATTATCCCTCCAGGGAAAAGAGACAATGATGGGAAAATGCTACACACTACCCTTCTAGTGCCTACTTGGGTACTTACAGGTCATATTCAGGGTAGTGTTCACGCGTCACTAGAAAGGCAAGGGTATCATAAGTATGGATGCAGGCTGTGGGGTTTAGGATGCCAGGCTCTTTGGAACTCAAGTTCAGGGCCCAGAGAGAACTCAAAATTTCATCACTGGATGCTTCGGAGGAAGGATCTGAAAATGAGGAAGAGCTAGTTATTACCTGGACCAATTTGGATCTGATACTGAATGACCTTAAGGATGCTAATGCTGTCCTAGAGAGATTATTCTGGCGTTGTTAGGGATGAACTGATGAAGTCAGCTAGGAGCCTCACCTGGGGTCTGGGCTGGGGGTCTGGGATTCCCAAGTGGCTGATGAAGTGAGTAGAGCAATTCAGGCCCTGGTCTGGTCAACCCCAGAAATCCACGACCTACAATGAGACATCAGGTTCACTGTACCTACATTGCCTAGAAAAGAGTCTACCTCACTCTATTTTCTCCAGAATGGTCTGGATCTTTCCTTTTGGATACAGAGGGACAAAATAGAATGTGTCGAACCAGGAGACAGAACCTGAGATTATATTTAGCTCTAGATCAGTTGGAGTCACATACAACCAGGATTTGGTTAAGGCCATAGTTTACTGTGAGGACATGGCTCGCCCATGGAAGACATATGTCTCATGCAACAGGTAGAGATATAGCTTGTCTTGGTGGGGGCATAGGCTGCTCACAGCAGGGACCTGACCTACAAAACTGCAGAAACAGAGGTCAGATACTAGGCATAGTTTTAGAACTTAGGTTGCCTCCCTCACCCCAAATTTGAGTCTCCTTACCATCAGTCCTGACCACATACACAGGGGAAGACTCCTGGTTATGTTCAGAGGTACATGGGAACCCCACAGTTCGAGGGGAGAGAGGCTTATCTGGGAAGTAAGAAAGCTAGAAATGAAGGGATAAGATGCAATGTGTTTAAGGTTTGGGGGCAATTTCATTCATGTATATTGTAAAGGGAGAAACACTCTACCTGAGTCTACCACTGTGGTAGGAGTAATAGGGACAGAGCCATGCAGTACCTAGTGCTGCCCACTTCCTAGAGTGAGGGTTGCCTGCTATGCATAATCCTAGAGACAGAGCTTTGTCCTAGGGGTCAGGATTTTTGATGCTGCCCTTTGTTTGTAGTGTTCAGACCACTTCCTCTCTCTGCTTCATTTCCTTTCATTGTACAATGAGCAAAATAATCTCTCATCCCTCCCTTTTTCCAGGGGAGTTTTAGGATAAATTTTGTTTTTAAAGGGTTATGAAGTGCTATATTATTTGTTTCAGGGACCTTGCCTACAGCAGGAGTGTTACCAGTGACATGGGGGTGGTGCTGAGCTGTCTTGACTATCCCATAACCCTGTGCACTCACATGTTTGTTTCTAGGGCTCTGGATATTATGGTTACATGTCTGATGGTACTGAGAGTACATTTTAGCTGTCATGTGGTAGGGTTAGGACATTATGGAGAGTTTTGGCATGCGAGGTTCATAATACCTGACTCCCATCAGCATCAATGGAGAAGATTTGTGGGATGCCCTCATGACAGGTGAGCTGCAGGATATGTCGTTGCCTGCCCTGGCACGGCGGCCCACATTCTCCATTTAGGTCCATCCCCCAGCAAAGGGGTGAGTCATAGCCACGGACATCCTCTGGTGTAGCACAGACCTGCACAAAGATTTCCCTCTCTTGGCAAATTTTCCCAAAGAACATCCTGACACAGATAAACTGTAGACCACAAATCATGGGCTATCCTATTCTTAAGGAATGACTTGTGTAAAAAGCACTGTGACCTTTGGGGATGGGGAAGAAAAGGGGAAATTACAGAACAAGCTTTGTACCTCCTGAGCACAGTGGTTGGTCCACTCTCCCTTGGTCAGACATTGCCCCTCCTGGTTCCGGGTAGCCCCATCCCTACAGATTCCATACTCCTGCTGGACACAGCCGTAAAGCTCTCCTGTATCTTGGTAACCAGGGAAGCAGGGGCATCGACCATCACTGGGCTGTGGGGGAAGGCCATGTTTCTGATTAGAAAGTGAACAATGTATAGTCTTCCTTTAAGGCTTGCCTCAGATGCTACCTCCCACATGAAGTCCCAAGAAATGACTTTGCATTACTCTGAATGTGTTTTGTATTTACTTACCTGTGTATATGTTGTTTCTCCCTAGTAGAGTGTAAGATACTTACATGCAAGACTGCTTCTTTTTGTATTTGCAGTGCCTAGCCTAGTGCCTGGCACATAGGAAGCATTGAATAAGCATTTGCTGAACGAACAAATGGAATGCAATTTGTCTTCCCATTCAGTTCCTTTCTCTTCTGCTCTGTAGCCCTGAGTTCAGACATGGGCTTAGACGTGGGGTTGGGGTGAAGTGGAGAAGGCAAGGGCAAGTTGGGGTTTGGAGATTATAAGACTAGAGAGAAATTAGAGGAGAGGATCAAGAGTGTTGGCTCATATTATATTGGAGTCCAATTACATATATTCCTTTCACAGCATGCGCACTTGGAAATTTTCAATGAATCTCACCAGTCTGTCTATTTGTCTATAGAAAAACCCTCTGACCTGGGGAGGGGGGGCTTAGGTCAGGGTATATGTGAGGGACAAACCTGAAGTCTTTGTTTCTCTTGTTTCACTTAGAAACATAACAAACCGGAGCCATGGCTGTGTCAAATTCCAATAGAACAGGCTTGAGGTGAGAATACAAAGGAACAGGAATAGATGCTAGCTCCTCTGAACAATATAGTCCCCCTCCTGCTCATCTGCTGCTTTGGGTTAGGGAATGGAGGACCAGTGAGAGGCAGAAAAATGGAAGAGAGAGGTGGGAAGGTGTGGGAACTGAATTAAACTACTGAAAGAACTAGAATCTATACTAGGAGCTTTTTAATGAGTGCTAGAGGCAGGCACAGTGCCACTTTAAACCATATGGTGAAGATTATCACACATAGTGACATTCACTTTCTTCCTCCTTACCTGGAACACTCTACCAAGTCCTTGGCAGATACATGTGTCCTGTCCCTCCTCAGGTTGTGTGGCCTCAGAACCACAGGGGAAACAGGCATCTTGACCAGGCCAGTGGTTGAAGAATCCCCGTGGGCATTTGTGGCAGATAGGAGAATTATGGGGACCCTCAGAGGAAAGGAAGGTTCCAGGGGGGCAAAGGGCAGATGGAAGACCTGAACAATGAAAACCTGCAAGTGACAGGCTCATAAGTAGGCCTTACTAGTAAGCAAACCTAAGCATTTTCCTTTGGGAACTGGGGATTTCTGTAACTGGGAAAGGACCCACCTGGAATTGGGGGCTCTTCCCAAGGCCTGGAAAGTAGGTCTGTGAACATGTGAACAGTGCTAACATAATAACCTAGGTCCTGAGTGAATAATGAGGATCCCTCTATCCCATTAAAGAGCTTTTAACAATTTGGACTTATTGGGAGATAGGGATTTCCTCTGCAGACATTTTTCCTCCTCTGTAGCCTTACCCAGCACCCTTGGGACAGATATAGGTCCTGAGTCCCAGCCCCTCCCCGACCCTGTACCTTCTGGGCAGCTCTGCTGGCTCCGATCCTCTCCTCTTTTGCAGGGAATTTCTGCTCCGCAGTCCTGGGGATTCTGGGGAGGCAGCTGAAGCTCTTTACTCTGGCAGGCAGTGCTAAGAGCAGCAAAGAATAGCCAGAGGAGCCATCTCTTCAGGATGCCAGAAAGAGAAAGGATCCTCTGCCTCTTATTAGTGAGCAGACAGGCAGAGATAGTGAAAGACATAGAGGCAGAGACTGACTTAGGTGGAGTAATAAGGGGGGAGAAGGATAGTTAGAGGTGGAGAGGTGCAATAAAAGGAAATAGAGACAGAGATGGAGAAGCACAAACACAGCTTGTCATGGAGATCTACAGCCAAGCAGAGACAGATGTCCTGGATACACCTGGATATGTTTACATAAAAGCTCTGGGAAGCTCTCACTGAATATTTCATGGGATTGAAAGTAGAGATAGATCAGCTGTGCAGCTTTGGCTCTGGAACACCTGGGGGCTTCCGTTCTTTGTGTCCTTCCTCTATTCTCCATTTACTACATTCCTTACCTTTGGGTTTAGTGGCTAGATTTCTTTCTCAAAAACCAAGCCTTAAACCCAATTCACTCTATAGATCATAGATTGGACAATAGGTCCCTGCCATCCTAGCACAGAGTGAATATAAATACTAAATAGTAACTATTTCTCTTTTGACCAGGAACCCTGAAGGTCTTCCCCTCCCAGTCTGATTTTTTTTTTTGAGTTTTGATTAAAGTGATCATTCCTTGATTAACTTCTTAAAAAGGCCTATTCACTCAATGGGCGTTACCTCACTCAGTGTAAGAACCTGAAAAGACCTTAGCCTAAAAGGGTCTCCCAATGCATCCTGGGCCACCTCCAGTCCTCCTGATGAATATCAGGCCCCTGGACCCAGAAGGCTCTGGGGGAGAAAATGAGGCTGGTGACCTTGCACAGCCCTCCCTCACTCAACTCAAAGTCAACTGCAAGTCATGTCATCATCTCCCTGATGTCATAGTCCTCTTTGAAAATGAAAGACAAACACAACAATTATTCTCCATATCACTTTCTCCAAACTGCCAGTATGACTTGACAGTGCAAGTGACTTGTGCCAGGGATGGTGCTAGGGCTCAGTCATGGCAGGAAACATGTCAGGTGTCTGTCTTCTTGTGCAAGATCAGTTGGGGAATATGCATTGTGGATCCTCTGTGAAGTGCCCTGGAGTCATTCAAGGAAATATAAAAAAGGAATGTGTGGTCTATGGTGAACTTGCAAACTAGTTTCATAGAATCATGTGGCACTCTGGTCCTCTCCTCAAATGGAGACCCAGAAAGCTACACCCAGATTCAAGTCACAATTTGGGTTGAATTCAAAACTACAGCTCACAAGCCCTCTCCCAATGCTTCCAGATCCAAGCAAAGGAACTCAAAACAAAGTTATTCGACGAAATAGGATAATAAGATACAATTTACAAGGAAAGTTACTCTCTCCCCCTACTTCCTCCTCCTTACACTTAGGAGCATTCAACCCATAAATTCTCCTCACCACAGGTGGGAGAAGGAACTTACAAATCCTGGAAAACTCACATGTCTAGGCCATGTATGGAACCTCTCTGGTACTGCTTCCTGCTTACCTACAGGACCACTGCAGGTTCTGTTCTTGATTCTCTTTTGTCTCTACGTCGTCTCCTTTGGCAATATCATTCACTTTTAGTCTGCAAATGTTTTCTTTGAGGCTACTATTCCTGTTGCACTGCCCATTATTACTGTGTGACCATGAACAAGTTTACTAAACCTTCTGGGCCTTTGATGCTGCCTGATAATTTTTTTACTTTTCCTGTATTGATTCCTTAACTCATTTCTCCCACAGTGACTGTTCCAAATCTTTTCTTAGCCCTCTGCTTCAATTGAGAAGACTGAGGTCACCAAATGTGGACTCTATGAACTCTCCTTTTCCATTCCTTAAAATTCAGCCCATTTACTTCTTTCTCCTGGTCATGGAGGAATGGATACCCCTGTTACTTATTCAGCCTAATCCTTCTCCCCATGCCCTTGATCCCATTACCTCTGGTCTCCTCTAGGTTAGAACCTTATCCCATCCTTATTCCCCTCTCTTTCATATAATTTTCAGTCTCTCTCTCTCTCTGTCCCTCTGTCTATCTCTGTCTCACTGTCTCTGACTCTTTCTCTCTCACATTCACACACACACACACACACACACACACACACACACACGCACACACACATACACACACCTCACTGACTTCTTTATTTACCTATAAATTGCTCAACTTCTTGAAAAAGTTATTTGTATCCAATCTCTCCACTTTTAGTGGAAAGAATCCTAGATTCAAGATTCATGATAACCAAGGTTCTCATCCTGGTTCCCTTACTATACTATTACCTGTGTCCTTGGGCAAATTACTTTGCTTCTCTGAATCCTCAGTTTCCTCTTCTGTAAAATGAGATGGTTGGACTATATGATTTTTAAGTTTTATTCTAGTTTTAATGATGTTTGACCTTTCTTATTAATTCTTTGTAATAAGTCTTTAGCTCCATTCAGTCTGAAAATGCCCTCTCAAAGATCACCAGCAGCTTTTTTTTGTTGTTGTTTTCATTGTTTAGTCCTTTTAGTTGTCTCTGACTCTCTGTGACCCCATTTTCAGTTTTCTTGGCAAAGATACAGGAATTATTTGCTATTTCCTTCTCCAGCTCATTTTACAGATGAGGATCTTAGACAAACAGGGTTAAATGACTTGTCCAGGGTCACACAGCTGGTAAGTGTCTGAGGTCACATTTGAACTCAGGACTATGAGTCTTCCTGACTCCAGGCCCAGGACTCTATCCACTGTGCCAACTAGCTGCCCCACACCAGTAGCTTCCTAATCATCAAATCCAATGATCTTGCTCACCTCTGTGCAACTTTTTATGGTTTACTAGTCCCTCCTTATGTGTACTTTCTCCTTCCTTCGCTTTAGCTTTCCTTCTTGTCCTTTTCTGTCTCTTTTGTCGACTCTTTATCCTTTTCCTGATTTCTTACTCTAACAGTTCCCCAACGTTCTGTTCTTGATTCTCTTTTGTCTCTACATCATCTCCTTTGGCAATATCATTCACTTTCATGGCTTCAAATACTGCATCTGTTCAGGCGACTCCTGAATCTATCTCTCTAGTCCTGATGTTTCTTCTCAGCTCAGGTCCCACATCTCCAGTTACCTCCTGGTCTTTTCCTGCTGGTGTTTCATCAGCACCTCAAATGGAACATGTTGAAGATTGACTGTGTTATTCTTCCTCCTTCAACTTCTTCTGACTATTATTTCTCTCTGTGGCATTTTCACTCACTTGATCTTTTATATCTTGGTGTTATCTTTGCTTTGCCTTAGAATCAAAGTTAAAAGGAACCTCAGAGGCCATCTAGTACAACCTGTACCTGAAAAACTTTTGTACAACACAGTAATAAGCAGTTATCCATATTTTTCTTGAAGACATTCAACAAGGGGAAATCTGCTGCCTTCTAAATGAGGCTTTTCTATTTTTATGTAGTTCTTATTGTTTGGAAGTCTTTTCTTACATCATTCAATAACAACTCAACAAGCATTTATTAAGTACTCACTCTGTACTATGCGTTGTGTTAGATGCTAAGGATATAAAGACAAAAATGGAATAACCTCTAACTCCAAGTAGTTTACATTCTACTTGGAAATATCACGTACATAGATAAATACATACAAAATATATGCAAATTAAATAGAAGATAAATTTTGGGAAGAGAGATCAGTAACAGCTATGGAGATCAAGAAAGGCCAGAGGTATCAAATATGTAACTTGAACTATATTAAAATATAATTGGGAAATATTTAGCAAAATAAGTAAAAATGCAACAAAACATAGTTAATAGTAACATTCCTTTTCTAAATCATTGTGGGGCCACATGATCCTTATATATGGTTTAGTGGTCCCTGTTTCTATTTGAGTTTGATACCACTGCTGTAGAAGGTAGCACTTGAATTGAGCCTTGCCGGGAAGTAGGAATTCTGAAGGGTAGAAATGTATAGGGAAAGTATTCTAGGAATGGGGCACAGACTACATAATGAAATGGAGGCAGGAGATGAAGTGTTGCCTACAAGAAACAGCAAATAGACCTGTTTGTAGAATTCTAGAAATATAGGATACTTTAGTGGTAATAATGTGAAATCAGACTTGAAAGATAGATTGGAACCAGATCATTAGGGACTTTATGCCCTACAGAAAGGTGTGTATTTTATCATAGAAATAATAGGTAGCCACTAATATTTCCTAGTTGGAGGTCAGACATAGTTATATCTAAGCTTCAGGAATGTCATTTTGGCATTGGATGTTGCTAAGATGTGTGGAAAATGGATTAGGGAAGGGAGAGAGTAAAGGCAGGGGGACCAATTAGTAAACTATTTCAATAGTCCATTTGAGAAATTCTGGGAGTTTGAACTAGGGTAGTGGGCATGTGAGTAGAGAGCAAGAGATGGGAGTGAGAAAAATCATGGAGTTAGAACTGACAGGAATTTATAATTGATTGTATATGGAGGTCAGAGAAAGTGAAAAATAAAGAATGGCTCTGAGGTTATGAATCTGGGTTCTTAGAAGGATAATAATGTTCTTGACTGAAATAGGTAGTTTTGAAGAAGAACAAATTTTGGGTGGAAGATAGTGAGCTCTGTTTTAGACTTGTTGAATTTGAGGTAACTATGGAACATCTAAGCAGAGGTGTCCAGTAGGAAGTTGATAATCTCAAGAGAGATTTAAAGGCTAGTAGTAAGTAGATTTGGGAGACATCTGCATAGAAGTGATAATCGAACTCATGAAAGTTGATGAGATGAAGTAGAGAGATCACAGAGAAGAGAAGAGGGCCCAGGACATTAGTATTAGCATTTAGCTATACCCAAGCATAGGGCAAGGGCTTGGATGATGATCTAATGAAGGAACCTGAGAAGGAACCAGTAGGAAGTGAGAACAGCATCATGAAAACCCAAATAAGCAAGACTATCTGGGAGGAGGAGGTGAGCAATAGTTTCAAAAGCTGCAGAAAAGTTGAGAAGGATGAAACCTAGGCAAAAGCCATTAGGTTGAGTAATTGAAAAATCATTGAATCTCAGAAGGATTAGTTTCATTTAGGAGATGCAGTATACAGCCAAATTGCAAGGTGTTGAGAAGTGAATGGAATATGAAGGGATATCCAGGTGGAAATGTGAAGCAGGCAATTGGGAATAAATATATATAGCTTTTTTCTAAAACTTCAGTAGTATAAAGGATATTCTTGATGTCTCATGGAATCATTAGCTTCCACTTGCCCAATTCTAATTTTTAAGGAATTATTTTCTTCAATGAGCTTTTGTACCTCCTTTTCCATTTGGCCAATTCCACTTTTAAAAGAGTTGTTTTCTTCAGTGAATTTTCATATATGTTTCATTTCTTGTGTTTCCTTTACCAAGCTGTTGACTCTTTTTTTCATGTTTTTCTTGCATTACTCTCCTTTCTTTCCCAATTTTTCCTCTACCTTTCTTATTTGATTTTTTAAACCCTTTTTGAGCTCTTTCAGGAATTCTTTTGCGGCCTCTGTCCAATTCACATTTTTCTTTGAGGCTTCACATGTAGCTGTTTTGACTTTGTCAAACTCTTCTGTGTTCGTTTTGCTCTTCCCTGTCACCATAGTACCTTTCTTTTTTCAAGCTCTTTTTTGTGTTAATTTTTTCCAGCCTATTTTGCGACTTTTAATTTTATGTTAAAGTTGGACTTTGTTCCTGGGGTGATGGTTCTAAGCTTCTTGCACCAAAGATGCAAGGCCTCAAAGGTAGCCTGCTGTGCTAGGAGAGTGGGCATGTGCAGGGAAGCAAAGGGTCTTGCAGCTCGCCTGTTGCCCTGGGGTCTCACCTCTAGCCTGCTGTGCCAGGGGTATAGGTCCTTGCTGCTTACTTGTGCCAGGGACCTGTGCTATGGCTTGGGGCCTTGCTACTGGCTTGTGGGGACCTGGCCTACTGCTGGCTTGCTCAGATGCTGCTGCACTGGTCAGTGCTCCACTTTTACCCAAATGAGATAGACCTTTCCTGCCAACCTTCTCAGTTGTCTTGGGCTGGAGAATTGTTTCACCCTGTCCTTTTGTTGGTTCTGCTGCTCCAGAATTCATTTTGACGCATTATGTTATAGTTTTTAGAGATGAATGTGGGAGAGTTCAGGTGAATTACTGCCTTACTCCTCCATCTAGTAGTGAAAAGGATGGTGGTCAGATCTAGACATGTTTGTAGGCAGCAAGTGGGTAAAGAAAAACTGAAGATTAGAAATGGGAATGATTGAAGGGGAACCTTTGCCACCAGGCCTCTTGTCTATCCTTGTTGGTTATATGTCAGTGGATTTATTTACCCTCAACTTCCTTTCATTGTTTCTAGTTCTGCCTTCTGGGCTGAAGTGGAACAATTCTAATCTCTCTTTCACATGATAGCCATCCAAGCACTTGAAGAAAGTTATCCTATCACCATTGAATCTTCTCATTTTATGTTAAACATTCCTAGTTCAATAGATCAATCAAGGAATGGTTATTAAGTACACTCTATATTCTAAGTACTTGTTTCAACAATCCGGCTAGCAGCTATTGTGGGAGTGAAAGAACAACACAAGCCCAACAATAAGAACACTACCAGCATGCTGCAAAAGCACAGGTTCTTTTGATCTGCTTTAGTAAGGAAAGCAAGGTTAAGGGGTTGACAAGCTTACTTTAATTCAGCATACAAATATCATTCACTTAGTTCAAGGGAAAAAACCAGCACCCTGAACTTCAGAGCAAAATATAAACAAAGTACAAACATTGACGGACACACCTTGTCTGATTCAAATCCCAATATATAGTTATGAGAGTTTAACAAAGTCTCAGCATCCAGGTTACAAGCCGGAGGGCTCTTAGCTCTTAGCTGCCTGGAGTGTCTGCATCACCACCACTGCGAGTGAGAGGTCTTGTCTTCTTATCCAGTTTCAGATGTCATCAAACATCATCTGAATGACCAGAACTTAGGCTGCTATGATTGGCTCTTGAGTTAGCACCTCCCCTCAGGACCCTGGGAGCTTCACACCCACATAGGTTTAGCACCTAATAGGGGTTAGAGCCCGGGGCTTAACACCTAGTAAGACTCAATGAAATACACCGAATTAATCAAAGGATACAAAAGCCAAACTCTTCAAGGGCACTTGGTTGAACTAAGTGCTAAGAGCCCTTTTTGCTTACCAACACAGTACTGGAGATACAAAGAACATCCGGACAACAGTTACCCTCAATTGTAAGTAAGCTAACTTACATCTCTCCATATTTTACACATGGTTTTCTAAAATCTAGGTAAACTATATCTCTTATCTTTCTCTTCTTTTTCATATCCAATCAGCTGCCTATTATTTCTCTTCATGACACATCTCTCAAATCTGTTCCATCTTCTCTATTCTCACTGCTGCTACCCTATTAAGAGCCCTACCACCCCCTGAAATATTCTAGTAGCACATTTGTATGTCTTGCTTTTGTTCTTTCTCCCCTCAACTCTGTCCCTAAACCGCTGCATGAATAATTTTCTTTATGCATAGATTTAGTCCCAATGATAACATTTTTTGTAGCACTCTAAGTTTTGAAAAGCATGTTTTTTGCACAGTACTTCACCGAGGAAGGTAGCGCCCGTGTTATCAACTCCATTTTGCAAGAAGTAACCCTAAGCAGCGTCTCTGCCGTAGACTGTTGTCGATTTCACTTGCCTACCCTATGGCCATAGGAAGGGGAGCTGTCAAAGTGGAGCGCAAGGATATTTTTAAAGTTAAGAGGGAGAGAAATAAAAATCATGATTAGAACAGCACCTTTGCTAAGATTTTAATAGCTAGGCTTGCCGTTCCTTGGAGCATGAGAGGTGTTTTTAAGTAAACGCGGAGAGACAAATGAGAGCTAAAGCTGGCTGTTCTTTGTTCCCCGATCCTTTGGTTTTACTATAAATTATTTCAATGAAGCGCTTATTCTAACTATTCATGAAAGCTCGGGTGATTAGGAAACAACACAGATGAGGAAGAAGAAGAGAGGTTTATGTAGCAGTAATTAAGTGTCTACTGTGTGCCTGGCACGATGCTAAGCACTTTACAAGAACCATCTCATTTGACCCTCAGGACAATTCTGACAGGTTGCCGTTATTACCTCCATTTTACAGATGAGGAAACTGCAGGAAGACAGAGGTTAAATGACTTGCCCAGGGTTACGCAGCTGGTAAATGTCTAAGGATGCATTTGCACTTAGATTTTCTTGACTCTAGGTCCAACGTTCTATCCATACTGCA
The DNA here is from genome assembly GCA_028646595.1 of Phalanger gymnotis. Classification (NCBI taxonomy): domain Eukaryota; kingdom Metazoa; phylum Chordata; class Mammalia; order Diprotodontia; family Phalangeridae; genus Phalanger; species Phalanger gymnotis. The sequence goes on along the minus strand of CM053622.1, from coordinate 701,916,772 downwards.
CTACCTAGTGGACTCGGTTAGAAAGGTTAAGAGGAAGGCATATCTAGCCATTATCTAGATGGCTAATCCATATAAAGAACATAGACCAAGGACAGAAACATGATAGCACCTGTAACGGTCAACACTAAGGGGAGAGATTAACCAACTCCTCGTGAGCCAGACACTGATTAATGGTTATTTCAGAGAAGCCTCTGTTGTTGAGTGACTTGCGGATTGGTGGAGATTGGTGCTCGACTGACGGTATGTTAAAGCTGGTCTTTAATATACAATTAGGTACATCCCAGCATCCCCTATATGTAACATCCAGATGAGATCGTGACTCCAAGAGGTAGTGACTTGTCTGTAATCACACAGTTAGGTGTCCGAGGCAAGGTCCAAGCCCCAGATCTTTTTAATCAGTTGATCAATTAATCAACCTCAACAAACGTCCATTAAGTGTCAGGGATCGTGCCAGGCATTTCCACTTAGGATACAAAGAAAACAGAAGTGAAAACAGTTTCCACCCTCATGGAGATTATAGTTTAGCCAAAGCACACAACACAGATATATAAGCATGTACAAATAAATGCAAAACAGATAGAAAGTAAATTTAAGGAGAAAAGACTAGCAGCTGAAGGGATTAGGGAGGGCCTCATGGAGAAGTACTTGAGCTAAACCTTGAAGTAAACTACAATTTCTAAGAAACGAAGGTTAACAAGGAGTGCATTCCAGTCATAGGGGCAGATATTTAAGGAAATGGAGGTGGGAAGTGGCATGGTATGTGTGTATATATATGTATGTGTATATATGCATCTATGTATATATGTATACACACATATATACATACACACATATAATATGCACACATAGACATGTATATATATACACATATATACATATGAGGAACAACAAAAAGGTGAGATTGGCTGAATCATTGTATGTGTGGAGAGAGGACTGGGCAATGCAGATAAAGAAAGGCAAGTTGTTGGTACCACATTGTGAAGGGCTTTAAATGCTAAACAGAGGAAATTAGATTTTATCTTAGAGGTAGTAGGACGCCATTGGAGTTTTGAGTAGGGAGTGACGTGGCAGCATTTGTGGTTTAAGAAATAAGCTTGATAGTTGTATGAAGGACAACTTAGAGAGGGATGACCCTTATTAAAGTAATGAAACAAATTAGGAGGACACCATAATAGTACAGGTAAGGGTGGATGAGAGATTGAACTAAGGTAGTGGTTGTGTACATGGAGAGAAGGGGATGAATAGAAGAGTTGTAGAAAAGAGTAGAAATGTGAGGAGACTAAGAGTGAGGAGTTAAGGATGACATTGAATTTGCAAACCTGAGTGACTGGAAGAATGGTGCTATTTTCTGTAGAAATAAGGAAGTTTACAAGTGGTATGGGTTTGGAATTCAGATATAGACATAGTTGAGTTTGAAATGTCTATAGGACATCCATTCGAAATGTCCAGCAGGCAGTTGGTGATACAAGACTGGAGCTCAGAAGAATCCTTATCTTAAGGATTGGACATACAGGTGTAAGAATAATCAGCATAGAGATAATAATTAAATGTCCATGAACTGATGAAGTAAGCAAGAGAGAATATATGTAGAGAAGAGGTCACAGGTGGGAGACTTGGGGGCTCACTCAGCTAGGGAAGGTGTTTTAGACGATATTCTAACGGAGGAGAATGATATGGAGTGATTGGACAAATAGGAGGAGATTCAAGAGAAATGTATAACTGTTTGTCATTTGATGAAGTTGATGTAACTCCTTTGCCTAAAAATTCTATTGAACAAGGTTCAGACTCTTCTGCTAGTATTCAAAGTCCCTCCACAACTTGGTAGTGCTACCCCTCTTCCCCCATCCTTCCAGCTTTATCTCAAGCTACTCTTCTCTACAGTCTCTGTGCTCCAGACTTACTCTAAAGCTTTCTCCCTAGGCATAGGTTGTTCCCTCTGCCTACCACATCCTCCTTTCTCTTCTTCATCTGCTCAATTCCTAGCTGTCTTTGAAGGCCCAACCACATTCAAGTATCATATCCTCCAAGAAGTCTTCCCTGACTTCCCATTCAGACCATATTGTGTTTTATGATGTTCTAATGCGTTTAGGAGCAGCATATATATGGAGTAGTATTTTAAGCACCCCTCAAACAGAATTGGAATTTAAAACAACAACAAAGGCTCCATTTAAGACAGCATAATGCCTATTTTGTTGGTTCTGATTCTACATGTTATTCTCTCCTAATTCAAAATAAATGTTTTGAAAATAATGTATTTTTGTTTTTTAGATTTTCGCCTCATTTCCCTTCTAGAGTGAAACGTCCTTGAAGGCAATATCTTGTCTACACTTTGTGTCTCCTTTGGTGACTGCCTAGCATAGCGCTCTATGTGAAGCAGCCACTTAATGAATGCATTTTATTATTTAATGGGTCTGTGATTATACCTCTGAGTGTCTGGGAAGATAGGGGTGTCATGAAGAGAAATAGAGAAATTAGAGGAGGGGTACGATTTTTGTTATTTTTAGCATTTGTTTTTGGTGGCGGAAGATGAGTTCAATTTCGGGCACATTTGTGTTTGAGGGGCAGAAGAATGTCCTGATAGAGAAATCAGCAGGGGAAAAGCTGCTGATAGGTAACTGCGTCTGAGGAAAGTTGTTTGATATTATGTCTGGGGTTGAAAGGGGGAATTAGTACCCTATGGGACTGAAATGAAGTAAATTCCACTGAGGAGAAGTTCAGGAAAGGGAAGAAATCATGATATCAGGAAACAGAACCACAAGTATGGCAGTTAACATCCCCCTGCAGGGCCACTAGTTCCTGCTCATCCCGCCACTGGAAGCCTTTCTCTTACCCCCTGAAAGTACCTATCCCCATGCATTTATTGATCATTACTGTCCCGCCCCCCAATCCCACCATGAGGTGGGTTCAGCCTGGGCAAACTCTTTAGTAAACCTCATAGGGTTCTCCTTTCCTTGGGTTCTTTCAGATGAACAGGCATGGCCACTGGATGGCACTGTAGACTCAGAAAGAAGGTGAGGGAGCCAGGGATGAGACTGCAGAAGAGAAGGAAACAATGAACTTCAAGAAGTGAGGCATGAGGTCCAGTCCTCCGTGTGTGTGTGTGTGTGTGTGTGTGTGTGTGTGATGTGCATGATGTGATTTCATACCTGAAGAAAAACTATTAGATTTTGTGGTTAATGGTTATAGAAACTCTGCTCCACTACTCCTCCCAGCCTGGATCTGGGTTCATTTCATTAATATCTCTTTGGTCCATGCAGTTGTGTGCCTTTTGTGTTGTTAGGTCTTTTAAGAAAGAGTGTCCACAGACTTCTAGAGCTCACATTCCCAGTCATAGCCAATGGCCCCAAATCCTTCTTCTTCATAGTTTAAAACTCAAGTTGGTCACCACTTCAGTGAGTGAGTGGGGAGGCACCTCTGTAGAGGGTAGCTATTAACATAATAATTAAATTGCTGGATGCTTATTCTTTCTTTCTTACTATTGTACTGTGTCCTCAGCCTTGGACCCAAAACTATACAGGTTTTTCTCCCTTCTCCCTCCTTTCCTCCCTCCCTCCTCCCTTTCTTCTTTCCTTCCTTCCCAATGTAAGTTTCTTTCTTTTCGTTTGTATCCCCATTGCTTAGCATAGAGCCTACCACATAGCAAATGCTTAATAAATTCTGGTTTCTTTTGCTTTCTACTCCTGGCTGAGCCCATTGCAGGTCCTGATGGCCCACATTTATATAATGATTTGCAGCTCACTAAGTGCTAAAGTCAAATTAACTTTCTGAAGGAACGATTGTAAACATCTCTGTCCTTTTTTTTTTTTTACAGATTAAAAAACTGAGGCTCAGAGAGGTTAAGAGACTTACCCAAGGCAACTGCTAAGTGTCAGAGCTGTGACTATAACACAGTTCATTTAACTATACACCACCGTCCTGTAGTACTCTTTGCTTAATAAGGATATACCTTTCAAAAGGGTGGGGGTGTCCATTGGTTTCTTCTGGAATGCGATCCTTTAGAGAAAGAATTTCTACTTTCAGCAGGCTGCCCAGTGACAGTGACTTTCCAGTACGTGCTTGTCCCCAAACACCAGCTTTAGCTCCTTTTTTCATCCTTTTTAGCTCAGACTCACAGACAGGGTAGGCAATAGGAATCTTCATGTTGGTGCGGTTTTTTTTAAATCCTAGTTGTATTTAGCTGGCAAAAGGAATCCAGTGGAATCTAGAAACCTAGGCTGTTTCATGGTTCTTGGCATGGTCAGATGACTTTATTAAGTAATCTGGGAAAATCATTATGGAGTCAGGCCACTAGGCAGAACTTCTAGAGGTAGAAGAAAATTGCTTTCTTCTACTAAATCTGGAAAAATGTGAAATATAGATTGTGATCCATTGACCAATAGGTTAAATTCCTATTGATTTCCCTCTGGTGTGACATCATTGATGGTCTCCTTAGCTTTGAGGATGCTCTGTATATGCAGCAAAGTCTGCTTGACCCTTATTTTAGTCAATAAACTTCTATGTATTCAGAAAATCACAAAATTGCAGAATTGAAAGTGTTCTTAGAGGTTGTCTAGGTCAACCTGTCCCTGAGGAGAAATCTCCCCTGCAACCTCCAAACAATGTATCATCTAGCCTCTAGAAGACCTCTAGTAATGGAAATACTACTTTTGAAGCAATCTATTTAACTCTGGGACAACTTTTTCTGGGCCCAAAATATACCTCCTTATACCTTTTACCCAAGTCTTACCCTTTGGGGTCAAGTAGAACAAATCTGATCTCTCTTTCACACTTTTAAAATACTTAAATATAATTATGTTCCACTTTACTCTTCTTTTCTCAGCAAAACACCCTCTGTATCTTCAACCATTCCTTGTGAGGTTCTCATCTTTTCACTCTCTTGGATACTTATCTCTCAAAATGATTCAGTCTGTCAATGTCTTTCCTCAAATGTGGCATACAGAAATGATCACAATGTTGCAGACCATGGCAAAGTATAGCGGGGCTATTACCTCTCTAGTTATGGACACTTTACGTCTGTTAACACTGACTAACATGACATTAACTCTTTTGGCTGCCATGTCTTGCTATGGACTCATGATATTGAGTTCACTAAAGACAAACAAACAACCCCAAACCCTAGATCTTTCCATATGGAGTGGTCTAGCCATAGTGCCTCCATCTTGTGCTTATATAGTTGATTTTGGACCCCACGTAGTACTTCATATTTAACCCTTTTAAACTTCAGTAGCTTAAATATGTCAAGGGTCTGTGATTTTGTCGGTAGAGGATTGACATAAATTGCAACCTATGATGGAGTCTATCAGTCCTTCAAAGAGTTGCCTGAGACTTAGACTATGACCTGCCCATATCACATGGCTACTAAATGTTAGAGATAGGGTTTTAACTCAGGTCTTTAGCTCTAAATCAAGTACCCCATCTTTTATGCCACCCTGACCTTATCAAATTTCATCTTATTAGATTTAATTCTTTGTTATAGTCTTTTGAGATCTTTTAGGATCTTGATTTTGTCAATGATAATGTTTTATTTATCATACCCAACTTTCTCAAAAATTCAATGACTACCATTTATGAATTACTTATTAAAATTTTGTATGGCATAGAACCAAGAATGATCCTGAAGCACTCTTTCCTTTCACCCTTACTCTTAGCTCCCCATGAACCTGGGGATGCACGCATCTCTGGCCACTGGAGACTACACTCTCACCCAGAAGGTGAAGTGTGGCGTGGTTTGTTGGACAAACCACAAGGAAGGCATGATACTTCTGCTCATGCCACTCTGAATGTGTAGACCTGACTCCAGATACCTAACTTGAATCCATAGACCTGTTGCTTCCATTTCCTTATCCCTTACGTATTACTTTGGCCTCTGGATTTACCACTCCACTGAAACTTTTCACTGATTGACTTTCAGTCAGATCAGTGATTTCCTCTCAGTTCTGATGCTTCTTGACTTCATTTTCTTGGTTACTTTTGTCATCTTCCTATTTTCATGCTCTCCTCTTTGGTGCCAAGATTACAGATTTTGTTATTATTTTATTCATTGGACATGTCTTTCCTTGGAGAACTTCCCATTAAGCTGGACATTTGAGCTGTGGCTGTACATGGAGGGCCACGTGTTCTGGCATGTTGCTAAAGGGCCTGTGTGGCAAAAGACTTCTGGATGATCCCTTTGATGTGGTAGGGAAGAGGGGACCTGTGCTAAAGAAAATTGTTGATTGAATCATGCAAAGCTGCCCACTCTATGAGCCCTAAAGAATGAGGAGAAACATCGAGGCGACATCTCCATGTTAGGACACAGGCAGCACTAGCTGCTCCTTTGACTTCTGATGCAGTGGGTGTGAAGACAAGTTCCCTTTCCCTGACCTTTCCTCAACAACATTTATGGCAGGTACATGCACAGGACTGCTAGACCATGTGCCTACATGGGTGAGCCTGGGACTGGACTTTAAATGCCTGGTCGTCTGGTATGCTCTAGTGGCTCCATGCCTTTCCCCTGCTGGATCTTCTCTCCAGGCCCTTCTGTGACCATACTTGCTGTGTCTTCCATTTTCTAAATAGATCGTTAATTTTCAGGTTTATTACAGAATCCTGGGATGTTAAAGCTAGGAGGGACCTTATCAATCACTTAGTGCAAACTTCACATTTTATAGGGGGAAGAAAATGAGGCAACAAAAGGGGAAGAGACTTGCTCAAGGTCACACAGCCTTCAGTCAATAAAAAGCAGAGCCAGGACTAGAACTCTGCTCTCCCGGCTCCCAGGCCATGCCATTTTTATTTCCTTTCCCCTCAGTTTCAACTTCTCTATCCTGGAGTTGGGAAAGAATGAACACCTTCCTCCCATCTTTGCTTTTGGTTCCCTAGGACCCTGGGAATGCACATATTTTTGGCTACTGCAGATTGGTGAGATCAATCTGAGATAGCAGAAGATTTAAGCATGGTAGCGGCTTGTTGGACAACCGGTAGTCCCCCTTTGTAGCCAAGGAAAGCACAACTAGTTTGAGGCAGATAGGTTTGCTCATGCCTATCTGCACATGCAGATCTTATTCCAGATAGCCAGCCTGAAAACAGCCCAATGGGGACCACAGGGATCAAAATAAGTTTTGAAGTCTTTAGCAATATTCTTCTGTCCTCTGCCTCCCCATGACAATTCTCTCCTATCCTAGTGATTCATGCTTTTACTACTAAATAACTTGAGAAAAGGAAATGTGGAAACATGTCTCTCCTTCCTCCTTTACCTCAGAGACTTGTTGCCTGGAACCATTCTGCTCAGGGTTAACACTTGATCTTAAATTTTGGGTGCTAAAACCCCATATCTTGTGGCAACATCTCTTCATCTGCAGTGACTTCTACCCAGTTCTCCTTATCTTACATCTGTGAGCAAAAACCTGACAAGAACAGCTCCAGGGCTGGAAGACAGCCCAGGGCAAGTAAAGGTCGTTCCAGAGGCCAAGGGAGGAAGGAACTAAGCCAGGATATGGGTTGGTTAGGGAGCATTGAACCAGGTCACAGTCATCCTTACCTCCCTGCAATGCAGACTGGAGAATCTGCACAATGGGAGTGGGGAAGGGGCTGGTATCTAGTGTGCGTAGGCTGGTTATTGTGATATTTTGTCTGCAAGGTTTGGCTATTCACCCTCTGGGCTCTAGGAGCATTGGATCCTGGCATTTGAAATTACATCTAATATCTCTTAGTGTATGGAAGATATTGTCTTCAGAAAACTGAGAGTAGGGTACCACCCTTTACCCCAGACTCCTCTCTGGGCTACATGTCTCATTTGTAGCCCCAGCACTTCGATTCAGTGATTAGAACAAGGGTAAACTTCCAAAGTCATCATCAGAATGGGACTCTGGGGTCTTTGTTTGGAGGGAGTAAATTCCCACTTTCTATGGCAGCATCTTTGCTTCTGTGGTGGTCTCTACCCAAGTTTCTTTATCTCCTTATTCCATGGTGCCAAGAGCAAGGGCTGACTCAGGTGAGGCATGACAGAAATGATCAAATATTGACCTTGGAAAGATCCATAGATGGTGGGGGGGACTGGTTGGGGGTGGAGAGAGGGAAAAAGACGGAATGGACTGAGAGGGTGAAGAGTGAGGCCAAGAGGGGAGGGAACAAGGGCTTGAGCTCTATTAGAGGGTAAAGTGGACTGAAGTAGGGAACATTTGAGAGGTGAGGGCTTGCTGAATTGAGTGAGAGAGCAAAGGAGTTTCTGGATACTTGGAGGGCTTGTTCTGTTTTAATGGTCATGAATCAGGGTGGCTCACTGTTCCTCATCTATGGGAAGGGTCATACAGCTGGTAAGTATTAGAGTCGGAATGCAAACCCTGATCTTCTAAACTTTATGTCTAGCACTCCGTCCACTATTTTAGGATCCTTTAGAAACTGCGCTTCACAGTTTCCATTGAATGAATAGAGGTAATGAATGCTAGAGAAACTATATAGCATAATGAGACTGGGGAAAGGGGGATATTTTAGAATGGAAATCAGTTGTCAATCTATTCCTCTATAGCCCCACTTACCACTCCTGTAACTTTCTAGACCAAAGTGCCCCTTCCTGCCACCACTTTTCTTTGTGTGTGATTTTCCCCATTAGAGTATAAACTCTTTGAGGGCAGAGACTGTCTTTGTTTTTGTATTGTATATCCACCCCAGCATATGTGCTCTCTCTAGCATTTATTCTCTCCTTTTGAACACATTTTCTATCTTCTATATCCGGTTGCTTCTTAGAATGCAGGCTAAGGCATGGTTTCCTGGCAGTTGTTTGCCCCTTGAGCTCCAAAGGAGCAGTATGGGGTTCTGGGTCTCACTAGCTAGGTGGGCTTGGGTATTTTACTTAACATTAGCTGCATATAATAGATGATGATAGGTTTAGATTTGCTAGGTAGGCATCTCAAAGGTTTAGTCCACCTCCCCCTCTTTCTACAGACTAGGAAACTATACCCTGGGGAAGCTAAATGACTTGTCCAGGGTCACCCAGTTGTAAGTGGCAAAGCCAAGATTCCAACACAGGTCCTTCAATGTAAAAAAAAAAATCAACATCTCAAATAGAAGATAGAGGAGACGTGGCTAGATAGCAGGCTTTATCTGAAAAAGACTTTGCCCTGGATTGGTCTTATTTAAGAATATAGGATGTAAGCAGAATAGAAGCAATCTTTAGACTTTCTGAGCTCCTATACCCAGGACACCTTTGTCACCTCTAACAGCTTGGTCACGTCTTTCTCTGCAGCTCTCTCTTCCTCTGAACTCAGGCCCTCTTTAGAGCGCTCTGCTGGAGAGTGGGAATGATCTCACCCAAACAAACTGCAGGTGCAGGCCTGGCCCAGTAAACCACAACAACCAGGGGCCTGTGCAGGGCACAATACACGGGAGCCCGGCAAAGCTTTTCAGATCGCGGATAAAGGATGATTATTTGTTTAGCATCATTAGCAGGAGCCCAAGGACTCGTCAAAAGCAAAGCAAAAACTTTTGTATTAAGGAGATTAAAATGTAAACTCAGCTGAGAAGGCTCCACAGCATTGAGTGGCTTTGTTGTGCCGGGCATTGTATGTGATTATATGCAAATCAACAAGAGGCCTTGGTTGGGGGCCTGGTCTCTGAGCCTCACAACAATTTAGGAGCTAGGAAAGCTGTAGGTAAGGAGGAAAGAGTCAGCAGCTATCTCCAGCCTGCAGCTCCCCAGGAAAGGGAACCCCCCCTCACTGGAACAAGGTCTGTAGCCATGAAAGTTTCAAAAATATGTTTGTGTTATCAACAGAATACTTCCTATTGAAGCAACCAGTGAGCTGACATGGATGCTAACAGTGGTGGTTAGAATGGGAGAGGAGCAGCAGGATGAACCTAGGATTTGGAGCCAGAGGGCTTGTGTTCAAATTTTAGCTAAACCTTATTTAATGCCTGTGTGACTTATGACTGAATTCTCTCCGGGCCACAAGTCCTTCATTTGTAAAATGAGGGTATTGGACATAGATGATATCTAACATCTTTTTTCCAGCTTGAAATCTTATGATCCCACATCTATATGGTCAATACATTGTGGCTGGTGAAACCGCTTCTAGCGGACTCCTTCTATGTGTGCCAGTTCAGTGTAGTGTGTGCTGTGTAGATCTTGGCATTTTGTAGCATGCTTCCTTTGTGACTTGTCCTACTGACAAGTGTTGTCCATGCTGACATTCCTTATTTTCCTACAAAGTGCCAAATATGGGAGGTTGTTTAGAGTTGTTGGGCAGACACAGCCAAGGAGCTGCTTCCTCCTGGATCTTTTGGGGTATGTGCCCACAAGTGTCTAGCTACCTGCCCTCTTCTCTCCTAGTGAGTAATCAGTATAAATTTAATAAGTTCCTACTCTATGTCAGCAACTGCTATGTCAGTGACCTTGAGATGGAAGTGGTCGCTCAGAAGGCCAGTAGAAGACATCCTTCTAGATGCCAGTGGGCTGTTTATTATTGTGAAGCATTGCCTCAGAGATTTGCCTCTTTCACTGACACACATTCTCAGGGCCCAGTTCTTTCTCTCCCTTCTGGGCCTTTGCCAGGGTATCTGCAGCTCCTTCAAAATGAGGCTCATTTCTGAGTTCATTTCGTTGGTTTGCTGTCCCTTCTTGCTCCATTAATGGCTTTACAAGCGATCCCTAGAACTCTCCTCTGGCATCAGCTATGGCATAGTAATCTTCACCCATTTCTATGCTCCTTAGCATTGAGATTGACATTAACATCTCCCAGTTCTAACTCCTGGGTCTTGAGAGTGTTGGGAGTTAAGAGGCAGATGAAATCCCCAACCCCTAACCAGCTTCCTCTGGATTCATCTCAGAAAGTGTCCATTGAATCTATTCTGATTTCGAACTGATTTCTGAAAGAAAAAACATTCACACAAAATATTATATCACGTACCCATTGATATTGTATTATAAATTAGATTGCAAGTAAGGGAAGAAAAAAATTATAAGAAAGAAAACTACTTACTTACCTTCCTTCTCCTGCTTGAACTTCTCCAGATTTCTATTGCTTCTGAAAATCGCAAGCGTAGGGAACATTAGCAGGGCTCCTGAGACCAGTAGAGGTTGAACAATGAAATCTGTCTTCGGGAAGAGTTTTGAACATATAGATAAGAATTTTCTGTCTCCATTCCCTAGCCTTTATTTTTTGTTTGGTGGTTCCATGAAGGTGGACCTTCTAGGCTTTGATATATAGAAGCCAGAAATGTCAGTCTTCAGGGATCTGGCCCCTTGGGACTATCAGAGTTTGTCTTTGAAGGTGGGAGTGTTGGATAGTCAGGTGATAGGATGTAGAGAAATGTGCATGTATGTGTGTGTGTGAGTGTGTGTGTGTGTGTGACAGAGAGAGAGAGAGAGAAAGAGAGAGAGAGAGAGAGAATGGCTAGGATGGAAGGACAGCAGCCATGCAGGAAGAGCCACAGATGATGGAGGAATTGAAAGGGAACATTGCAAAGATATTGTCTTCAAGTTGGGCCGGATAAAAGAGGCCGCCAGACAGGGCTCTTCACCTGCTTGGCTTTTGTTCTCTCCTGCAGGGTCTGCTTTACACACCGCCCATGGGGAAGCATGCTGTCTGCCATCTGCAGGAGAAATACAACAAATACCCACACGCGAGCCAACGGAAAACTCTCAGTAAAACAAACACTCTGCTGGGGAGATCCCAGCCCGGCCAGGCCTGCATGTGTACAGAGGGCGGGAAAGGGAGCACCTGGCCCTGGAGCCACTCCTTTTACCAGCGTCCTGGGATGGCCATCAGGAAGTTACCAGGGTCAGGTGAGGTCTGTGCCTCATCCCATCAGCCCTGCCAGGTGAGAGACTCTCATTTTGGGTTCAGGTTTGAAAAAAACTGGTCTGACAGTTGTTTGAAGCATCAATTATTAATATTATTAATAATAGCAATGTGGCATAGTAGATAGGGAAATGGTCTCAGAGCCTGGGAGACCTAGGTTCAAGGCCTGCCCCCAGAACATATTGGGGCTGTGTCACACTTGACAAGTCTCTTAACTTCTCATTGCCCCTGGCAATTTCTGAGGCTATAAGTTACAAAGGAAGAGCTGACTTGCCTTGGCAGAGGGAGCTTCCTCACCTAGGAATTCTTTACAGTTGAGAAATCATAGGTCTAGTCCCTATCTCTATTATTAATAATAGCAGTAACACTGGTGATGGTTACTTGGTAGAGGCACAGGAGATAATCATAACTGTAAGCCCTCTTAGCCTGTGAAGCAAGGGGCACCTCCTACATTTACATGTACTGGGCATTGGCTTTCATAAGTGTGTCCTGTGCCTGTATACACATCGTTCGGGAAGCCCCTTACTTAGCTCTTGTGACAGAACAAAGGAGCCACCTCTGGACTTGTAGACTCCACCCTAGTTCAATGAGGAAACTTAGGATAGCTCTCTTTATATCTTCTTCTCAGACTGTTCACCCTTCCCCTTTTCTCTCTTCCCCTCCCCTCCTGCCCCTCTCCCTTCCCCTCCCTCCCCCTTCCTTTTCCCCTTCTTCCCCATCCCATCCTTCCCTCCATCCTTTCTCCTACCTCCCATCCCCGGCCTAGATGATGCCGTGCTGGAGACTGCAGAGGAGGCCACGGAACCCGCCGAGGCGGACATCATGGGGCTGTGCCAGGACATGTTCTCCAAAATGGCCATGTACCTGACAGGCGAGCTGACAGCTACCAGTGAAGACTATAAACTTCTGGAAAATATGAACAAACTGACTAGCTTGAAGTATCTAGAAATGAAAGATATTGCAGTAAACATAAGTAGAAACCTAAAGGACTAAAACCAGAAACACGCCGCACTTCAGCCTTATCTGGATCAGATCACTGTAATTGAGGAGCAGGCAGCTTACAAGTTGGATGCATATTCAAAGAAACGAGAAGCAAAGTACAAGCAGTTAGAGAGGCCATGAAAGAATTCTTTAGCACAAAGACTTTTAACTACAAGGATGTTTTGTAAGCTGAAATAAGCGGGATGGAACTTATCACTATGCTTCAATTCCTAAAAAGAAGCGGTGCTGCTGATCCAAGGAGAATCCCAGCCCCCATCTCTGGTTGGATGTGTAACTCTGGCCACCCCCACCCCATGTTTTCCTAAACCTGTACCCCCCAACCTCTTCTTATCGCGTGCTTCGTTGTGTGCCCTGGACCAAGGCTCAGAAATAAGGATCAACCCTGTCTAGAGCAGACACGGGCGAGAGACTCTTGTCTCCGTCTCCTCCCTCCCTCTCCCTTAGGCTCTCCCACACACACCCCTTTCACAACCTGTTCTTGAACTTAAATAATAAATGCCAAGATATGAAAAAAAAGCAACTTAGGATAGAGATATCAGGCAGGGGGTGGGGAGGGTATGTTGGTCAGTGCTAGCTGGGACGGGGGGGGGGGTCTCACTTGAATATTCAGTGACGTTTTGTTTTGGGGTCCCTGATCATGGGACCATGTCCCAAGAGTCTGCTCTCTCTTCCTCTCCCTGCAGAGTTTGTCACCTCCCTCTCCCCACAGCTCCAATCATCTCAATCATTGATAGCTTCACTCTAGTGAGTGGCAACTAGGAATGAGTGCCCAGGAACTCACTAGTGTGAGACTGGAGGCTTGTTTGCTCTTCCCATGGCCAACGCTGGTGGGCTGGACCTAGTGGTATTGTGTTACTCAGCCAAAGAATTCCTTTCCTCACCTCTCTCCATTTACAAATGGGAAACAAAAACCCAAGTGATCCTCCCCTGGCCCCAAGCCCATTGCCACAGACCCTTAAGTGTCATACTGGGGAAGCAGCTTTCTTCACTGTTTAAGGTACATTCTCTCTGTGGTAATAAGGGGCTTCTTCCTCCTCTCTCCCCCAGACTCCCTGTCCCAAAATTCTTTGCAGCCCCCTCCCCCAAACAAGGCTTTGGATCAAAGATCCTATAAAATGTCTCTCCGGGTTCCTCCATCCTCCCAGACTCAGCATTTGGATCCAGAGTAGGAGCTTTGATTTCTCTTGGCCCAGCTAGGGAAAGAGGTGGCTTTTTTCTTCCTCTGAGGTTCCTGCCTCAGTTCTTGGTTGGGAGTGGCTGGTATACCTTAGGACGGAGAACTTTTTTTCAAGTTCAAACAAGGAGACCTTTTGCTCTTTCCTTTGCTGGGGCTGATGCCTCCATGGTTTGCCCCTGTCACCAAGTATTATTATCTCTAGAACTTCTGAGACTCCTGGAACTGCCCTTTTGATGTTGGTCAGAAAGAGGGCCTATCTGGGAGGCCTATATCTTCCTGAAGGGAACCTCTCCAAAGTAGACTGCTTCATCCGCCAGCAAACCTGGAGAGACAAGTGACCAGGTTCAGGCGAGGTCTGTATCTTTGACTGCCATTCATTCCATCAGGCCTGCCAGGTAAGGTCTTCCCATCCTACAGTCAAGTTGGAAAATGCTTTTAGAATGGCAGCTAGGTAGGAATAGTCACAGAGGATGAGAGAGTAGAAAGAGAACTTTGTAAAAATTTTGTCAGAGGTTTGAATAAAGGGGTCCAGATTTTCCTTTGTACCTAGTTCCTTTGGGAGATGCCTAGGTCTGTCTGCAAGAAGTAGAATGAACATTAAACTGAGACCTAAGTTCTGGTTCTGGCTCTAGGTATTAACTTACTTTGTGACCCGGAACAAGTCATGCAACTACCTTGGCTTTTAGTTTCTTCGTTCATGAAAAATATGGGGCAGCACGAGATAGGAACGCTGCTGCAGGGTCCATGGGCTACTCTGTAGAGGAGATAAAGTATAGCACTGAGGCTTAGCTCTATTCTGCCTCCACGTAGGATCCTGTTCCTTTTATTTTGAAAAAGAAAAGACACAAATCCCACACCTGTTTGATTCTTCTTCCTCTACCAGTTACTTCCCTATTTCCCTTTCACTGGCAACATTTTCCAGCTTTGGCCTCTGCTCCCTGCTCTATTTCTTCACTCCTTAACTCTTTACAACTTTGCTTCCATTTCCACCACTTTGAAATGTCTCTCTGACAGCTTAACTCCTAATTAATAAACCCAATGGACTCTGCTCAGTACTTATTCTCTGTAGTCCCCACTAAGGCACTTGATCAATGCCAAGCCTATCATTCAAAGCTCTCCATGGGTTGGCTGCTACCTACACTTTCAGCCTTAATTCCTGCTACTCACCTATATAACTGGCATTTATATAGCACTTTAAGGATTGCAAAGTGCTTTACTTATATTATGTCATTTGATTATATGACTCCTCTGCTCTAGCTAAACTAATTTAACATATATTTATTAAGGGCCTATTATGTACCATGTAATATGTCAAGCACTATAGGAGATGCAGAGATAAGCGAGACACAGTCTCTCCCTTTATTAAAGCTTATAGTCTAGTATGGGGAAAGAAGACATTCTCATAGAAAAATACAAATTTGAATATTATAAATATATAAGAGGAGTACAGAGTGTGAACTCAGGCAAGGCTTCATAGAACAGGCAACATGTGAGCTGCAGTTTGAATGATGGCTGCTGTATTAACAGCCAGAAATTTGGGGGAAGGGCATTTGAGGGTTGGAATGTAGAAGGAGCAAAGGCACAGATAGAAGAAAGCATGGGACTGGTTTGGAGGTTAACAACTAATCCATTGAGATTAGGGTATAAGATAGGCAAAGGGCAGTAGCATGAGATAAGACTAAAAAGTGGGGAGTCTGGTCTTCATCTTTTAGATAATGGGAAGGCATGGAGGTTTCTGAGCAATGGAGTGATGTAAGCAGGGCTATTCACAAAAGATTAATCTGGTAGGGATGAGTCATATGAATGGGGGAGAGGAATTAATAATAATAATAATAGCTAGAATTTCTATATTGGAATAGAGTCAAGGAGGACAGCAAGAAGGATTTTGTGATAATCCAGGTAACCATTAATGAGGAGTTGAACTACTGAGTTGGCTATGAGAACAGTGAGGGGATACTAGATGTGAAAGATAAGTAGGCGGTAGAGTTGACAGGACCTGGTGGCTTATAAGGTTGAATAAGAAGGATCAGCCAGAGGATGATAGGTTAAGAGTACCTGTGTTTGGGAGTATTTTAGGTTGCTCCTTTTCATGGACTCTACATTCCAGTCAAACTCGCCTACTTACTATTTCATAGACTTGGCATCCCATCTCTTACTACCATGCTTCTGCCAAGACTGGCCTTCAGGCTTGGAATAAACTCCCTTCTCTTGGAACCTCCATCAAGGATCATAACAGGTACTATCTCTTTCTTGTAAAAAGATTTTCCTGATCCTCCAAATTAGTGCTCTCTCTTTCTTCCAAAATTATTGCATTTTAATATATTGTAAAGAAACCTAGATGTGGAATTAGGGGATCTGGAACAGAATTCTGACTCTGCCATTAGACCTTTGGCAAATCCCTTAACTTCTGTGGGCCTCAGCTTCCTTATCTGTAAAATGAGGGGGTTGAACTAAATGGCCACTGTGGTTTTTTCTAGCTCTAAATCTATAATCTAATGATCTGTGTAATTAAAGGATAAAAATTGTTTTGCATTTTGCCTTAGTATGCTCAGGATTTAGCTCAGAGCCTTGTGTTTGGTAGGGGCTTAGCAAATGCTTGTTATTTTTTTAAATACAAATTTTATTCTTTACTATGAACTTGAACACAAGCGTTTTAAATGCAAAGAACAGAAGATGATCGTCCATAAAATCATCAACTTCTCTTGTGTACACTTGTTTAAAAGTATTAAATTTAACATAGTAGTAACAAAGCTGACCTGCTTTGTCTGTGTTCCTTTCTAGACTTTCTTATTCTTTCTTCTGTGTAAATTTTAGATGTTTCATTGATCCTTTTTTTCTTTCACATCATATCAGTAGTCACCATGCCTCTTACCATCCTGTAGTAGAAACCCTCCTTTGTAATAAATAAGTACAGTCATGTCTGAAAATGTATGTCTCTGTCCAAAAATGTATACTTCATTCTGGATCTTGAGTCCATTACCTCTGTCAGATGAGTACTATGCTTTAACATCAGTCATCTAGAATTGGTTGGTCATTACATTGAGTATACTTCTTAAGCCCTTCAAAATGATTGTCTCTACGATATTTTTGTTATTATGTACATTATTCTGATTCTGCTGATTTTACTCTGCATTAGTTCATGTAAGTCTTCTCAAATTTCTTTGAAATAGTCATTTTTTGTAATTTCTTATGGCATACTGGTACAGTGGATAGAGTACCAGGCCTAGAGTCAGTAAGACTCATTTTCCCAAGTTCATATCTGGTCTCAGAAACTTATTAGCTGGGTGACTCTGGATAAGTCGCTTAATCCTGTTTGTCTTAGTTTCCTCATCTATAAAATGAATTGGAGAAGGAAATGGCAAAGTACTCCAGTATCTTTGCCAAGAAAACCCCAAATGGTGTCATGAAAAGTTGAACATGACTGAAATGATTGAAAACAACAGTAAAATAACAATTTCTTTAGCCATTCCCACAAATAATGGGCACTCCTTTCATTCTCAATTCTTTGCCACCACAAAAGAGCTTTTTTTTTAATACAGATGAGCCCTTTCCCACTGTCTTTGAACTCTTTCAGATATATGCCCTAGTAATGACATCACTTGGTGAAAGGGTATATTTAGCAATATTTTGTTTATAGTTCAATTTGCTTTCCAGAATGATTGGATTAATGTACAATGTCAGAAAATTGCTTTAGTGCGCCTATGTTCCTATAGCCACTCCAGCAATAGTGAAATTGAATTGTTGGTGCTATAAACAGAGACAAGGAAGGCAGAAAAGAGGATCTGGGGGAAATAAGAGTTCACTTTTAGATTTCTTGAATTTGAGATGCTGATGGTATATTCAGAAGAGGAATAGAGTAGATAGTTGGAGATGCTAGTCTGGAGTAAGGGAGAGTGGTCAGGCTTAGAAATACAAATTTGTGAATGGTTCACATAGAGGAGATAGCTGAAGCCATGTGAGCCAAATAGATCATCATGGAAGAGGGCACAGAGAGAGAAAACAGAGCCATGGACGTGTTCTTGCTTAAGGGAGTTGGTAAGAAGATAGAGGATATATCAAAGAAGTAGAAGAGTCAGGAGTATGTAGATGTAACAACAATGTAGCTTGCAGCTGCCATTGAGGTATAAGACCCAACACCAGCAACAAGAGCTGCCAGCACAGGTTCTTTTGATCTGCTTTACTAAGGAAAGCAACTTTAAGGGGTTAACAATCTCACTTTAATCAAACATACATATATAACTCACTTAGCTCAGGAGGAAAAGCCAGCATCCTGAACTTTAGAGCAAAGACAAATAAATTACAGAGACCATATAAACAGACCAAATCACAATTCAGTTACCAGAGAAGAACACATGGGTCTGGGTTAGTAAAGCTGGGGGCAGTTACAATGGCTTGCCCAGAGTCTCAATGCTCCTTCCATGAGTGAGCCCCAAATGAAAAATGCCAACCTCTGAGTTTATATACCCTGTTCAGGGTCAAAGGGCGTCACAACATGTGACTCAAACCCATGTAACCTAAAAGTGTCACAAACATGGGATTCAAACCCACTGTAAACTAGGCTTTCCCTTGAGGCAAGGAGGTCATCAAAGTTCTCCTTTGATTTAATCAAACAAACAAAGGCTGGATTCATCAAGGGCACTTAATTAAATAAGTGCTCCAAAAGAGGAAACAGTAAAAAATAAGTCCCACCTTAATTACTGATACAGTAGGATACCCAAGAGGATTTTAACAGCGTCACATGTTACAGAGGTAAAATAGGATGAGAGCTGAAAAAAGACATTGGATTTGGGAATTAGGTATCGCTGAATAGTTTTCAGTAAAGGAATAAATGGAAGATCAACCTTTGTTGTATACAGGGCCAGAGGTATGGTATCCTCACAGAATAGTCATCCTTTAGTGAGTGCTATGCGATGGAAAGAATCCCTTGAATATTTGGCTTACTTTGCAATCTTTGTGTTTTTGCCCAAGTTATTCATTCACCTACAATGCCTGCTCCCTTCTTCTCCATCTATTCAGATCCTTATGCTTCTTCAACACTTAGCTTTTACTCATGCTGGAAATGTAACAGAAACTCAGAATTTGAAGGGGGCTAAGAAACATTTAGTCTAAATATCTATCCAAAAGGAAAATCCCTTCTATGTCATACTAGACGTAGGTCATTCAACCTCTGTTTTAATATATCCAGTGACAGGAAATGCAATAACTAGGGCAGGCAGACCATTCCATTGTTTCACAATTGACTGCAAGAGGAAATCTTTCTCTGTCTTTGATTTTAGTGCTTCCCATTGCTTTCAAATTGGCCTGCTGGTTTCCAGAGTCACTGTCTCTCAATTTGGATGACTTCTTTCAAGACTCAGCTCAGATCTCATTTTCTGCAAGAGGCCTTTAGTGGTACCTAGCTGCTAGTACCTTTCTTTCTCAGCTTGCCTTCCCTTTACTCTGTATAGGTATTGTATTTACTTAGTTATTTATGTGTTATCCCCCCACCCCTGTACTACTTGGTGGGCTCAAGGAGGCCCAAAGAAAAGCATCATAGAGTAATGGAAAGGGTGTTGGACCTGGAGCATGAAAGATCTGAATTCAAATCCTACCAGAGCCACTCACTACCTGTGTGACCGTGACAAATTACTTAAGAAGCTCAGTTTCCTCTTATTAAATTGCATCTTATTATAATTGTATCTATCTCCCAGGTTTATAAGGATTGAGTGAGGTCATTTATGTAAAATGCTTTATAAACCTTAAAACATCATATAAATGTAAGTTATGCTTAATGAATTCGTAGGGAGTTCATGTCAGAGAAATGGACTGACAGAAGTCAGGGCCTTCATATCTGGCTTTCTCCCCTGAGGAGCAGCTATAATTCCTGGGTAGCGCTGGTAGTACTGGGGACCTTATCCCTCACAGAGCCCCAGTACAGGGGCTACCCTGAACCTCCTCTGGACACAGTTACCGAACATGTTTTTCATCTTCATTAATCTGCTCCCCTTCTCACGTTTCTCAGGTCACAGCTGCATTGTTATCTGATGGGCTGGCTGCCAGCCTTCTCAAGCCTGACAATTACAAAGGATGGATTCTCTGACAAAGAATATTTAATTTTTAAAAATCTTTTTTCTTTATCTGTTGTTTTATGTCATGTAAGGTGCATATTGCTTTGGTTTGATAAGTGTGGCCTTTTCAGAGCAGTGGTCAGAGTTGTGGTATCAGTGCTATTGAAACAATGACAATTATTTGGACAAGTAGAACTAGTAGATTTTCTTCTCGTGGCTCTGATGGTATTTTGCCCACTTCATCTCATAGCCCCAGAGAGGTCCAGGATGTTGCTACCTTTCCCCAGATAGTTGAAGTAAAGTGGTCCCTTTTGGTAGGTGTCCTGGGCTAAAGGACAGTGGAGGATTGACAGTTGGGTAATGGATACCTCGTTAGCTCAGGGTGGTTGTGTTTTGCATAATGGCATTTTGAGAGATCAGGCAGTGCCCCTCACACAGACAGAAGAGATGAGTAGTTCACCGCCCTTCCTTCATTATGGAGAATCGCTTCCACTGCGGATGCTTTTCAGCATAGATGGGGAGAGTGTCTTCTTTGAGAAGCTGAGATTCTTTATCTATTTCATGGGTCTCTGGAGTATCTCTCTGATGGGATTGCCAATGTGAGGTTTCTGAGGATAGTTGCAAACCCCAGTGACAAACTTTATCCATTCCCATTGTCCACTGTGAGTTTTCAGAGGTCAGGGTTTCTTAGTGCTCCTGGTCCCTCAGGGCCCATGCACTTTGGGTAAACCCTGAGGAGGAGCCAACTTTCTAACCCAAGCTGTGAGACAGGCTTCCTTAGGCCTGCCTGGGCCTGTCTGTTTCTGGGACAGCTCCAGCCTGCAGGATGTAGGATCCAATTGAGGGTAGTAAAAAGAACAAGGTTGATTGAGAGGTACTGGCAAGAAAGTGACTTTTAAGTGGGCATACTTGGCATCCATGATCAGCAGAGTTTCCTCTTTGGGCTTCCTTAACCTTGGGAAACGAGTGGTGTTTCCTCCACTAATAAGAGAGACAGAGAAGCAACATGGCATAATAGATAGAGGGATGGTTGAGAAGATGTGAACTCAGTTCATGCCTCTGACAAATACTATCTGTATGACCATGGGCAAGTCACTTCTTAATGTCCTTGGAAAGTCTCTTTGACTATAAGTTACAAAGAAATTGTTGAAATTAAAAATTTGGAACTTCCCCCTCAAAAAAAAAGCTGGAGGGGAAAACTGAAGCAAAACAGTAATTTCAATTTCTGCAGGACCTAAAGAATTGGTGTCAAGACTGAAGCCTGAATTCCCAGCTCTGGTCTCTAATTGGCTGTCATACTTATTTCCAGTCTACATATCACTCAGTTATTTGTGGGACTGAGCCTCCTGGGTTAGAAGATAGAGCTTTTGGAGGATTCACTGCTTCCAAAGAACTCCTGGGAGACACAGGGTGAAAAAAGGCAGGTACTGGGCTTTGAGGAGATGTTGCTAAGGCCCCAGCCCAACTCTACATGATTCCTTTTACAGCTTTTCCTTCAAATTATCTTAACTGTATAGGACATTGAATTAGCAAGGCTTTAGGTTTGGCCTTCTTCATGATCTCCTGGCTAGGGAACAGTGAAACAACGAACAATGACTTCCACTCCCCCCAGAACCCCCCAGCCCAAGACCCAAATAAGTCATCATTTGCCCTCTGATGAGCAGTGGTAGTCTGGTCAATCTTTTACCCTTATCTGTAGCATTGGCTTATTAATAACCATGCTACCTTATCATTTAAATGGTGATGAATGGCTATTGATCTAATTAGCATTCATTTATGCTATAGTTGTTTAACTCCCCCAAGTATGAATAAATTAGCATTTATAGTTCGTACAGCCAAAAATTGCATAAAGGTGACTTACATCTCTACAGAAACTAGTTATAGTAGCTCAGAAGGCCCGTTTCTCTGTTTTTGAATAAGTTGCTTAATCTCTGTGTATCTTAGTTTTCTCATCTGTCAAATGGGAATAAAAAGATCTCTGCTGCAGGGTTGGACTATGTGTTCCTCAATGAGAGCTAAACCAATCTAGTGTTCTTTCTAAGGTCCAAAGAAACAAAGAAATTGGGTGCACTCTGAACAGCATAGACTACTATTATAAAAATGCCAGGCATTATTATTAGTTTTTTTTTGTAAGTGACTTGGTGGCACTGGAGTCTAGGCTAGCCTGATAGCACTGGGGAATACTTTATCATAGGATCGTAGGTTTAAACCTAGTAGGGGTTTGAGAGGTCATATAGTCCAACACCCTTATTTGTAGATGAAGCCCACGGAGGTGAGGTAACTAACCCAAAGTTACAGAGGTAGCAAGTGGCAGAGCCGGTATTTGAACCCACATGCTTTGAATCCAGAACCAATAACCTTTCCATTGTACCAGAAGTCTCTGAACACAATCAGTCCTCTTGTTAGGTCACTTTCAGGTCAATGGTGGATTTCTAACTGAAATCACCAGACACTCAAAGGATGGTCAGCTTGATGGGAGTCTGGGACATGTCTAATCGATTTGGCCTTTCTCTGATTGATGTGGGGGATTTTATTGTTCTTTCAAGTTTGAGTTCTCAGCTTTGTTTGGGGGGAAACTATGGCACCAGTACACAGACTTCTGTCCTCTCTAAGATCTACTTGATAAAACTGCCCTTGGTGATGGGGAGAGTTTTCTGTTTCCAATTTTACAGAACATTGACTTATCAGAGAGGAACATCTGAAGGCACTGGCTCCAGGAGCCTGGTCCTCACTGAGCCTGTCATCTTGGCAAGTGTCAGCAGAGGGAGTTCTGCTGCTGCAGTTCTACCCTAAGATCTCAATACCAGGGGTGCAGGGGAAGAAGGGGCAGGCCCTAAACACTGACCAGCAATCGCTTCCTTTGTAACTCCATAAGTGTGGACTGGAGCGGTAGAGAAGTAGCCAGATCTAGGCTGTCTAGGGATGTGAGGCAGAGGTACGAGTCTCAAGTGCACCAAACCCTGCTTTTAAAGGAAGATGTGAGCCTGAGCCCTTGACTCAGGGAACTCCAGATGCCACTAAGAGTAAATCTGCTCCAGTGTGCTTAGAAGCAGGGAAAGAGTGATTTATTTCAGTAGCTCCGACTGGGATTGGGGAGAAGGGTGGTGCAGGATACCATGGCCTGGACAATGAGAAGAGAGATCACCCATTGTGATGATCCACTCCACTTTACTCCATGAATAGCCTCTCTGTCTCTCTGTCTCTGTCTCTGTCCCTCTCTCTCTCTCTCTCTCACTTTCTCTCCCCTCTCCCCCACTCTGAATGAAGTTCCATTAGGATAGGGGTGAACTCTGAGGGTCCTTGGGAGTGACTGGTATTCTTGAACTTGTGCGCTACTTTGCCCAAGTTCATGTGGGACTGGCGGGGGGGGGGGGGGGGG
>CM053622.1:701875311-701893290 GCA_028646595.1 Phalanger gymnotis | reverse complement strand
GTGCTCAAGACACACTTTAAAGCTTAATCTGCATTATTAACATTTTAAGTCTAGACAATCAACAAAACAAAAAACTAAGTTCTGATTTGTAGCATTTACTGATTTGCAAGCTGTTTAAATGCTCACACTTCTTATACCTTCCCCCACACCACCCCATTCCCCACCAGTAATCCTCCTTGCTATCCCTGGAGCAAGTCACTTCGTTTCCGTTTTCATTAGTTGTCCCCCATGCCTGGAATTCTCTTCCTACTCATCTCCTTCCCTTGATTTCCTTGACTTCCTTTAATTCCCAGCTAAAATCCCACCTTCTATAAGACACTTTTCCTAATCCTTCTTAATTCTATTATTGTCTGTTTCTTATCTACAATTTATTACATATATAGATTGTTTAGACATAGTTATTCTCATTTAATAGTGAACTCCTTGAGAGCAGGGACAGTCTTCTACTCTAGTGCTTAACACAATGCTGGGCACAGAGAAGGCACTTAATAGATGTTTGCTGATTGACACTGAAAATTTAACAATTGACTCTAGCACATCCCTGAGTCTACCCCACTGAGAGGGAAGCTGGGGAACAAGAATTTATTCTGATAGGAGGCTGACAAGGAGGGAGGTCTTGATGATCAGAGATTTTCTTGAGAAAATAGTGACCTCAAAGGATATGAACAAACAGTTCTCAAAAGAAGCATTTCAAACTATTAACAAACCATATGAAAGAATGCTCTAAATCATTAATAATAAGAGAAATGCAAATCAAAACAACCTTGAGGGCAAGGATGGTCTTTTTGCTTGTGTTTGTATTCCCAGTATTTATGGCTATGCCTGTAGTAATTGCTTAATAAATTCCAAATTGCTTTCCAGACTGGTTGTACCCATTCACCAACCCACCCACCAACAGTGCACCAATGTGCCTGTTTTTCAGAAACCCCTCCAATAATTATAATTTTCCTTTTTTGTCACCTTTGCCAATCTGAGGGGTGTAAGATGGAATCTCAGAATTGCTTTAATGTGCATTTCTCTAATTTTTAGTGATTTGGACCTTTTTTTTTCATTTTTTCTGGGTTTCTTCCCTTGAAGACTGCTTGTTCATATCCTTATACCATTTATCAATTAGGGAATGGGTTTTATTCTTATAAATCTGAATTAGTTCCTTATATATCTTAGAAATGAATCCTTTACGAGAAACTTGCTGCAAAGATTTCTTTCCCCAACTGTTTCCCTATTAATCTTAGCTTTATTGGATTTGTTTGTGCAAAACTTTTAAATTTTGTATTAACAAAATTTGCATGTATTTTATCATCTTTATTCAGTTATCTCTTGTTTGGTCATGAACTTTTCTTCATAGATCCAATAGGTATTTTTTTTCACATTTCTCTAATTCGTTTATGTTGTGACCTTTTATATCTTGGCCATGTATCCATTTGGAGCTTCTCTTGTCTAAATCTTAATTTTTTTTGACACTGCTGTTCAATTGTCCTAGCAGGATTTTTTCAAATAGTGAGTCCTTATGCCAGTAGCTGGGGTCTTTGTATTTATTGAATACTAAGATATGTGATACTTTTACTTCTGCATGTTATGTACCTAATTTGTTCCACTGACCAATCTTTATTTTTTAACCAGTACCAAATTGTTTTGAGAATGAGTGCTTTTAGTTTGAGATCTGGTACTGAAGAAGATTGTATCTCCAAACTCCCAAGATTGTGGTGTTCAGGACAAGGGACCATAGTACCATAGGTTTAGTGCTGTAAGGGACTTCAGAGATCATCTTTTCTAGCCATCTTATTTTACAGATGAGAAAACTGAGGCAAAGAGAAAATAATAAGAGGTAGCATTTATATAGCTCTTTAATGTTTGCAAAGCACTTTAGATATATTACCTCATTTGATCCTTACAAAATCTCAGTGAGGTAGGTGTTATTATTATCCTCATTTTATAGGTAAGGAGACTAAGACTTAGGTTAAGGGACTCGCCCAGGGTCACACAGCTAAGTGTCTGAAGCAGGATTTATACTCTGGTCTTTCTGACTCCAAGTCCAGCACTCTATCCTACTGCCTAAAGTTATACAGGTAGTATGTAGTAGACATAGGATTTGAATCCTGCTCCTTTGGCTTCAGATTTGTAGTGGTAAAATATTGAGTTTGGTCCTGGTCAGTTTCTGCAGAAAGGGTTATAAAAGGTCTCACAGATAATAAAGTATGCAGACCATTTTCTCTTCAAGATAGATTCAAAACTGATCTGATTCTGCTGGAAGAGAGGGCTCTGGTTTGAGCCTCTGATCATCTCCATTGCATAAACTAACCCTGTCACCTCGTGTCATCTTTATCCCCATGGAGATTCTATATTCTCTGTGCTAATTGATATATGAGGAAGAGCTGCTAGCCCCATCCAGCCTGGAACGTAGCAGTCATACAGTAGAAAGAGCCTGGGTCAGTCAGGAGACTTGCCTTTGTGTCCTGACTCTAGCACTTCTTTGGTAAAGCAGAAAGACCACTGGATTTGAAATCAGAGAACCTGGGTTCAAATCCCAGCTCTGCTTTTTGTGAAGCAGACTTCGGACAAGTCGATGTGATTGTGGTTTGCTCTCAGTTTCCTCGTCTGCAAAGTGAAAAGGTGGGGACTAGAAAATCTCTTAAGTTCTCTTTTCTATCTAAGCCTATGATTTCAAGTTTCAGATGCCCCAAAGTGGGAAGTTTTTCCCTGAAATAGGAAAAGCCCTAGGTTCTCACTTTTTCCATGAATAGAACCCTTGACTTGAGCTGGACAGGGAAAGGAGACCCTTGGGCAGTTCAGCCATTCCTTTGTTCTATCCGTCAATCAATGTTCTCTTGTGACTTTAAGAGAAATGAATGCTGTGTTTTTGTTGTGTTCCCCGATTTTTATTTCTTGTGGAAGTAGGTGGTTTATCAGCCTGCTTCTCTCTCCCCAAAGACAGGCTTTAGGGCCAGGTGAGACTCGCTTTCTGCCATTAGGTAGAAGACCCCAGAGCTCTCTCTGTCAATCAGGCAATCAACAAGCATTAAGTACCTACTAGTGCCTGGGCTTGGAGATTCAAAGGCAAAAAATGAAACTGTCTCCAAACTCAAGGAGCTTACATTCTATAAGGGAAATAACACGTGCATGTATAAGTACCTCTAGAATGTAGACAAACTGATGTCCCTTCTCTGGTCCTAGGGGCGGGCAGACACGTAGAGGTGGTGAAAGACTGAAATAGCTAGGTAGAAGAGTGTCTATAGAGTTGGCCTCAGTCAGGAAGACCTGAGTTCAAATTTGACCTCAGATACTTACTGGCTTTGTGACCTTGGGCAAGTCACTTAGGCTCTGTCTGCATAAATTTCTTCATTTATAGTATAGGGATAATAATAGCACCTACCTCTCAAGGTTTTTGTGAAGATCAAATGAGATGATAATTATAAAGTGCTTAGCACAGTGCCTGGCACATAGTAAGTGCTATAAAAGTGTTAGCTATTATTATCATTATTATTATTCCATTATGGCTATGAGATTTATAAAAAACAATTTGCATTCTCCATGATCCAATAGTAATAGCAATAATGATAATAACTCACATTCATGTAGTGCTTTAATGTTTGCAAAGTGTGCCACATACATTTGACCCTCTCTGTCCCTAGTTCTCCGGTCAAGAAAGGGACATTGATGATTGATGTGCTATCCATTGTGTTACCAATGAATAGACCTGGGGTCCTTATTCCTGCTGGCTCTGGGCTAGATGTCAGTCTTTAGCATTTGATGAGACCTTACAACACTGGGAGAGACAGTTGTCTGGAATGCTTGGGATGGTCCTGGAGTCAGATCAACTACCTGCTGTGGCAGTCAGTGTTCGATTAAGCTTAGGTCAGGTTTGGATTCAGATTCGTGCTGGCAATAAGACACACTCCCAACAGAATAAAGTTTTTATTGAAAGACAGGGAAATGCTATATTGAACCCACAACCATGTCAATCAACAATTCCTAACAAATACAACACAGTGACAGAGACAAAGACACAGACGACATAGATGCACCACCTTTCAAGGGAACACCTACACTTGATCCTTCAAAGTTGAGGGGGTCCCGGTTTACACAACTGGATCAAGGTCTTGAAAGGGAAGGTCCCATGCAAAGTATCCTCTCCATGGGTGAGATCCCAATGTGGCTGACCCACGTGGTGACTTATATACCATCCCGAACAAAGAAAACTCACTGCTACCTGTGCCGGATTTTTCCTGCCAGAGAGGGCAGCTACCCTGCCTCAGGAGAAAAATCATCTTAAGAACTGACTAGGTCCTTAAAAGGCAGTCTCAGGAATGTTTTCTGTCCTTTGCTTGGGAATGTTTCCTATTTTTTGTTCAGGGCCTATCAGTCTCCAAGCAGGAGAGTCCAAAGGTTTGGAAAAGGGGGTAAGGGCTTGTGCAGAGGACAGCCTGATGTATACGTGCTGGGCTTACACTGTAATATGGAAGATCTTCTATAATGATTTATCATTCTGTCAGTGACCAGTTCCAGCAAGTTCCCTGACTCAGATAGGGGTCCTGTGACTTTTAGCCTTGAGCCCTGGCCCTGGGATCGAAGAAGAACTTGGAGCTTCCTTCCTCCAAGAGATCCTGGCCCACAACCTGGTTGCTGTAGACCAGGAGTACCGTAAGCTGAACCAGCTGCCAATGGAGGGCATGCCCAACCTCCACGTACTTGGGAGCCCTCCCTTCTGCTCCCCATGCTGATTCAGCAACATCCCCCTTGGTGCCCTTGGCTTTCCGCCACCATGCAAAGCCAAGTCTAGTTACAATGATTTGGTTCATCTGGAATCTCATATCCTGTACTCTCTTCCAACATGGTGCTTAGCCAATTTGCACCCCAGGCGATGAGGAGCAGCAGCTCTGGGAAGACGGAAAACCTATTCCACTGAAGGCTCTTGATCTTACATGGGGCTCAAATGACCAGCAGTGAGGCCCATGACGGGGAGGACGAGAGTCAAGCTGCCAAGCTTTCCTTGCCTCTATAGAAGCCACTGGCTGTTTCTGGTGTAGTATGGTTCCTACCCAGCAGCACCAAGGAGCTGGCTGGCAATCAGCAACCCGTTGCTATAGCATGCTAACTGCTTGGCTTTCCTCCATCCATCCAGGGCATTTGGATCCATTTCTTGTGTTCTACTTATGAACTTGGGAAGTAAGCTAGCAGGTCTCATTGGGACTTGCTTCTATCAGTGTCATTTTCTTTCCAGTTCTGAGTGAGGCTTTATTTCCTTACCATTCTCTCCTCAGTCTTCTCATGGGACCAATGCTACTAGAGATAGGATATATGTGATAAGGAGAGGCATGGGGAGGTGGGGTAGGGAAAGTGCGGTTAGGAAGCAAGTTAGATTTACTTGACATTGTTGAGTAAAGCTCTTGAAGGACTCCAGGGTGGTGAGAACTAGATGAAGGGGTCAGTCATAGCACTGGTACTAAGTCATTGGAGCCACTGATTAGGGGTCTGTATTGTAGCTTCTGATAGTGCTACCATGCCAAATTCATCTGGTTAGAGTGAATAGGTTTATGGAGGTGTATAGGAGAGACCTGGATTGAGCAGAGGTATACATTTGGCCAACTGCCCCAGGGGCCAGCGTTTCCAGAGAGGAGAAGCTCCTTAAACCATCTTTCCTGCTTCAGGTAAAAGATCAGCTCTATTTAGTTTTCAAGGTCAGAGTGATGAAAAAAGTGTTTCATTTCTACCCTAAAATTCCACTTCTTTTCTGCTTTCTTCACAGCGTATAGTAGGGCATTTGAATTACATGGGGAACAAAAATAACTCCTTTAGGGTTTCAGTTCTTGTTAAGAGACTCTAGAGTCTGTAAGCTTCTTGAGGACAGGCACTGGTGTTTTCATTGGTTTTCATATTCCCCATAGTAGACCTTACATATAATAGACATTCAAGAAAGATAGTTGAATGAATGAGTTTTCTTAGGTCCCTTCCAACTCTACAATTCTATGCCCTCAGAGGCCCACATAGCAAGACAGATGTTGTGGCTGCACTCCTGGCAGAGTTGCAAAGATCAACAGATACGCAGATCTGCTGGCATGCAAAGACCTTATCAGCAATCCAACAGCTGGTATTGAGGGAGGTAGTAATGAACTTACCTACTTAGCATTTCTGGGAGAATCCTCAGGCGTAACAACAATACACTCAGCCAATGCACCTGCACTGTGGAGATGATCAGAGGCAAGGTGTCTCACTCCACCAAGGCAAGGTTGGTCAGCATCTTCACAGCTGTTTCCCACAGAAAGGAAAACTCCCTAAGTTCCCAGGCAGTGTAAACTGACCGTGTGTTTATAAAATATGCTCCAAGGCCCAAGTAAAAGAAAACATTTAAAATGCATGAACCTTCACCAAAGTAAATGACTAGAAACTGAGGGCAGGAGAGAGAGAGAATAGTTACATGCCAATCAAAGTGTCTTCCTTCTTCCATGAACACCCAAACTGATCTGAAACAACAGCCTAAAAAATAACCCAAACATACAAATCTTTTGAAAATGAAAAATGGTGCTGATATGTAGTTTAAAAGGCAGAGGCGCCATTTAAATCTTGAAGGGGTGGTCCCCCAGACAGTGCTAGAAGGTAACTGTCACAGACCACACAGTTACCAAAAGAATCAGCAGCCTCTAACTTGTCTTCACGGCCTAGCTTCTGAAAGTCTTAATGCTTTGAAAGAAGCAACGTAGGCAATAGGCTTGTGAATTTTCTTTTTTTGATTTCTTTTTTATTTTTACTTTACAACACTCAGAGTTTTTGAGTTCCAAATTTTCTCCCCTTTCCCTCTCAGATGGCATGTAATCTGATATAGGTTCTACATATACCTTCACATTAAACTTATTTTCATGATAGGTTGTAAAGAAGAATTATAACCAGTGGAACGAACCATGAGAAAGAAGAAACAAAACCAAAAAAGAGAGAAAAGAGAGAGAGCAAGTAGTTTGCCTCAATCTGCATTCAGACTCTGTGTTCCTTTCTCTGGATGTGGATAGCTCTTTCCATCATGCATCCTTTGGAGATGTCTTAGAACCCTTGCATTGCTGAGAGGAGCCAAGTCTATCAAAGTTAGTCATCACAGATACCATGTGTCTGTAATTGTGCATAATGTTCTTCTGGTTCTGCTCCCCTCACTTAGCATCAGATCATGTAAGTCTTTCCAGGTTATTATGAAGTCCATTTCTTATAGCACAGTAGTATTCCATTATATTTATATACCACAACTTGTTTAGCCATTCCCCAATTGATAGGCATCCCCTTGATTTCCAATTCTTTGACATCACAAAAAGAACTGCCATAAATATTTTTGTACATGCAGGTCCTTTTCCCACTTGTATGATCTCTTTGGGATACAACCCTAGAAGTGGTATTGCTAGGTCCAAGGGTATGCATATTTTTATAGCCCTTTGGGCATAGTTCCAAATTGCTCTCCAGAATGACTGGATCTGTTCACAACTCTATCAACAATATAACAATGTTCCTATTTTCCCACATCTTCTCTAGCATTTATCATGTTTGGGTTTTGTCATATTAGCCAATCTGACAGAAAAGATGTGGTACCTAAGAGTTGTTTTGATTTGCATTTCTCTAATCAATGGTGATTTAGAGTATTTTTCATATGAATATAGATATCTTTAATTTCTTCCTCTGAAAACTGCCTGTTCATATCCTTTGACCATTTATCAATTGGGGAATGACTCGTATTCTTATAAATTTGACTCAGTTTCCTGTATATTTTAGAGATGAGAGGACTTTATCAGAGATACTGGTTGTAAAAATTCTTTCCTAGTTTTCTGCTTCCCTCCTAATCTTGGTTGCTTTGGCTTTGTTTGTGCAAAAACTTATCAATTTAACATAATCAAAATTATCCATTTTGCATTTTGTAACACTCTCTGTCTCATCTTTGGTCGTAAATTCTTCCCTTCTCCATAAATCTGACGAGTAAACTATTCCTTGCTCTCCAAAATTGCTTATAGTATCAGCCTTTATATCTAAATCGTGAACCCATTTTGACTTTATCTTAGTATACAGTATAAGATACTGGTCTATACCCAGTGTGAATTTTCAACTATGGCTTTTGTACCATAGTTAATCATCATGTCAAAGGATCCCATTTCCTGAAAGCACTGGAGAACAAACATCCTTTCTAACCAGGGGCCCCAATCCCTCCACATGAGCTGACTCTGAGTCTTCTGATAAGCCACTTTGCTTCATGTTGAGATGATCTCACAGAATTCTCTCTGGAAGAGGATCCTGATGCAGAAACACCATGTGAAGGTAGAGATTAGGAAGAGGAAGAGGAGCAAATGCAGCTATGCAAAGTAGCAATTGGCACCAGCATAGTCTTGTGACACTGAAATGTAAGCCAATCATATAATGTCAATCACAGTTGGAGGGGCTTGGATGAATAGCAGGAATTTGGATAACCACAGGCTGAGGCATTCTCATAGACCCTTCTCACGAGCTAGAAGGCCATGGTTAATTTCTCTGTCTGCAAAGTTACTAGCCCTTGGTATTGGCTTGTAGCCATTAGAACTTCCTTCATGTGTCACTTTACCATTAACCTCTTCTTAATTGAATAATACCAGTGCCAGGACACATTTTAGAAGTTATCTAGCCCAATTCTCTCATTTTACAAAGGAAACCAAGGTTTGGAGGGGGTGACTCACCTAGGGTTCCACAACTAATTAGTGGCAGAACCATTGTTGTTTGTCCTTCATTCTCAAAGAGGACCATGATATCAGGGAGGTGATGCCATGACGTGCAACTGAATTGGATTTAAGTGCAGCAGGGCTGTGCAAAGTCACCAGCTTCACTTTCTCCTCTGAAGCCATCTGAGTCCAGTGGTGAGATATAGATCAGGACAACTGGACACAGTGGGAGTCATAGTTGAGTCCCAAAGAACCAGACCCTAGATCTATGTGTTTTATATTATACTACCTGGCTTCAATCTGTATGGGAATCTGGATGCCCTTTTAATCTTATGGGAGTCACCAGTTGGCAACGAAAATCATACTGGTACATCAACACATAAGTGCATTGTGCTATAGGGAAAAGAACGGCTTGGGTACACCTTCAATCTCTGTTCCTGGGAGAGGTTGAGGCTGGTGGATCATTTGAGCTGGAAGTTCTGAGCTGCTGTAGGGCTAGAGCCAAATAAATATCCAAACTTAATCCCACACAAATAGGGTAAGCCCCTAGATAGATGGACAACTAGGCTACTTAAGAAGGGGAAAAGCTGGCTCAGGTTAGAAAAACAGTGCAGTTAAAGCTTCTGTACTGCTCATTACTGGGATTGAGCCTTGAGTGGCCATCACACTTCCAGGCTGGGTGAGATAGGGACACTCCGTCTCAGGAAGAAAAGAAAGGAAATAAAAAGAAAAGAAGGAGGAAAGAAAGAGAACACTGCATTGGGAATAAAAAGGCCTGGGATTTTCAGCCTTTCTTTGCTACTCATTCTTGTGTTATCTTAAATTGCTCAGCCTCACTCGTTGATCCAGTGAGGGGGTTGGATTAAATCTCTAAGTTCCTTTCAATATCTAAAATTCTATGGCTCCTAATTCTGAGATAGCACTGAAGGTCAGGTTAGTCCTGGGAGAACTGCTTCCTCAGAATGTACTCTAAGGAAAACATCTCCAAGCTCAGCCTGTCATTGGAGGGCTGGGGGAGATTTTGGTGGGGAAAAGATACTCAAGGAATTGACCCATTTCTGGATCTTTTATTTGATGGTGTGCAGGGGGTTATGTCTGAAGCTATTTTGGGAATTCCTGAAGTATCCTGGAGCTTCCGGGGCAGAGATTTTAGAAGCTATGTTTCTTTCTTCCTACTTTTTTTTTGAAGTCATGCAAAACATTTTTCCCTATTAGCCATGTTGCAAAAGAACACACACACACACACACACACACACACACACACACACACACACACACCAAGAAAAATAAAGTGAAAAAAGTATTCTTCAATCTGTACTCAGAGTTCTCTGAGTTCACTCAGTTTTCTCTTTGGAGGTGGATAGCATTTTCCATCGTGGGTCGTTTGGAACTAACTGTCTTGGATCATTGTCTTGATCAGAGTATCTAAGTCTTTTACAGTTGACCATGGTTACAATATTGCTGTTACTGTGTGTAATATTCTTCTGGTTCTGCTCACTTTACTTTGTAACAGTTCATATGTGTCTTCCTAGGTTTTATCTGAAACTATCCTCCTTGTCATTTCTTATCGTATAATAGTATTTCATCACAATCATATACCACAAATTGTTCAGCCATTTCTGATTGATGAGCATCGCCTCAACGTTCAATTCTTTGCCTCCACAAAAGAGTTTCTCTAAATATCTTTGTACAAATAGTTCCTTTTCCCTTTTCTTTGAACTCTTTGGGACATAGACCTAGTAGTGGTATTGCTAGGTCAAAGGATATATAAAGTTTTATAGCCCTTTGGGCATACAGACATACCTCATTTTATTGTCCTTTGCTTTATTTCACCTCACAGATATTGTGGTTTTGTTTTTACAAATTGAAGGTTTGTGGTAACCCCGTGTTAAGCAAGTCATTTGGCGCCATTTTTTTTCAGCAGCACATGATCACATTGTGTCTCTGTGTCACATTTTGGTAATTATTACAGTATTTCAAATCTTTTCATTATTATTATATCTGATATGGTGATCTGTGGTCAGTGTTCTTTGATGTTACTATTGAAATCATT
Organism: Phalanger gymnotis; assembly: GCA_028646595.1. Lineage (NCBI taxonomy): Eukaryota > Metazoa > Chordata > Mammalia > Diprotodontia > Phalangeridae > Phalanger > Phalanger gymnotis. Next base: position 701,882,583 of record CM053622.1, on the reverse strand, counting down.
TTGGGGCACTCCTAGACATGCCAATATAAAAAGGAGAGCTCAATTGGTGAATGTTGTGTGTGTTCTGAGTGTTCCACCCAACAACTGTTACTCTGTCTCTCTCTCTCTCTCCTCTGGCCTCCCTATTCCCTGAGACACAATAGTACTGAAAAACATTAGTTGATAAAGCAGCCTCAGGGTTTGAGATGATTGACTACAGTTTTGAAAGAATTTCTACTGTGAGTAAGATGCTATCAAACAGCATCACAATATTCATGAAGGGAAGAGTCAATTGATGAGGCAAACTTCATTGTTGTCTTATTTTAAGAAATTGCCACCGCTACTCCAACCTTAGCAACCACCACCCTGATCAGCAGCCATCAACACTGAGTCAAGATCCCCCACAAGCAAGATTATAACTCACTGTAGGGTCAAATTATGGTTAGCATTTTTTCCCTATAAAGTATTTTTAAATTAAGGTATGTACATTTTTTAGACATAATACTATTGAACATTTACTAAACTACAGTATAGTGTAAACATAACTTTTATGTATACTGGGAAACCAAAAAGTTTGTGTGACTCCCTTTATTAAGATATTCACTTTACTGTGGTGGTCTGGAGCCAAATCTGCAATATCTCCTAGGTATTTCTGTGGTACCAAATTTTAACCCATATGTTTCCATGGGGTGACTGAAAAATTTCTCAGAACTACCACAGTTCTGAACCGAATATTCAGGGTAGGGGACCAGGACCACCTACCCTGAGGTTTTATTATGAACCAGTCTTATTCCTAAAAGGAATATTCCTTACTTGTTTTTGAACTAAGCATTCAGAGCAAGAGAAGAGAAGCCCTTAAAGTTTCATAAATGAAAACAGAGATGCGATAGATCATAATTCCTATCTGCCTTCCTCTCTGATATGTAGCTGAAAAAGGAAGTTCCAGGAAAAGCAATGTAGGATTATTATGGAATTGGGCCTCGGAGGTGCATTTTTTCACTTTATTTTCAGAATCTTTGCACCACCAGGCCCATCTAGGTCATCCTTTGCATTATGTTAAAGGCAGAAGGCTGCCTTATATTAAACCTTTTAAAGATAGTGAGCAGGCTAATCTCTGCTCTAAACATTGCCATACCCTCCTTCCTTAATGCAGAATCTGGCTGTGGAGGGCTTGGGGCTGTTTACATGAAGATGGCATTTCCAGGTTCCTATTGTCACAGTATACCACCATCATTTGTAATAGGAAATGTATTGGGATTCTCTCTCCCCAATCTCATCTGGAAGCTTAAACAGATTAGTAAAAGAAGGAATTTTCCATTTATAGAGGAAGACTCTTTAATTCTCTTTCCCTCTATTCCTGAGTCTACTACAAGAGAACAGGAAGCACTTGTTAACCTTTTACTATGTATAAGACATTGTGCTAGGCACTGACGATCTAAAGAAAAAAACCAAAAACTAGTCCCTGCTCTCAAAGTAGTCGTGTTCTACTGGGCCTGCAGGTCCTATGAAGTGCAACAAAGTATGGATCAATTCTCTGACGCTTGTGCTAATTTTGGCCTAACAATTAATACCAAGAAAACGCAGGTGCTCCATCAGCCACCATCACACCATCCATACATGGGACCATCCATTACACCAAATGGAGAAGTTTTGAATTCTGTGGATAAGTTCACTTACCTTGGTAGTGTACTTTTCAGGGATGTACACATTGATAATGACGTTGACGCATGCATTGCCAGAGCTAGCTCGGTGTTTGGGAGGCTCCGAAGGAAAATATGGGAGCGAAGAGGTATTAGATTGACTACCAAACTGAAGGTCCACAGGCCTCATTGTTGTATGCCTGTGAAACCTGGACAGTCTACCAGCACCATGCCAGGAAACTGAATCACTTTCATCTGAATTGTCTTAGGAAGATTCTGAAGATCACCTGGCAGGATAAGGTACCAGGCACTGAGAGCCTTACTCGAACTAAACTGCAAAGCATTCAAACTCTGCTTCAGAGAGCACAACTCAGATGGGCTGGCCACATTGTTCAAATGCAAAATGTATGCTTGCCAAAAAAACTATTATGGAGAATTCACACAGGGCAAGCGTTCACACGATGGTCAGAAGAAGCAATACAAGGACACTCTCAAGGTCTCTCTCAAGAACTTTGGAATTAATTGTGTGACATGGGAGACAATGACACAGCACCACTCAGCATGGCATGCCCACATCAGAGAAGGTTCTGTGCTCTATGGGCAAAGTAGAACTGAAACAGCTCAAAGGAAATGCAGGATGCACAAGTTGGGAGTATCCGCCCCAAATGTTCACACAAACTATTTGTGCCCAACCTACGGTAGAGCATTCTGAGCTCATATTGGTCTCATCAGCCATAGTCAGACACATTGAAACTTGATTCTAGCATAGTGATGTCATTTTGGTCCTTTTCAAGAACAAAGGACACCAACCAACCACCCACCCAACCAACCAACTTTGGACATACTGTTGCTTTTCTCAATAAATCATAATTATAAAATAGGCAAGTCAAATGCTGCTTCCCATTTTCCAGGGTGAGATGTATAGTTGAGGGTGAAAGGGACGTAGCCTATCAAGAGGAAGGGTCAGATCCTGACGGGTTGCTATGTGGCCGGTACGATACTAGACACGGTGAACGACATCTCAGTCTTGAACAGTCTCAGTGGTATCAATTAGAATTTACAGAATCTTGGGCCTGAAATTCTATTTTTGGCACAAGGGAGCCAAGTTTGTGTTCCTGGCTACTCTTTTGGGGAAGGAGACGACATGTGACTTTAAAAACAAGCAAACAAATGAACAATTTTCCCTGAAATCCAATTTCACCTCTAGACCTACCATAGACTGTGGCTCTCTGTTTTTAGAGATTTGTCTCTCCCTCTTGTTACCCCAGGGCCTGGGAAACTGCACCAATGCCAGGAACCAGCCCCTGCCACCCGTACCAAGGTTCCTGCTGTGAGGTGTTAAATTGGCAACACTTGTGAATCAGTTTTGCCTGGAGGCAGGCCTTTTGAATAGAAAGGGAAGCTCAGAGGCATTGATCTTATGTAGTATTTAGCAAAACTGATTTTTTTTTTAACTCTCTTCCTCCCCTGCTTTCAGAAAAAGTTAAGTCTTTTTACTCTGATACTTGGATGGATTCTTGACCTCATCCATTCCCTCCACCACTGCAGATCATAACTCATCCATGCCTACTCATGCTGGCTGATTCCTTATAGAGGATCTATCCTACAGACTGTAGACTATGTCTCAGTTACCAGGTCAGCTCTCAAGCTGTCCATCAGTTAACCCTCACTCTTGCTACTTGCCACCTCATACTGCTGTATGTGTCCTTGAAGTCTTTATGTCAATTGTCGCATAAAAGTCATTATTAATAACATGCTACATCCTTCTCATAGAAAAATCCATGTTCCATCGTGGGGAATTGCAAACTTTTGCAATCTTTGTTTGGAGAATAATCGAAAAGTACATAGTAAAAGTTACAAAAATAATTTTAGCCTTTCACCCAATAATTCTGTGGGGAAAAACATCCTAAAAGTTACACACCTATACCTACAGAGCCATATTTGTATGTATATATATATGTGTATGGGGCAGCTGGGTGCCACAATGGTTAAAGTACTGGGCCTACAGTCAAAAATGATCTTGAGAAGGAAATGGCAAACCACTCCAGTATCTTTGCTAAAAAAACCCCCGAATGGGGTCATGAAGAATTGGACACAACTGAAAAATGACTAAGCAACAATGTGTGTGTATGTGTATATATGTGTGTGTATGTGTATATATGTGTAAATGCTGTCAATTTAAAAATTTTCATAGGAGTATTATGTGTAATTGCAAAAAATTGGAAGCAATACGACTAAATAAATTACGTTAGTATTATAGTGCCTAGGACAGACAAATCTTACAAAGAATATGAAAAGATATGGAAATACATCTATGAAATAATGCAATGAAGAACGTGGAACCAAAGCATTGCATACTAGCTCTAATCATATAAGAGGGAAAGTTGAATGAGAATGAATAGACAAAGAATACTAATGGGAGCGCGTCATGTTACTTTATGCACCAAAATTAATTTAAATGCAAATACTTGCTCAGAAATTTTGGTTGGCTATATCGATGTGCAATATTAAGTTTTTGATAAAACTTTTAATAATAATAGAAAAGTCCACCATGCATCTTTCCATAGTCTTGAGCTTGATTCCCTTGAGAGACCTGAGAAATTGGAACATGGCTGTTGTGTTACTTCCAAAGGTCTGGAGAAAAGAATGGTAGACAGAGTGTAGAGCCAATTTGCAAATGAAACAGAAAAAAACAACAAATCTCTTGGTGCTAAGTACTCCACCTAATTTCTTTGCAGTGCACACCCACATAAGAGGAAGGTGCAATTTCCTACAAAGATGAAAATGGGGCAAAGTGAGAGAAAGTCAGGGAATTCATAATGGAGCCTTTCAGAGGAGTCTGGGGTTTCCATATATAAGACATGGTGTGCAAACACAGAGGATTGACTTACATGAGACTCTGACAGCATCTAAAATTCTCTGGGGTCAGTCGCTCAGTGCATCTTCCCCAACCCCTTGCTGTTGAGAGGAAGGATGGGTTGCTTTAGTTCTGACATCGAGAGACAGTTACTCAACAAGGATTTGATTACATAGAAACAATATGCCTAGCACTGCCATAGGCCATGTAGGAAATATAAAGAAATATAAGAGATGGCTTCTATTCTTAAAGATTACTTTTTCCCTCTTGAAATTACTATGCATTATTTTGAATTTATCTTTATGTATAGCTATTTTATCCCTTCCTTCTCAAGAGAGTATAAGCTCCTTGAGGTCAGAGACTGTTTTATTTTCTGTCTTTGTATCTCTGAGCCCTAATGCAGTAGTATCTTGCACAGAAAGGTATTTAATAAATTGTATATTGAATTGAATTGAAAAATCTAGTTAGGAAAGTAAAATGTGCATGCACGAAGTTAAATAACAATAAAAAAGTGAAATCACTGAATAAGATAAAAATATGAGATGTCACAAGGCAGCATATGAATAATTGTCAGACAGAAAGCAGAAACTTTTACTCTTCATTCTCCCCCTTCTTCCTAGATCAACACTCCACTGAACTGAGTGGGAGGAAAGAAGGCTGCATTGGTCATGTGGGTCTGGGGCTCTAGTGGAGCTGGGTAAGAGAAAGGGTAAAAGGGGTAGTTCTCATAATGAATGTGACAAGTACTAAAAGAAAGTCACACTCGAGATAAGGTTTGCTCTGGGTAACCCCCTCTTTACCTCACTTCTGATTTCAAAAACTTATGCTTCTTCAAATTGGGTCAAGACTTTCAGTTATATGATCCCAGAAGGAGACTTGGAATTACTACCTGGTAAGGCCTGGGCTGAGTTTTCCCCACAAGACACCAACCATATCCATCCTTTGCCTCTTCCATCTATCCTCTACAGTCTTAATCTAGTCCCAAATCATCTCTTACTCATTATGATTCATTATTACAGCAAAGGGCCCCTACATAGCCCAGTATTGCTCACCACTGATAAATTTACAACTAGTTAAATTCATGTTCACACATTCATAAAATTTTTCATCTACCACCCACTACTGTCCCCATGGTTAACAATTTCCCACCACCTGTTTCTCTCCCCATTCCTTTATTAATCACTGGCCACATAGGAAAAAATCATCCCCCCTACCCACCTCCTCTTCTCATTCCCATCTTCAACCCACTCCAAACTTGCCCAATCCTTCCACCATGATCTCTGGATTTCCAATTCCATAGCAAACTTCTCTTCCCTTGACCTCTTTCTCTCACAGTCTTTCCATCAACTAGCCATTATTGAGACATGGCTGTCCCCTTCCCTTCCCCTGTTCCCTAATGATATTGCATCCTTGGTCATCCTCTAAAAAAAATGTACTTTAAACTTATGTAATAAAACAAGCATTTACACAGCATAGTATAATTTTGAAAGATCGTTGCACATGAAATGCAAATCTATTACGCACAGCTTGCTATTCCTTTTAAATATATAACAAAGTCATGTGAATTTCTTTTTCTCTTTTTTTTCTCCCTTCCCCCACCCTAGAGGTGGCTATCATTAGGCACAAACATGTACATATATGTAAACTCATTCTATATATCGATCAGTTCTTTTCTGGATGTAGAGAACATCTTCCTTCTTATGTCCTTTGTAGTTAATTTGGGTATTTATAATAGTCAAAATGACTTATTCGCTCAAAGTTATTCTTAAATCAATATTGCTGAAGATGGCAGCTGGAAAGCAGGGACTAGAATGAGCTCCCCGCCAAGTCCCTCCAAAAACCTATAAAAAATGGCTTTGAACCAATTCTAGAATTGCAGAACCCACAGGGTAGCAGAGGGAAGCAGGGCTCTAGCCCAGGACAGCCTGGATAGTCTCTGGGTAAGGTCTATCCCGCACATAGCTGGGAACGGAGGGCAGCAGAGCTGAGCAGAGCAGAGCTGAGCCCAGCATGGGGGGCGCAGACCAACAAGAGCAAGAGCCAGCCTGAGCGTGCCCTAGCTCCCTGAATCAGTGAGCTGCAGCAGTTTCCAGACTTCTCAACCCTCAAACACCAAAGACAACAGAGTAGGTTACTGGGAAAAGCTGCTGGGGACAGGGAGTTTGCAGTTCAGCCACCACCCCAGGGGCAGCGAAGGTGGGGCAGCTACAGAACTACAGCTGCAGTTGCTTCTGGCCCCAGGCCACCTGGTGGGAGGAATTAAGTGGTGGATCAGAGAAGGAGTGAAGAGCCTGCTGAAGATCTAAGTCCAGTCCAGGTTGAGGGTTCTTGAGGAAGGAGGAGTGCTGGTGAGGCAGAGCTGGCGCATCCCCCTAAGCATGGAACCTAGAACTCTTTAATCTACAAGCAGTCATACCCCACTGAAAAACTCAAGGGTCAAATAAGTTGTCTGGGAACAAGGCCAGGCAGTGAAAACACACCCAGATTCAGTCTCAGACTTTGGAAACCTTCTTTGGTGACAAAGAAGACCAAAACATATAGCCAGAAGAAGTCAACAAAGTCAAAGAGCCTACAACAAAAGCCTAAAAGAAAAACATGAACTGGTCTCAGGCCATGAAGAGCTCAAAAAGGATTTGGAAAAGCAAGTTAGAGAAGTAGAAGAAAAATTGGGAAGAGAAATGAGAAGGATGAGAGAAAACCATGAAAAACAAGTCACTGACTTGCTAAAGGAGACCTAAAAAAATATTGAAAAATATACTGAAGAAAACAACACCTTAAAAAATAGACTAACTCAAA
>CM053622.1:701802804-701874811 GCA_028646595.1 Phalanger gymnotis | reverse complement strand
GAGTGGGGTGACAGATGGGAGGGCAGACTGGGGAACAGGGCAACCAGAATATACACCATCTTAGAGTGGGAGGGAGAGTAGAAATGGGGAGAAAATTTGTAATTCAAATTCCTGTGAAAATCAATGCTGAAAACTAAATATATTAAATGAAATTTATAAAAAAAAATCAATATTGCTGTTATTGTATATAATGTTCTCTTGGTTCTGCTCATTTCACTCTTCATTATTTTGTACAAGTCTCTTCTTTTCTATAATCATCAAGCTCGTTATTTCTTATGGCACAGTAGTATTCCATCACAATCATATACCACAACTTGTTCAACCATTCCCCAGTTGATTGGCATCCCCACAATTTCCAGCTCACTACCACCACAAATACAGCCACTATAACTCTCTTAGAATATATAGGTTCTTTTCCTTTTTCCCTAATCATCTTTGCTGGTTTTATTTTAATGTATATTCCTCAACACACTAGCTGTGGAGGGGAAGTTAGAATACTCTTTTGCTTCCTTGTTCTATTGCCACTCATCCCTTACCAAATCTCAGCCCTGAATTACTTCCATAATTTGCCCCCTTCACTCCCACTCATGTTGCTGAGTGGAGCTAGAGGAAATTACACAGCCATAATGACTAGATATATTATAAATTCACCTTTCCAATTTCAGGGGCCCCCAATGAAGCAAAAAGGCAATCCTTTTATTCTCCTATAATTCTCTATGTCACTCCCCACAAAAGCATTTCTAAAGCTTCACTACTCAAAACTCTCACATTTCTACCATCCCACTCTAACTCAGCTGAGGACCTTGCTTCTTGTTTTACTGAGATATGAGCCCCTTCTTCTTCCCTTCTCTTCCTCTCAAAAACCCTTGACATCATCCTCTACTCTTGCTTCTACTCTCCCAGTCTCTGACAATGATATAACAACTCTTCTCTTTGACAAGACTGACCCCTCTACAAGTACCCTTGATCTCATTCCCTTCCTTCTTCTCCAGCAAATTTCAACTTCAATCATTCCCTTTTTCCCTTAAATTTCAAAGCTCTCTTTTTGGTCCCTTACTCATTGGCTTTATTTAAACATAACCAGGTCTCTTTCATTCTTAGAAAAAAGAAAAAAACAAAAACAAAACTTTGTAGATCCTACCACGCCCTCAAACTATCATCCTATAGTTCTCTTCCTTTTCATAGCCAAACTCCTAGAAAAAGCTATCTACATTTACTGTTTTTGTTTTCTTTCCTCTTACTCTTCAATTCTTTGCAGTTTAACTTCTGATTTTATCACTTGACTGAAGCTTCTCTCTCCAGTTACCAATGATCTCTCAGTTGCCAAATCTGATTCCCTACCCACCCCCCACTCATCCTTTTTAACCTATCCACTACATCAAACACTGTAGCTCACCTTTTCTTCTTAGATATTTTCTCCTTTCTAAACTTTCATGACAGTACTTTCTCCTGCTTCTGCTACCTGATTGCTCTTTTGTTCATTATCAAGATCACACCCCCTATTTATGGGTGTTCTCTGAGTTTCTGTCTCCTATTCTTCTCTCTCTACATACTCTCTCAGTGACTTCATCAGTTCTCATGGGTTTAATTATAATCTCTATATTGATTTCTCCAAGATCTGTATATTTGGGCTTAATGTATCTCCTGGGCTTCAATCCCACATCAACGATTGCCTTTTGGAATTTCAACCTGTATATCTAAGAGACATCTCAACATATCTAAAACTGAATTCATTATTTTATTATTAAATTAAAAGGCAACTAGGTCATATAGTAGATAGAATGCTAGTCCTAGAATCAGAAAGATCTGAATTAAAATCCTACCTCAGATCTATACTAGTTGTGTGACCCTGGACAAGTCACTTAGCCTCTGTCCATTTCAATTTCCTCGTTTGTAAAATGGGGGCAATAATAACCCCTACCACATAGAGTTGTTGTGAGAGTAAAATGGGATAATATGTATAGTGCTTTGTGAACTTTTAAGTGCTATGTAAATACAAGTTATTGCTAGCCATTTTTATTCCCCTCTCCCTCCCTGCAACCATCTTTCTTCTAAACCTCTCTATTTCTGTTGAAGGTACCACCATTTCCCCAGTCTTCTGAGTTTGTAACCTTGGTGTCATCCTGAAGGACATATGGTTAGAGGGTGTTGTCAGAAGAGGAATCCAGGAAAGGAGAGAGAGAGGAAGCAGTCAGATAAGGGGAGAACCAGGAGAGAATGGAGTCCTGAAAACCTAGAGAGAAGACCTCAAGTTGTAGATTGCTATCAGCAGTGTCAGAGACTATGGAAAGGTCAAGGAAAATGAGGATTCAGAAAAGGCTATTGGATTTGGCAGCTAAAACATCATTAGAAACTTTGGAGAGAGCAATTTCATGAATTAATATTCAACTTAACTGACTATTCCATGTTGACTTCTAGGTCTGGTGTACAAAATAATATCTGCTTCTTTCCAAAATTTATTAAGTTCATTGTATTATTGTATTTATGACACAACTGACCTAGAAATAAGGTGCTTATGGCCCCATTAAACATTTAACCTACTAGGTCTAAGAAAATTCCAAAAGCATGAAAAAAACATTGATAGTGCTTTAAAAAAAGCAATTGAGAAGATATCAATGAGTATTGACCCATGAATTCTTCTCACTCCTATATAATCTTTACGAGAATGTGTAAGCGTCTGGGGTCTCTTTAATGAAAATATGAGAAGGGAACAGAATAGGCTTTTCTAGCCAGTTTCTGTGTTAGACCACAGTCAGTCTGTTACTGAAATGACTAAGAAGTGTAAAAAATATAAGATTACTGTGTCTAGTCTTTACTAACTTAAAAAAGTTTTTGACTTTAGAATAAAATATAACTTTGGAGTTTCTCCTAGGTTTAACAAAAGGATGCAATAAACTTTTATTAAGCACTTACTATACAGAAGTCATTGGGTTAGGACCAGCTTCTACAGATAAATAACGATAGGTAAAAATGAAGCCATCTCTGACTTTAAGGTATGGTCTCTTATATGTGTATTAAGATTACGTACAGATAAAGTGCAATGATGAAGAGAATTGTCCAGCATAAAACAGAGAGACTTATGTTCACTTATGGAGTTGTCTAGTGTCATGGAAGATATCCTGGGCAGAGGACATTACTCTTTTTAGACTTGCAGAGGACTCTGCCTACTTTATCTCAGCTGATCCTGATAATAGGTGTGAGGTAGGTAGTACAATGTGAGGTAGGTAGTACAAATGTGATTACTCTCATTTTATAGTTGAGGAAACTTACCCTCAGAGAGGTGCTGTGTGACCTGCTCCAGGTCCTGTGGACACAGTAAATGACAGTCCTTGACTTGAACATATGTCTCGTGACTCCAAATTCAGGGCTTTTTTAAGAACATTATGAGATAGTGAGGTTTACAAATACTTATATATTCTTACATTGGCCTATCTGTCCACATTGCAAAAACAAAGTAGAAGGAAAACACATATTGTCCAGCTTATGATATATAACTTTTAGAACAGAGATATTAGTGTAGTTACAATTTCTGAGTTGGAAGGGAATTTTGCAGTCATCTAGTCTTACCCTCATGTAGAAAAGAATGCTTTCCACAACATACCTGACAGGTAGTCATCCAGTCTTTGCTTGAAAACCTTCCTGCGGCAGAATGCAATACCTCCCTAGAACAGCTAATTACATTTTCAGATATCTCTAATTGTAAATAATCCCCCCACCACACTCCTTGTATCTCATCTAAATTCACCCTTGTTGCAACTTCTACCTATGGCTCCCATCTGGGACCAAACAGAATAAATCCTATCTATCATAACTGCCTTTCAAATACTTGAAGACAAGCTATCATGACCTGACTACTCTCTTCTATAAGCCAAGCATCCCCAATTCCTCCATTTTTTCTTTTAAAAAAGTTAACAAGAATTCATTTTTTCTTCAAGTCTCCCCCCCCCCCCGGCCGGGAAAAAAAGAAAAAAAAGCTAAAGCCTTTGAAACAAATATGTATATATATATATATATATATATATATATATATATATATATATATATATATATATATATATATATACACACACACACATATATATAGTCAAGAACAACAAATATTTTCATTGGCCATGTTTAAAATTTGTCTTGCAACTTAACTCTTTCACCTCTCTGTCACAAAGAAGGTAGCATGATTCATCACAGGTCCTTCCCCAGTTCCTTCAATTCTTGGACTCTTAGCTCTTCTTTATCCTGATTGCGTGGCTCTGGATATTCTAGGTTTGTCAGTGTACTTCCTAAAATAAGGTGCCTGGAACTGAACATAATCACTACCTCCTTATTCCTAGAAACCATGCCTCTATTAATGCAGTTCTGTCTGTGTGGCTCTTTCTCTCAAACTTGACATGCAAATGAGTGATCAATAAAAAGGCTTTTAGGTGTTCATGGTGGAGGTGTTAATTATAGAGAGGTAGGCAGTGTGGTATATTGGAAAGAGCAGAGGAGCTGAAGTCAGGATAATGAGGTTCGTGTCTCAGTTCTGCTTCTTACTACCTGGAAGATCCTGGGCAAGTCCCTTAGGAATTCCATAGGATTTGCTTTCCTGAACCTTAGTTTCCTCATCCATAAAGTGAAGGTATTGGACTAGATCAGCAGTTCTTAAAGTATGATCTGGGGAAGCCCAAGGGTCCCCAACACTTTTTCTAAGGGCTCTGCAAGAAGAAAACTATTTCCATAATAATATTAAGACATTTTGTTTCTAACATGGTAAATATCATTAGATATAAGTCATATAAACAAAAGCTCTTTGGAGGTCTTCAATAATTTTTAAGCATGTAGAGGGATCTGGAGACCAAAAAGTCTGAGAACTGCTGGTTTAGATAATCTGTAAGATGCCTTTGAATTTTAAACCCTGTGAGTCAAGTTTTGACTGCTCTGTTGTAGGCCTTCTGGTCCTTTCAGCAATAATTTTACTCTGCTCCAGGTCTTTGACTGGGAATCCCAGTTGTTTTCACTTGCCTGGTGCAGCTGCAAACTGCCCTGTCCTGGTAAAGGAACAGCTCCCTTAGGCTTAGTGAGTCATATAGAGAGCTGGGCATGTGATGATTGGTATCACACTCAGACGGTGAAAGGCTTCTCAGAGGTTTTCTTAGTGCCTAGCAACAAGTTCTGGCAGTAGGATGTACTTAATAAATGCTTCCCAAATAAACAATTTGTTTAATACTTTTCTGTTAAGAGCTGGAGTGGTATCCTGTCTTATCCTACTCCATAAGATCTAATGAGTCATTGCAGTCGTGTCTGACTCTTTGTATCCCTATTTGGGGTTTTCTCGGCAAAAGATACTAATTCACACTCAAGTCGAGACGTCATGCTTATGATGTCATTGGTCCTCTTTGAGAACAAAGATCAACAACTGTGTAAGATTATCAGACTTTAGAATTTGGAGCTGAAATGGGCTTTAAAGACCACATACTATAATGCTTTCATATTACATGTGAGGAAACTGAGGCCCAGATGGGGTAAAAGGACCTATTCACGCTTTGATTTTTGATCATCACTCCTTCTGAAGGGCTTTAAGCAAATGGGTGATGCCCTCTACGTTCTCTCTCCCTTGCACAGTGAGGGAGGCCCTGCAATGCTGAGATCCTAAGGGCTATATCTAGTTTTTGCATGTTCCAAGTCACTCCAGGACAGAGTAGAAACATGATTGCACAGCTCCTACTTATCTCTGTATATCTTCCCTTGCTCTTTTGGTACCCACCATTTCCTTTAGGATGTTGCAGATACCTTCCTGTCAGTCAACAAACATTTGCTATATGCTAGATACTGTGCTAAGCAATACAAGTACAAGCAGAAGGAAAGACAGTCCCTGCCATCAAGGGACTTACACTTTAATGAAGGAAGGTAACACATAAAAGGGAGCCATCAGGAGGGCGGGGAGGGGAAGAGGGAAGGTATCCACTGAAGGGGCCATAGTAGAGTCATGTGGAGAGAAGTCAGCAGTGCAGCCTGGAGTGAAGCAAAGACCTCTTTGGCCTGGGTCTCCTCCTTAAAATGGAGATTTTGGAGGAACTAGCCTATAAGAAGGTGAGGCTAAGTCCTTACTTCTTTGTTAGATAGGATCCCATACTAATTGAAATTTCCCCATTATAGGTTCCATTCCCACAGGATTCTATTCTTTCCTAGGGAACTAATATAGTAAACTGTAATAAATTAATGTGTTACTTCCCCTAGCTAATGTCTATTTTTTTGGGCCTTTTGGAGACAATGACAACCCAAAAGAATAATTTTAATGAGGGGAAGAGATTTCAGAACCTGATACAAACCTATATTGGAGATGTTGTGGGAAAAGAACCTCTGAATTCATACCAACTGGGCTAGTTTTAAGTAATCGTGTGGATAACTAGAGAATGAGATGCCTTTTGCTTTGGGAAACCCAAATAGCATTGTGAGAGAGAGACTTGGGCTCAAAGAGATTTTCCAAAGCTCTCTAACTTCCTTAAAAGCAGAGGAGAGGACTAACTTTCAAGTCCCAGGTTCATTATTCTTAGTTGGCTCTACATTGTCTCAGGCTTCTTGGGAGTCAGCAGGAGCTCATAGAGTTATAGATTTTGAACAGGAAGGGACCTTAGAAGCCATCAACTCCCACCACCCCCATCATATGCCTACAAAGGCATTTGTCCAGGGTCACATGCTAGTAAATGTCTAAGTCAGTATTCGAACCCTGCTTACTTCAAGTTTAGTATCCTAGCCACTATTCCATACTGTCCTCCCATGACAGAGAACGTATCTCTAAAGGAAAATGTTAGGCTTAAGGCTTCATGGGATAAGTCGTAGTCTTTATTGGAAGAAGACAGATGTTGATGTACCTTTTGAAGCTGGAACTTGGTCCAGAGGATGTGGAAGAGGATTCTTTCTAGGGATTATTTCATCAATCCTACTATCTTAATTTTACCTAACCACCATCATCATAAGTGAGTGGAATTTGCAGAAAGAGTATTCATGTTTGATGAAAGGCAGCTACTTGGTTCAGTGGATAGAGTGCTGGACCTAGAGTCAGGAAGACCTGAATTCAAATCCTGCCTCAGACTCATGCTGGCTATGTGACTCTGGATAAGTCACTTAACTTCTGTTCACCTCAGTTTTCTCATCTGTAAAATGGGGATAATAATAGGACCTACCACACAGAGTTGTTGTGAGAGTAAAATGAGATAATATTTGTAAAATGTTTTGTAAACCTTAAGAAGCATTTATTTGTGTGTTTTATGGGCCGCTACATGGCTCAGTGGATAGAATACTGGGTTTGGAATCAGGAAGACTCATCTTCAAGAGTTCAAATCTGGCCTCAGACATGTATTAGCTGTGTAACCCTGGGCAAGTCATTTAGCACTGCTGTTTGCTTCCATTCCTCAACTGTAAAATGAGCTGGAGAAGGAAATGGCAAACCACTCTAGTATCTTTGCGATGAAAACCCCAAATATGGTCACCAAGAGTCAAATATAACTGAATAATATTTGTGTGTTTTATTAATGCTAGCTATTGTGTAAAGAAATGCTTCCTCAACATTAGAACAGCCCCAAAATATAATTTTTTTTCCTCCAGGAAACTGGGGGTTCCTAGATCCTGGAGGTAATGATAGTAAATGGCACTGAGATTTGAAAACAGATCCATTTGAGTTTTCGAATAGTTTTGGATTTTCCTGGGGAGAGAATTGAAAAGCTGTTGCTTTTCTCTGCAGAATTACCTGTGGGCACAGAACATAATGGGTAATTCTCCTTGAGCAAAAGTTATCTCACTGAGAATTCTCTCTAGGTTACTACAGATATAGGGCAGTAGAAACATAGAATTTAGAGGCAAAAGGGAACTTGAAGGTTATTGGATCCACCTCTCATGTTAGAGATGAGATTATTGACAGAGAAGTACTTTGCTAGACAGAGATTGAAGGTCTTCAGAAATAACGGTCTTTTAACTCTAGACCAAGTGCTCTCTCTACCATACTGCTTAGGTTCTGGCCAATCTGTTTTGGTGTTGGAAGACACTCAAGAAAATCAACCTAGCACTTGCTGAGAGAGGTTATTCTCTGGCCACCTCTTCCTATCAAATCACAAAATCATAGGCATGACCTTTGGGATCATCTAGTCCAAATATCTCATTTTACAGGGGAGTATACTAACGTTTGGAGAAGCACATGACTGGTTTCAAGTCACGCAGGTGGCTGAGTCATGCTTCTCATTTCTGTGATGCCATATTGGGGGAATAATATTCAGGGTGTAGGATACCAATCAACCAGAAAAATTACACATTTTTCTTGTATGCCTAGCACAGAGTGTGTTGGGAAGCAAAATGGGCTCCTTGGCACTTGGTTCTGCAGGTGCTTTTGAAGAGTTTGGCTTTTGTTTGCTTTGAGTAGTTCAGCTATTTCATTGAATCTTGCTAAGTGCTAAGCCCCAGGCCCAAACCCCTATTAGATGTAACATTAACATTTTTATGTAACAGTAATTAAGTTTTTCTTTTCTTTTCTTAAGTGCCTTTAATGATTCTGGCCTTTGTTTGAATGGGGCAGATAAAGTAGGATCTTTTTGTTTTGGAGTATTTCTCAGCACTGAGACAAGTAGGAGTCATTGATTTGTGTATGATGTGATCCTGGGGATGGAGAACTTTCCCCGACCCAGCCTGGGTGAGGTCAAAGCCTTCAGGGCTCCAAACTGGATATAACTGGGGAGAGCTTGGCATTTGATTTTTGGGGCATGCTCATGGAAGGAGTGTTGAGACTCTGGGCAAGCTGCAAACTGCCCCCCAGCTTTGAAACCCAGATGTTGGTACTGGTAACTATGAATTGTATTGTTGTAATTTTCTGTTTTTATTTCCGTTGTAATTGTCTGTTTGTAATTTGTTGAAGGGCTCTTGAGATGATGTTGATGAGGAGACTCTGGGCAGCTGTAGCTAAGGAGCCCTCCAGCTTGTAAACACGGATGCTGAGACTTTGTTGAACTCTGGTAAATATGTATTGGGATTTGAATCAGACAAGGTCTGTCTGTTGATGTTTGTAATTTGCTTGTATTTTGCTCTGAAGTTCAGGGTGCTGGCTTTTTCCCCTGAACTAAGTGAATGATATTTGTATGCTGAATTAAAGTAAACTTGCCAACCCCTTCACCTTGCTCTCCTTATTAAGACAGATCAAAAGAACCTGGGCGTTCTGGCTGTCCGGGCAGCTTTCTGGGTGCTGGCTGTGGGTGTTTCTTTCCCCCCCACAGAAGCTGCTATCCAGATTATTAAAACAAAGGGCTAGGCATTACCAGGTATAAAATAAGTATAGAATATTATCTCTACCAATTTTTAATTTATTTGAAAAGACAAGATCTATACAGACAAAGCAATTTGTGAATGAGACTAACATACACACATTAATATTATATATGTAAAATAACACATACATTAAATATGTATGTTGATACATATATGTGTATATACATATACACACATATATCTATATCTATATATGCATATAAACTGACATTGGATCATAGGATTTAGGGGCCTTAATGATCTTATAGTCTAAGCTGAGACTTAAAGAGCTTAAGTGATTTACCTAGAGTCATACAGGTAGTAAGTACAGTAATAAAAAATGCTAAGTAAGAAAATAGAATGCTCTGTAGTAAGGGTTACTTAATGATAATTGCAAACACATATACAGGGCTTATTATGTGTCAGGTACTGTGCTAATTATTATTAGCACATTAAAATTACCATCTCATTTGATCCTCACAGCAACCTTGAGTGGTAGGTGTTATTATCATCCTCATTTTATAGGTGAAGAAACCGAGACAAACTGAAGTTAGTTGACTTGTCACACAGCTAGTAAGTATGAAAGCTAAATTTGAAAACAGGTCTTCCTGACTCCAGGCCCAGTGTTCTGGCCTGATCTACTGGCTGCCTTGTGACCCATTGGTCAATCTGACCTTCTACTTCACTGCTCTGGCGCCCTGCTTGTCTCTTGGTAACACTCTTACTCCATGAAGGGCAGCCTTCATTTCATTGCATCTTCTCAGAGACTCTCATCATCTGTACACTATGGTGTCTCTGCCCTTTTCTAGTAATTCCTTTTTAGAGAGAAGGGGGGACCTGTGGTTAGAGAAAAGTCAATCTGTGGTTCTGTTTTCTCATGAGTAATAACAGTAACAATGAAGGGCAGGATTTGCCCTGGGCAAAAATAAGTAAATAGATGAAGGGTTTGTTGGGTACCCTCAATGCCCTTCTGTGTGTCCTTCCTCTCCAGGTGCCAATGCCCTCAGGTTCTTCTTTAGCTGCCTTGGCCCCCTACGACAGCCCATCCAGACTTATTCTCCCTTTCTTCCCTGTCTCCACACCAAAGCAGGTTTTTTCCTATGTCCTATCCTTCCTAGGGCCTTGCTAGGTGACTGGTTGACAAGTCAGATATAAATAATAAGTACCACAGCATTAATGGGAGAGAGTGGAAAATGTTTAACCTCATCTGGATAATCTATTTGCATTTCAATGGAAGACTCTTGGAGCTTAAGCTCCAAAAACTGACCAATGTAAGGCATTGTTGATCATGTAACACTGGAAATGGCTTAGCTCTAGGTAAGCTTCATCTGGTGTGCTCTAACCAGAGGCAATGGTGAGGGGGCATAGAGGGAGATTTCCCCTGGTTACAACCATTATGTGTGTGTGTGTGTGTGTGTGTGTGTGTGTGTGTGTGTAGTCTGTTGTTGGACCTATGTACTCAAAGCCAATGCTGTTGCTCTGGGAAGAGCTGGTGCTGGGGTTGTCAGGGCATATTACTAGATAGAGATCATGGTGCTGACTGAATCTCCCCCACTTTGGCGGTATGAAGAAAAGAGTTGAAGGTGAGAAGTTCCTGTTCAGAAAGGAGTCGATTTTGATGCAAATAAGCTAGGATCAAGAAATAGGTAGATGAGTCATGGGAAGTGAAGAGGGTGGAAAAGGGAGGAGAGTTGGGGGTAGCACCTGAAGCTGCAGAAGAGTTAGAACTCAGCATCACAACAAAGTCTAAGGGTGGCCAATCAGTTTCCATAGTTAATGGGTCAGGCAGAATGAATTGGTTATTGAATAAGTTAGGAGGCTATTTAACTAGAAAAAGAATGATCACCATTTTTCTTGTGCACTTGATTTCTGTGGTCTTTGTCATTCCTCTGTACTTGGCCCCATCCTCCAATTTCTTCTGATATCCCTTCAAATAGAGCCTCCAAATGTCACTACTGCCCCATCTCTTCCTGATAATGCCCAAGTCATCAGGCATTCCATTCCAATCTGATAGAAAAGGAGAGGCAGGGTGGTATAGTGGAAAGAGCCCTGGCTTGGCATCAGAAGACATCCAATCTTACCTCCACCATTTACTGCCTGTAGATGAGCTTGGGCTCATGTATTCTCTCCAGGCTTTAGTTTCCTCCTCATGAGGGGTTTGGACCACATTGTTCCAACAGCATTTTCCAGCTCTCAATATATGATAATTGTTTATTAAATACATACCACATGTAAGGCTTTGTCTTGTGCTTTGGAGATATACAGCCAAAATGAAATACAGTCTTTGTTCTCCAGTACAAGGTGCTTGGTTCTTCACTGTAGTGGCCTTGGAGAGTCACTTTCATGTTGGAATAAGGCTTTGGAATAAAGATTTATTGATGGAAGAGAAAAGATCTTTTAGTGAAATTCTCCCCTTGAGTTACTGAATTGCAGGAGTGCCTGAAGGAGAACAACAGAAATGTTTGAGGTTGAAATATTGCAGCAATAAAAGGTGCAGACTTAATTATCTTTGGCTTCCAAGCCAGACTTGTGTATGATTGTGTTTCATCTCTGTAGCCTGGGGTATTCTGAAGTACAGAAATTGTCCGTGCTCTGTCCAGAGTCTCATGCTAGTTGGGAACTCATAAGAGCATGGTTATAAATGCTATCCAAGCAACCCACATTGCTGGGGCCCCCATAGAAGAAGGCCCTTCTCACTCAAATGGAAGGCTGTTTATTTACTAATCAACAAAGAAAAAAGGCTCTTTCTGAAATTTTTGCTTGAGGGTCTTGAATTTAAAGTTATGCCACTGCACAGGACTGTTTATTTGAATTTCTTTACTATCTTAACAGACATCATTATCTGAAAACAAGTGATCTGAGGTTTTCAATCTGTTGCTGTCTTCCTGTCTTCTGTACTTAGATAAACAATGGATCAATCAACAAACATTGATTAAATGCCTATCATGTGCCACATTAAGCATTGGAGAGCCAAAGACAAAAATGAGACAGTTTGGCCCTCAAAGACTTGCTTCTAACACAAGAGGCAAATGTACATATAAAAGTACACACAGAAGCTATAATTAATGGATGTGTGAGAACTGACTGGGGCATATTTCAGAATGAAAAGCATTCTGTCTCACCCCTAAAAGATATCTGGACCATTGTGCTCTTTGAGCCAGAAGATATATATGAATCTTGCCCAATAGTTTTGGAAAAAAACACATAAAATCTTTGAGAAAACAGATTAGGGAAAAAGCAAGGACTACATGAGCTGAGCTGTAGCAGCAGTTGGGGTTGGGGGTGGGATTTAAGCCCATCTGGGACTTAAGAAGAAAACCTGGGGCACAGGGACAATGTAAGATAGAGAGAAATAAAGGAGAGCTGAGCCCTGGGAGAGGAGGGAGAAATTAAGGTAGGCTATTGGGTCCTTGTAGGAATCTTGGAACAAAATTTGGACTGAACCTTCCTGTTTAATAATCTCTTTAATGACTTAGAGGAATTTGAAAAGATCTAGTCTTTCACCAGCTTTCCCTCCCTTTGCCTGTCCAGTACCAGGCAATGTTATTTATGCTTCCTTCTTTTATTTGTTTTCTGTGTCCTGATTTTGCTTCATATATAAAGAAACAGGGTCAATTATGAAGGCTGCTATTGTATACTTAGTTCATACTGAGAAAAGGGGAATGGGAAACTTAGAAATACAGAAAATTAGAGCAGAGAAACAAATCTTTGTTTAAATGCTAGAAATTTTCCTGAGAGCTATGAGCTATTGCTATTGTGTCAATAAATTTTCATCTGATATAAACTTCACAAATTAGGAGAGAGGGACCAAGTGGACTTCAGGCTAAAGGGGAGCTAATTGTTGTAACAGAGTATAGACGATTAAGTCAGAGGAGAGGGGGAGGGGAGAGCTGTAGTGAATGAAATGCTCTTACCACACTTCTCCCTGCCCGCCACCCAAACATAAGTGAGGCCTGAGAGAATTCACCTCTATTCCAGTCCAGGAGGGCAGATAGAATAAAGTTCATGTGCTTGGGCCACTCAACTCATCCCTTCACAACGATATCCCTCAATAAGCGTGACATATACAAAATGACTACAAGATAGCTTTGGGAGGGAGCAGCTGACAGATCAGGAAAGGTTTCTTATAGATGGTCTCAGTATGAATTAATGAACTGGAAGAGATTTGAGACATCATTCAGTTTTGCTCATCCCCCTCGCACCCAGAATTTTACAGATGAGAAAACTGGAGAAAAAGAGAAGGGAAGTGATTTAACCATGGTAGAAAGCAGAGCCAGGATCTGAAGCCAAATCTTCTGGTCCAAATCCTCTGCTCTTTCTGTTTTATTACTAGGAGAATCAATAAAGTTCTTTTACAGAGAAATCTTAAAGGTCATAGAATAAATATCCATAGCTGGCTTCCATGAGTTTCACCTGGTTACACACTAATCTCAAAATGAACCTATATATACTTTACCCTCATCTGTCCAGTTCAATAGTGGCTTAATGTTTTAAGTATTCTGTATCCCCAGTATAGAAAATCCATTTACTAATGTAGAAAAGCAACTCATAGTCTTAAATTGTTACCTGGGATCACTGAGTGGTTAAAGTAATTGTCTCTGGTTAAACAATTTTTATGAGTCAGAAGGAAAACTTGAACCTAGGTCTTCCCAATTATAAGGCTGTCTCTCTATTCACTATTTTATTCTTCCCCTCTCCCCTTTTATTATGTCATGCTGTCTCTTTTAGTTCTTTTACAGTCATCCAGGGAGACACAGGTAGTCCTCACTTTTAGCAGTATTATATTCTGGTAACAAAGACAAAAGGAAAATATGAGCTAATTATTCACGCATCTATCTATCTACTCACTATTCATTCAGAAACATTTATTTGGTGCTTACTATGGTTTAGCTCTCTGCTAAGTGCTCAGGGAGAGATAAAGATAAATACATCATAATTTCTGCCCTCAAGGGGCTTAGATATTTAGCAACAGACTAAGCAAAGGCTATCATCAATAGGCACCCTTTTTTGTTCTGGTGCTCCATTAGTCAAAGACTACTGATTAGTGTAGCAGATGAAGGAAAGTGAAGATGGGCTAAAATGGTGGCCTAGGCTGGATGTGGGAGAAGGGTAGGGATTGGAACAGATTGAGTTTGGACAAAGCTAATGGCAGGGTTGAAGAGCAAAGGAGGTGTTAGTTCTATCCACTGGTAAGATCACATTGTTTTAGGAGGGACATGGACAACATAAAATACTTTAAGAGGAAAGTGACTAGGATGGTGAGGGAAGATAGGATCATTCTATGAGGAACAAGTGAAAAAATGGAAGATGTTTAGCCTGGAGAAGAAGAGCTTTTGGGGGTGGGGTGGGGATGAGATTGGACAGGATAGGTGTCTTTAAATATTTGAAGGGTTGTCATTTGGAATTAGATAGTCTGGTTAGTTACACAGGGAAGAACCAGAACCAATGTATAGAAGTTATAGGGAAACTGGTCTTAGTTCAATATAAGTGAGAGTGATAATAAGAGGTTTCCACAAACATATTGGGCTTATTTGAGGAAGATGAGTTCTCCTGTCAGCTGAAGTGTTCGAAAGTGGTTGGATGGCCACTTTTGGGGAATGTTATAGAGCAGATTTGTGCATCTGAAAATGGGTCAGATAATATCTTCAAGGTCCTTTCTGAGATCCTAGGATTCCAAATATTTGGGGAGTATAAAATCCTCATACTCCCAGTTTGGTTAAGGTCAGTGGTTTTAGAAAATGTACCGATCTAGTTATAATTCAAACAGGCTCATTTGGACATTTGAGGGTTTTTTTTCATTGCTTACCCTCTAAAACCTACAGTTTGTGGTTCAATAAAAACATTATATTTGGTTTGGGGGTTTAGCAAAGATGAGTAACTGCTCATTATGGTTTTTGCTTCACCTAATTCAGTTACTCTTGGGTTGTACATGTGCTATGTGTTTTCTATGTGTCAGAGAAGTGTGAGGACTGACATGAAAGTGACAGGAGCAGAGTGAAAAGAATAGTTGCATTGTTATTTTAAATCTCATTAGATTAAGGTTGAAAAACCTCTACCATAAAGTAGTCCTTTAATTCAGAAATTAACATCACTACAGTTCTAGGAACAAAGACTAATGTTTTTAGGTTGTATACAACATAATGGGATATTATTTCACCATAAAAATTTCGAATAGGGGTATAAATGGGGAAATGTTCACTTGTTGGGCTCAGCAGAGTGCGATGGCATCAGATGCCAAGTGATGAGCACTTGTAACACAGGAAGTTTAAGTGGGCTGGAGATGATCTCTTGTAAGAAAAAAAAAGCAGTGTGCACAGAGGAAAAGTTATATATGGGTTTGACACCAGAGGACTTTGGTTCAAATCTTAGTGATGCTGTTCATTACCTATATGACCTTAGACATAAAGTCCTCAAATTTAAGCTTATCTGTGAGTCGCTGATATAAATTGTTCCACTGCATGATGAGTTACAGACTAATAGCATTGGAGGTTCAACGTAACCTTAAATTCCCTAACTTTTCTGACCTCAGTTTCCTCATTTGTAAAGGGTCAGGGGTGGAACCAGCTGATTGCTGAGGTCCC
The DNA here is from genome assembly GCA_028646595.1 of Phalanger gymnotis. Classification (NCBI taxonomy): domain Eukaryota; kingdom Metazoa; phylum Chordata; class Mammalia; order Diprotodontia; family Phalangeridae; genus Phalanger; species Phalanger gymnotis. The sequence goes on along the minus strand of CM053622.1, from coordinate 701,858,966 downwards.
TTACAATTCAAATCTATGAGATTATGAATGAGAAGTGGGTTTGAGGGGGGAAAATGCTAGAAACAGGAGGGGAGACAGAGAGAGAGAGAGAGAGAGAGAGAGAGAGAGAGAGAGAGAGAGAGAGAGAGAGAGATGAACCTGGTTCATGATAGAACTAGGCATTTCTCCTCAGCAGCAGCTGACTCATAGCATGACAGTATGCCTGGCAGAAGTAAGCAATAGTAAGAAATATTGCTTTGTTAGGTCTGAAGAGGAAGCAACAAGGCTCTCTAAAATGTGAAGGAGACCCTGTGCCAAGACACAATGCCTTCCAAGCATAGAGATTCTAGCATTTATCTGATGGTCAAGTCCTTATACCTTGTCTATTCCATAGTTTGCAGACCAATGCTGACAAGGGGACATAAAGAGCTGGGATAGATGGCTTTGTACCCTTCCAGGACTGGAGATCAAGAGGAGGTAATTTTGGAGAAATTGGTGGTGAGAGTACCTGATGTTTACTGTATTCCCTGTTAATGACCTTGCACTCTGTTGTCAGTGCTACATCTTCATTATTTTTGAGAAGTGGCTCACCTTCCTCATCATTACCAGCAACTGCCATCAACAGGTGAAGAAGCACCAAGCCCTGAGAGTGGCAGCTCCAGCAGGACATTAGTCCTGCTTCCAGCCTAGCCTTCGTAGAAAATCATCCAGGGAGAAAGGGTCAATCATTTCCACCAACTGCCACTCATGGGGCGGGCAAACCAGCCTATCAGAAGCAGAAAGATGCCTTAGGGGAGAGCAGGATGCATCATGTGATTGGCAGGTTAAGCCACTGCCACCATATTAACCACAATCTCCCTTTAGAACCTAATGGAGGCAGCCCAGGATCTGAACCCAAGAGATTTGGGAATGGAGATGCTTCCAGCCCAATGTCAGCAACTATTAGCCTGGGAAGCAACTCCAGTGGAAACAACCTGACAGCTGCTTCTGTAGGTACTACAACTGCAGATACTGAAGAACCAGAAAAGAAAGTTCTTTCCACCAAAGTTCTTAGCATTGTCAAATGGTTCAACATCAGATACTGATAGGATTTCTATCAGTGGAAATGACATTAGGGAAGAGGTGTTAACATCTGCTTTGCTGCTGTACCCCTAAGGACCATAGGACTTTTCCATCTGACTTGAAGATGAATCTTCCTTATGTGTTGTCTCATACTAGTAAGCTGCTAGCATAGGGACTGTTTTACTTTGAGGCTTAGCATAGTGCTTTGCACATAGTAGGCACTTAATAAATGCTTTAGTCATTCATTAATTCATTCACTATGATATGTGATGTTCTGGCTAGGCTGAAGAGATCCATTGGAAAATAGGGACTTTTAAACAGTGGCATGGAATAAATAAGGGACCCAAATGGCTTCTAAGGACCCTGCATATTGTTTGGGATACTACCTAAAGGATACAAAAAAATTTATCAAGTGAAAAAATTAGAAGCAGAATAATATATATATACCAAGATGATACATTTGACACTTCAGAGCATATACTTTTGTGAGTATAGATACCCCCTCCATTTAAATAGTTTGCAACCCCTCTATTACTTAATAAATGATCTTCAAGAGTTACTGTAGCCAAAAATTTCATCACCTTGCAACTAAACTGGTGATGAACCCCTCTGAATTCAGACAAACTGGTTCTCAGACACTACTTATGTTCCCCTTGCATAGATTTTGAGAACTTGGGAGTTACTTCTAGGCCTATATGAAGCTTCAGAGTTATGATTTTAATGATGTAAATGAAGAATTACAGAATTCTAAAGCTGGAAAGACCCACTCCATAAAAGGAATCTTACTATTATACTAGCCAAGTGGTTATCCAGCCTCTGCTTCCAAACCTCCAATAAAGGGAAACCCATTATCCACTAAAGAATCCCAAGCAAGCAAGAGAACAAGCAACAAGCATTTATTAAGGGCTTACTATGTGCCAGGCACTATGCATAGCCCATTCTGTTTTTGGAAAGCTCTTATTGTTGGGAAGATTAAATTTGCTTCTTTGCAATTTTATTCAGTTACATCTGCTAGTTCTGCCTTTTGGGACCAAATAGAATGAACATAATTCCTCTTCTATATTATAGCCTTCAAATATCTAAAAAATTACATCCTCCCCCAAGCCTTCTCTTCCCCAGGCTAAATAACTTCAATTTCTTTGATTTTCTTAGGGCATGGATTCACAATCTTTCACCACCTTGGTCACCCTTCTCTGGACACTCTTCAGCTTGGTAATGTCTTTTCTGAAATTCAGTGCCAAGAACTGAACATAGTGTTCTAAATATGGTCTGATCACAGGACAGTAGAACAGAGCTATCACCTGCTTGTTTCTGGAAGACACATTTTTCTTGTTCAGTCATTCAGTCATGTCTGACTCTTTGTGACCCTGCAAACTCAGCAAAGACACTGGAGTGGTTTGCCATTTCCTTCTCCAGTGGATTAAGGCAAACAGAGGTTAAATAACTTACCCAGGGTCACCCAGCTAGCGCATGTCTGAGGCCGGATCTAAGTCAAGTGCTCTTGACTCCAGGCCCTGCACTATCCACTGAGCCACTTATTGCCTCCTATATGTCTCTTAATGTAAGCCAAATTTTCATTAGCATTTTTGGGTATATTTTGTTTTTCTACCGTATCAAATGGCTAACTCATATTGAGCTTGTTATCCACTAAAATCCCAAGATCTATTTTGTGCAAACTGCTGTCCAAATATGCCTCCCCAATTTTATATTTATGGAGCTGATTTTTTTTTTAATCCAAGCATAAGACTTGACTTTTGTCCCGATTGAATTTCATCTTATTTGATTCAGCCCAGTGCTCTAGTCTATAGAATTCTATTTGGCATCTGACTGTGCTTTACAATACCTGCAAATTTGATGAGCATGCCATCTATTCTTTTATTCAAATCAATGATAAAAATGTTAAACTGTATAGGTCTAACTCCGGATCTTTAGGGCACTGTACTGGGGACCTCCTACCAAGTTGCCTGTTGAACCATTAGTGATTACTCTGAGTCTGGCTATTCAAACAGCTTCAAATATATTTAACTCTATTGTCATCTAACCCACATCTTAGAATAGTATGAAATAGCTTATAAGATGCTCACTTAAAATCTAAATAAATTATATCTGCACCATGCCCCTGATCTGCTAGTTTACTCACCTGGTCCTGAAAAGAAATAAGGGTAATCTAATGTCTCAACATTAGACATTTAGACAATTGTTCTTGACGAAGACATACTGGTTCTTTATTATCACTGCCTCTTTTTTCTAGATGGTCACCAACTGTGTCTTTGATGATCTAATCTAGAATTTCTCCAGGACCCAAAGTCAAACTTATTGGCTTGCAAACTCTACTTTCTTCCCTTTAGGACAATATTTGACTCTACCACTCTGGTGGTTCCTCTCCTGATACTTCAATTATCTAGTGATTCGGCAGTCTCATCCGCCCGGTCTTTCAGTCTCCTGCAGGGTGATTCATTTGGGTCTATGTGATTCGTTTGGATCCTTTCGATTTTCCACTATAGCACAGACTTGTGCTTTGAGGATATGTATGAGATGAACTTAGTGCTTAACATTATTGGTGGGAATGAATAATTCACTTAATGATCTCTTGGGTTCCTACTATTTATGAATCATTCTTTGCTCCCCAGCATGAGGAATTCAAAGAAGAATAAGGCGCATTCTCTGTTCTCAAGGAGTTTATGGTCTGTTTGGGGAGATGATGTGATAACAAAAAGTTAATGAGAATTCAAGGCAGCATATGATTAAGAACCAAAATGAACAGGACAGACCTTAAGTGTTATTGGAGTGAAGAGGCAGGAGAAATCCCCTTTGTCCAGCGTGTTTAGAAGGCTTCCTAGAGGAAATGAGACATTAGGTGGGGTTTAAAGGCAGGCTTAGATTAGAACAGGGGGAATGATGACCTAGACCTAGCACATATGAAGGACAAAGGTGATTGCGTATGGATCCTACAGTTGTGGACTTTGCTTTGATTTTCAAGAAAAGTCAGCAGCCTTTGCTTCACAAATAACAGAGAAACTCATTTATTTTTGGCAGTGGGATAAGGAAATTGAGTTTGAGAACAAAAGAGCAGTTTCCCATTTTAATCATTGCTTAATTATCTGTCATATCTCTGAGGGGAATGAGCCAGAGGGAGAAGAGAAAGCAGGTAGATCTTTCTGGAGAGGAGGTAGGAGGAAGTAGAAGGAGGGGGAGAGCAAAACCATGGAGGAAGGATTAGAAAGAGGTCCCGGTACATAGATCTTTTCTGCTAGGAACAGAGATACTCTAAACTGCAGGAAAATAGCTTGTTCCAAGACAAATTTTACATTAGAGATCATAGGAAAGTAGCTATGGCCAAAAATGTTTCCTGGTGGCCCACCCTATGGTGATAAGCCCCTATGCACTAAATAAGACTAGCCCTTGGACCCCACAGACAGTCTGGTAACAGAGTTCAAAGTCAGAGACATTCCGGCTTGATAAGATTTAGTAGCACATGTTCTCTGCTGACATAAACTTGCAAAATCCAGGGCAACCACTGCATCCTAATGAAACATTGGAATAGGACTTTATGGATGCCTAAGATATCATGGTATTATGGTGTAGAAGATCTCATCAAGGGCAAGTATGATTGGAAAAGGAGGTGGTATAGTAATTTAATAAGATGACAGATGGACAGCTCTATGACACCATCAACAATTCCAAGAGATGACAAAAATCATAGGAAGGGCTCCAATGTGTTGGACAGTTCCACTATGCTGGAAAATAGGAGGTTAACAATAATTGCACAGGATGGGAAAGCATGGCATGTATACATGAGAGGAATAACCACATAGGTGGGATGATTAATCCATCTAAGTAGGGAAGGAAGTATCATGAAAGAAACCTTTTACTTTACATTTTTGCTGATTTCTTTTGTTTTTTTTATCACCTTCATTTCCAAATATATTCCTCTTGCACCCCTGCCAAGAAAACCATGCCTTATAACAGAAAATAAAAAACATAGGTAAGTTCAGCAATAGTCCCTATAGTCCCCCACTTCTGCAAGAAATGGAGAAAGGTATAATTTCTGGAGGAGACTATTTTGAAGCTGCACCTTCAGAAACTCTGACTCTCAAAGGGCTTCCCCAGCATCTGTCCTCTTCTCAAGTTCCAATTGGCTTTGTTGGGGAGAGTTAACTATGAACCATCTTGGAATCTATGGTACTAGTCATCAACTAATGCTAGCTTGCCACCACCCTGGATTAGAGCAGGCAAAAACATTGAAGAGTTAGTGATTTTGAGGAGCTCAGGCACCAAAAGGTGCTACCTTTAGAAAAGAGCCCTGGGCTTCCTTCTGGCCTTCTCTCACTGTGGGCCTAGCACCAGAGAGAAGCTGGATCTGGAGCAGATGGTCCTCTGTAGCCTACCCATCCTCAATCTTTACCAAAAAGGCAAGTGGAGATAAAATAAAACAAAAACAAAAAGAAACCTCAATGAACATCTCCTTTGGGTGAATTACATAGAGAATGAGGCACTACAGCTTGCCTAAAGTACTTTTTCCTGGCTTACAATTTCACTCACCTTTCACTAAAATTCCCCATGGAAAGATGCCTTTTGGATAGCCCATGTTTCCCTGCTGGCATCTGCTGCTGTCACTAGCCTCTACTATAGTGGCTGTCAGCAGTCCAACAAAAGGATGAGTCAGTGCCAGGCTCTAGATAGCAGAGCAGGCTTTATCAGTAGGCCTCTGACCTTAAGTCCAGGGAACCTAGTGCTGTTTGCAAAGCCCTGAGGGAAATCTGCCCAACCTGAGACTGGCTGAGATCAAGGAGCTGGAGCCAGAACCTCATCAAGAAGGAAGGAGAACAATAGGCTTGTGTGAATATTGCCTAGAGGAGTCTCTGTTGAGCTGGCTGCCCCAGGAGGTTGGGGGAATATATTTGTCCAGGCAGGAAGCCACGATGGACCCCAATGTACACATGACTCACTGGCACCTGCAGAAGGGGCATTGCCTGAAGCTTTGATCCTGTTCACTGATGGTAGAATCTGCTGAGAATCCCTGGTATGGGGCCCAAGCCAGGCTTTCACCTATTTGGTCTCTGACTTTATCTAGTTTTCTTGGCATTGGAGAGAATGCCAATCCTCTGTGAGAAACTGCCCTTTACTAGACCAACTCCAATCATCCTTATTGTCCCAGGCAGAGCCTATATTTTATTTCTTTTGGTGGCATGGCTCCAATCTGTCCCTCAATTGCAAGGCTCAAAGGATTTGGACTAACTCTAAGCTTCCCACCTCACTGGCCTTCCTCTACAATCCTTTCCTGGGATCCCTTACCAGAAGAAGAGGTGAGGATGGGTTGGTGTGAGGTGGGGCAAGAAATATGGAGATACTCTTAGGAATCCTACAAAAACAGTCCCTGAATAATTGAAAATGACTGTTGTCCAAAGGATAACAGAAAGGAACTTGGTAGGTATGAGCAGATAGTGACAAACAATTAGGGAAAGAACTTTCAAGAACAGGAATAAAAGCTGACATCAAGGAAATGTGTGATAGGAATAGAAGATAGACTGGTCATGTGGCAAAGGTGAGGGACGGCACATAGATTGCTTGAATGCCTCATTGGTAGACTCAGAATCTCAGAAGACAATGAGGAAGCCATTCAGCCCATTAGATCGACTCACAATGGCAAATCTGGGGAGGATCTGCACAAGAATTACATAGAATGGACAAGCACACATGGGTTGTGGTTAACCTCATTGGCAGGAACTTCCAAACCAGAGATAACAGATCTATTCAAGCATTTGAATTATTACTAGAATACTCTTTATTAATATTATTCCATTGTTTTAATTTTGTCTGATCCCATTTGAGATTTTCTTGGCCAAGATTACGGAGGGGTTTATCATTTCTTTCTCCAGCTCATTTGTGTATGAGGAAACCGAGGCAAACAGGGTGATATGCCCATGGTCACACAGCGAGTAAGTGTCAGAGTATAGATTTCATCTCATGAAAATGAGTCTTCCTGATTCCAGGTCCAGTGCTCTATCCACTGCACCATGTTTCTACCTCCTAAACATTTCCTTCCCTTTCATGTTTCCATTTCTTTGGCCATGCTGGTGATTTTAAAGTCTTCTCTCTCCCTTTTCACTTGTTGGATTCCTACCCAGTTTTTAAAGACCAACCTAAATGCTACCTTTTTCACATAGCTTTCAGGATTCCCATTTTAAATTTTGATGCCCCTTAAATATTTTGGCCTGTAACTTTTTAATACATTTATCATGTAATATGCATCTAACTATTTCTGGGTCATATGCTCCTACTTGACTATAAGTTCCATGAGGGCAGTTATCTAAACTTTGTACCTCTCCCAGTTTCTAGCACAGTCTTCTATAAACAACAGGTATTTTAATAATGTTTGTTGAATGAATGAATGAATGAATATAAAAGAATGGGCCCCTTAGAAGGGCCTCAAGTTCAAACTTGTCTGAGTGTTTAGTTTATATGGTGCACACCTGTAGCAATCTATAGATTGATAACACTGGTGTTTTAATATACCTCTAAGTTGTTTCCTGGCATAAGCTGGAACTATACTCCAAAATGTGTATATTTTGATGTATATAATGATGTAACCCAGAGTCTTTGATATACGTGAACCTAAAGACATATCAGAATGTCTTTCATTTATTCTTCTGCCAGCCTTTAACTTTTTAAACTAATTTTAAGTGGGTTTCCTAGTCTTGACAGTTATGAACATATGGTTGTCTATTGATAATGAGAACAAATCACATGTGGCTCATGAGGTCAACCTGTGGACCGAACAACTTGCTTATTTTTTGTCCCCAAGGACTCTGGTACCCAGTGAGGGAACCTGTGGGTCTTCTGAACTTCTTGAGGATAGCTTGTACTATAGACCACATTGCTATGAGAGACAGATAATGCTAACCCTCATCTTTCTAACCAATTTTAAGCTTATTGTTCTCACCAAACAAATCACTATTTATGTATCATACATTATTTGCCTATATTACATGGTCCAGCATTTCATTATATATGGCTTTCTTCACTGACAGTAATATATCTGTATTTGTTTTGTTTTACCAATTAGATTGTAAACTCTTTGTGGAAGGAATAGTTTGCCATCCCTCTTTTGGTTTTGTATGCCCTTGCCATACAAAACCAAAAATGAAATAGACCCTGTTCTCAAGTTAATATTTCCCTGTGAGATAAAACATGTACACAAACAAGAAAGTACAATTTATGTGCAAAGATGAACAAAGTAATTACAAAAGGGAAACAACATGGTACCTAGCACAGTGCTAGGCAAAAAGTAGGTGCTTAATCTACTTCAGTAGTAGATTGATTGGAGCAACAAGGACCTTTCTGTGTCCCAGATATTAGAACAGAATTCGCCTCTGGAGTAGGCTGAGATACATCCCAAGACATGTTCTCCTGGGAAGTTTTGTGCATTCATATCACTCTTTTCAGGCACAGCCCAGCAAGTAGGGGGCTGAGGACAGGAAGTCCTTATTCTCTCATGGAAATGGCACACATATATGGAAAGTCCCATGATAAAAACCCTACTGGCCTACACAACTGGGTCTGTCATTAGCTAGTTTCTTTGAGCCTCATTTTCCTCATCTGTAAAATGAGAGTGTTGGACCAGATGATCTCTAAAGTTTCTTCTAGCTTTCTCCAGTGTGTGTATACATATATATGTGTGTATGTGTATGTATATGTATATATATATATATATGTATGTATGTATACACACACACAGACACACAAAGGCCAGCAGGACCTAGACTGAAAGCAAAGCCTGAAAAATGAATGGAAAGGGCAAGATTCTCATGTATCTTTGGCCAAACCCTGCTTTTCATTGGGGCTTTTATTTGGCATTGTTTCAGACAACCATTGTGAGCTTTAAAAAAAACCTTACTTAATATTTTATTTTTCCCAATTACATGTAAAAACAATTTTAAAATTCTTTTATTTTTTCAAACTTTGAGTTCCAAATTCTCTTCCTCCCCTCCCCCTTCGCCCTGCATTGAGAAGGCAAGCAATTTGACATAGGTTATACGTGTGTAGTCATGTAAAACACAGTTCTATGTAAGCCATTCTGTGAAAGAAAACAAAAAAAAACCAAGAAAAATAAAGTAAAGAAAAAGTATTTTTGATCTGCATTCAGGCTCTACCAGTCTTTTTCTCGAGATGGACATCACCTTTCATCATAAGTCCTACATAATTTTCTTGGATCATTGTATTGTTGAGAAAATAGCTAAGTTATACATAGCAGATCATCATACAATATTGCTGTTACTGTGTAAAATAGTCTCCTAGTTCTTCCTGTTTCATTTTGCATCAGTTCATGTAAGTCTTTCCATGTTTTTTCTAAGAGCATCCTGCTCATCATTTCTTAAATAATATTCCATCACAATCACATACAACAATTTGTTCAGCCATTCCCCAACTGATGGATATCCCCTTACTTTCCAATTTTTTTGCTGTCATGAAAAGAGCTGCTATAAATATTTTTGTACACATAGGTCCTTTTCCTTTTTGTTTTTTATTTCTTTGGGATAAACACTTAGTAGTGGAATTGCTTGGTCAAAGGGTATGCATGTTTTATAGCCCTTTGGGCATAGTTCCAAATTGCTCTCCAGAATGGTTGAATCTGTATACAACTTCACCAATTAATTAATTAGTGTTTTATTTTTCCACATTCCCTCCAACATTTGCTATTTTCCTTTTCTGTCATATTAACCAATATGACAAGTGTGAAGTAGTAGCTCAGAATTGTTTTAATTTACATTTGTCTCATCAATAGTGATTTAGAGCATTTTTTTCATTTGACTATAGTTAGCTTTGATTACTTTATCTGAAAACTGCCTGTTCATATCCCTTGACCATTTATCAATTGATAGATGCCTCTTATTTCTAGAAATTTGACAGTTTTCTGTATGTTTGAGAAATGAAGTCTTTATCAGAGAAACTCACTGTAAATTTTTTTCCCAAAGTAATGATTACCAACTGTGTATTTCTCTCCATTCTATTTTCCCTGTTTATCCTACTCTCTTCTTCCTTTTATCCTGTCCATTCTCAAAAGTGTTTTGGTTCTTACTTCTACCTTCCTCAAACTGCTCTCCCTTCTATCAGCTCCATCTCCCCTTCTTTTATCCTCTTCCCTTCCTACTTCCTTATATGGTAAGATAGATTTCTACAAGCAACTGTGTACCCAACTATTTCCTCTTTGAGCCAATTCCAATGAGAGTAAGGTACATGTGTTCCCCTCCCTGGTTCTCTCATTTCCCCCTCCACTGTAAAATCTCTTTCAGGCCTCTTATGTCAGATAATTTATCCCATTCTACCTCTTCCTTTCCCATTCTCCCAGGGCATTCTTCTTTTTTGTTCCTTAATTTTATTTTTTTAGATAACCATACTATCACATTCAACTCAAACCTCTGCTTTCTATGTATACTCCTTCTAACTGCCCTAATAATGAGAAAATTTTTAGGAATTATAAATTTCATTTTCCCATATAGAAATATAAGCAGATTAATTTTATCAAATCCCTCATGATTTCTCTTTCTTGTTTACCTTTTTATGCTTCTTTTGCATTTTGTATTTGAAAGTCAAATTTTCTATTCAGCTCTGGTCTTCTCATCAGGAATGCTTGAAAGTCCTCTACTTTATTGAATATCTGTTTCCCCCTGAAGGTTTATACTTACTTTTGCTTGTGATTTTTGGTTGTAATCCTAGATCTTTTGCCCTCTAGAACATCATATTCCAAGCCCTGTGATGCTTCAATGTAGAAGCTGCTAAATCTTGTATTATCCTGGCTGTGGCTCTACAATATTTAAATTGTTCCTGTTTGGCCTATTTTAGTATTTCTCCTTGATCTGGGTAGTCTGGAATATGTCTATAATATTTGTCAGTTTTCATTTTGGGATCGTGTTCAGGAGGTGATCAGTGGATTCTTTCAATTTCTATTTTACCCTCTGGTTCTAGAATATCAGGGAAGTTTTCCTTGATAATTTCTTTAAGGATTGTGTTGAGTCTCTTTTTTTGATCATGGCTTTCAGGTAGTCCAATAATTCTTAAATTATCTCTCCGGGATATATTTTCCAGGTCAATTGTTTTTCCAGGGATATATTTCACATTTTCTTCTATTTTTTTTTCATTCATTTGATTTTGTTTGATTGTTTCTGAAGTCATTAGCTTCCACTTGCCCAATTCTAACTTTCAAGAAATTATTTTCTTCAGTGAGCTTTTGTACCTCCTTTTCCATTTGGCCAATTATACTTTTTAAGGAGATCTCTTCATTGGGTTTTTGTGCCTCTGTTACCATTTGGCCTATTCTAGGAGGTGCAAGTGATTAGAGGCTGACCCAATGCAGCCTCAGACATTTACTAGCTGTGTGGCCTTGGGTAAGTCACTTAATATACGTTTGCCTCAGTTTCCTCATCTGTAAAGTGGTGATAATAACAGCACCTCCCTCACTGGGTTGTTATGAGGATCAGATGAAATAATATTTCCGAAGTACTTAGTATAGTGTCTGGCACATGGTTGTTGTTCATTCATTTCTGTCATGTCTGACTCTTCCTGATCCCCTTTTTGGAGTTTTCTTGGCAAAGATACTGGCCTGAGTTGCCATTTCCTTTTCAGCTCATTTTACAGATAAGGACTGAGGCAAACAGGGTTAAGTGACCTGCCCAGCTAGGAAGTGTCTGAGGTTGGATTTGAACTCATGAAGATGAGTCTTGCCGATTTCAAGCCCAGTACTGTATCCACTGCACCACCTAGCTGTCCGCTGGCACATAGTAGGCACTATTCAAATGTTAATTTTTATGCCTCCTTTTCCCTGTCTACAAAAAAGTAGGCTTACGTTTCCTGGATCAGAGGAGCTTATGAGTTCAGGAGCTGCTGGAACAAACAATAAATACTTAATTGATTGATTGACTGATGGGATCCATGGAGCCTTCTAGGGCCAGAATTAGTTGGCCTGCTGCACCAGTCTCAACCTCGTAGCATTTCTTGGCTACTATAAAACCTCCTTCATCAAGCTCTTATAGTAAAATCAGCTGATGTGTCTCAGTAGCAAAGGCTTATTTTTAGATTGATAGGATATATGAATTTGTGGTACAGTGGAAAGAGTATTGGATTTAGAGTCAAAGCTTTGGGTCTAAATTATGGTTCTGCTACCTACTACCTATGTGACCTTGGACAAGTTAATTAACCTTTCTGAACCTTAAACTGTAAAATGAAGGGGTGAGACTAAATGAACACTGAGATCTCTTCCAACTCTGTGTCAATGATTATGTGAGCCTGATTTTTAAGTAGTTGTCATGAACACCTTCATTGTCATAATCATCCCCATTTTTGTGTCATCATTATCATTATCATCTCATCCTAGAGAAGCAGCTTGGTGAAGTGGACAGAGTACCAGCCTGAAGCGTCAGTTGGATGTGTTCAAGTCTCTCCTTAGTTATTTACTAGCTGTGTGATGCTAGGTGAATCACATAACTTCTTTGTGCCTTAGTTTCCTAATCTGTAAAATGAAGATAAATAATAGTAATTACCTCACAGGATTGTTGTGAGAATCAAATAAGTTACTACATGTAAAGCACTCTGCAACTCCTATACAAATGTTAGTTATTATTGTTGATATTTTGGTTGTGTCTTAACTCTCCTAGCATTGACCATCTGCAGAGTTGGTAGTGTATAAGAAACTGGGCACCTGTCAATGCTGCAATTCTGTCTGTGACAGAAATTGCTCAACAGCTGGGCTGGGCTCCAGAGAGAATGGCATGAATGCAAAGAGATTTGCCTTGACATGTTAGGACTCTTATTCTTTTTGGAGTAAACTCAAATTCACCAAAAAATGACTTTTGATTTTATTATAGGTCTGTTCTTCTGTTTCCGTGGTATTTGGGCACACAATATTTATACCAGGTGAAAAATACTGAGTCAATGGAGAGTTTGGTCTTTCAGAAAGAGGAAGTGGTTCTTTGTTGCTCCCTTAGGAGACTGACCAACGGCAAATCATTTCAACCATTCAGCCAACTTCCTTTCTTTTTGCTCCCAAGTTGGGCAGAAAGTGTACTAGCCCAGAAGGAAGGGAAGCATGCTTATCAAAGATAGGCAGGACCTACACATATCCCTAGTGAATATGTACCCATCAGAGGAGTCCACATACACCAGGATAATTTAATTCAATCAGACATTTATCCAGAAAACATTTTTAAGCCCCTGCTATGTGCAAGGTAAACATATGCAATGAAAGCACCCTTTTCCTCAAAAAGCTATGTTTTCCTGGGAAGCTTCAGCTTCAGGCAAGAAAAAAATGTCTATTGGGATGAGGCACCTGAATCCTTTACCTTTGTATCTAGGACTCACCACAGTTTGTGGGAATACTATGATTACTGACCATTGATCCACCTGGGCAATTTCAGAGAGGGTAAATGAGGTCTTTAAAAGTTGGGTGAGTGGTGACAAATCCTAACCGAGGATTGTGGGAGATCATGTGTATATGCTCAGACAATGCTTCATGTTGCCATAAGAACAGAATTTTATTTCATTAGAACTTCCTAGGGTGGAGGTGGGGACAATCTAAGGTAGTGGGTTTGGAAGACTTTAGAGAAAAGTGAAGTCACTTTTCAATTGTTTAAGCATCCTTGTAATGCTTTCTTTCTGATGTGGAAAGCCATCTTTAGAAGATGCCACTTCTGAAATAGAAGAGTGGATGGAAATCATGTTTGCAAATTTGTTCTGGGTGGGTGGGAGTGTCAGAGGGGCAGGGAAGTAAGAGAACTTGATATTCTGCATGTAAAGACAAATGGAATGAAAGCAAAAACATCATCTGCCCACAAGACTGTGTGGGTATGGAGCATCTTGAGGACATAGATCTCTTCTTTTTTCAAGAGGCTATTCTTTTTTTCAGTGCTCTGTGGGCTACACAAGCAACAAGTGCAAAGTGGTTACTTTTTCTGACTCTCTTCTTGAATGGCTTACTATAGCCTTAGGACTGATTACATCAGGGTCTCAATTTCCCCATCTATGAAATTGTAACAGTGACATTTGACAGCTGTCAATCATGGAGGGCTGCTACTGTGACAACATAGAAGACATATGTCCCAAGTCAGAGATTCCTGGGAAAGAGGTGCTAATTTATTCTAGAATACTAAGAAAATGAGCAAACTGTGAGTCTAAGGCTCCCAGGCACAGATATATAGCTGTAAAATCTACCACACAGGGCTAGGCTATAGTGATTACAGAGAGATAACAATTTTGGCTGCTAGAGCCTTGGACCTTTCCACATGACCCTTGTTTGAGCATAGATCTTGCAGGCTCTGTTTGAACACTGCTAATTCTGCTTCCTCTGAATTGTTACCTGGTCATAATGTCTAATTACTTAGTGGATGATAAAGCCTTAAATCCCAACCAGTAAGTCAACTTCTCAATAAGTAACTTGCCATGCAGTTGTTAGCAATGCTTGCAGGTGTTGGCTAGGAACCAGAGGCAAACAGCTTTAGGTGGCAGGCTTCTCACCTCGGGTCTGTTTCAATTCTATTCAACAAACAAGTATTGAGAACCTACTATGTGTAGGATGCCAGACTGGGCACAGAGACCCCCCTGAGCTAGATGCTCTGGGAAGTGATAAAGCCTGAAAAGGGAACTATATCACATTTCTGCTTTGAACAGAAAAATGCAAGGTAATTCTTCTGCACAAATACCTCATTCACAAAGAGATTGCAATATGCCATTGCTTTGCAGGGAAAATGAGTAACTTGTCTCATTGGCTTCAGTGTAAAAGGGAGAAATGGGAGAGCATATGCTCACATCAAAAAAAGATCTATAAATTGTGCCTAAAGGGCTAAAAAACTGTGTGTACTCTTTGGTCCAGTAATACCACTTCTAGGTCTATATCCCAAACAGATCATAAAAATTGGAAAAGGACTCACTTGTACAAAAATACTTATAGCAGCTCTTTTTGTGGTGACCAAGAATTGGAAAGTGAGGGGATGCCCATCAATTAGGGAATAGCTGAACAAGTTGTAGTATATGAATGTAATGGAATACTATTGCTCCATAAGAAAAGATGAACAAGTAGACTTCAGAAAAACCTGGAAAGACTTATATGAACTGATATGGAGTGCAGTGAGCAGAACCAGGAGAACATTGCACGTAGTAATAGCAACATTGCGCAATGACCAACTTTGATAGACTTAGCTCTTGTCAGAAAGTAATACAATGATCTAAGACAATTCCAAGCCTAAAGATGGAAAATGTTATCTACAGCCAGAAAAAGAACTATGGAATCTGAATGCAGATCGAAGCATACTTTTTCTCTCCTTTTTGTTTGTTTTGTTCTTTCTTGTGGTTTTTCCCTTTGGTTCTGATTCTTCTTTACAACATGACTAATGTGGAATGTATTTAATATGATTGCATATGTATAGCCCGTATCGAATTACATGACATCTTGGGGAGGGGGAAAAATTTAAAACTCAAAATATTATAAAAGTGAATGCTGAAAGCTATAAATCAATCAATCAATCAATCAATCAATCAATGTCCCTAGGATGTTAGGTCTAGATGTGACCTAAGGAGTATCTAGTTGACTCTCTTCATTTTACAAATGAGGAAACTGAGGCCCAGACAGAGTGGTTTGCCTAGCTGTGCTAAGGACAACTATAACTTTGGTTATTGGATACATTTCTCTATCTCTTAAAAGATGCATAGAGTATTTTCCTCAAAGCAACCTCAGAGATGAGTAGTATAAGAAGACACCCAGGAACATAGATTCAGAGCAGAAAGGGGCCTTGGAGAGCATCTGGTCTAATTCCTTCATTTTACAGATGAGTAAGCCAGGAATTAGAGTGGGGAAGTGATTTTTTCTTTTCCAATATCACTCAGGTAGTAAATAGCAAAACTACAAACTCAATCCAGGATTCAAATCTAGTACTTTATCTCCATTTTACAGATGAGGAAACTGAGGCATTGAGGGATGAAGTGACTTACTTATCCAAGGGCATAAAATCAGAAATTAGCAGAGGTGAGACTAGAAATCAATCTTTCTTTATAACTAATTTTTCTGTTTCATGACCCCTGAAAAAACTTCCAAGTACTTATGTACCTAATCTGCATGCTGAGTGAACAACTAACATCCAGAAGAGAAGTGAAAAATCCAGCAAATTTTGTGGCCCTTCAATCTGTATGATGTCTAGATGTGGCTTTAGGTGTGACTTACTTTATGTGATAGATCTGCCTCTGAAATATTCTGGATCAATAGATTTTTTACAAACTGAATTAAATCATCAAAGCTAATATGGAAAGTTATTTCAGGGACCCCTGCTCTGAAAAACTTCTGGTAAAGCAAAGAATCCTAACATACCAGTCACAACCTTCAAATTTTGTAAGTTCATTAGGTTTTCTTAAATTAGAGACACACCTGTAATTGAAAACATCGGTACTATTGACTAAATTGTTTATGTTTATCTAGATGTTTTGGTGCCCCATGTGTGCCTTGGCTACTCTGGTTGGTTTGAATCAATGCCTTGAAGCTGGGACTTGGCTTCTGAAGCACAGAAGTATCTTTGTGGCAAATATTTACTTACCCCTGTGACTGAAAGATGTGGTCAATTCTCATTTCCAAAAATACCTGTCTAGATGTGGTCAAAGATATCTGGTATCTTTGCTGGAAACCCTGACTTAGAATCTGTTTCCCACGTCCTGTGGTTGGTGGAGGTGTCAGAGTTTATAACTGGGCATATTTGTGGGCCTGTTTTCTATTTCTTTTGTTTCTGCTACCTCAGGCTTGGTCTTCTGGTGCTCCTGTCCTGTCAGTCCCTGTCCCTCTTCTCCTTCCCCATAATTTACCCAGGTACCCCAGGAGATGCAAACTCTAGTGCCACCAGCTCCAAGTAACAGTAATAATGATGATAATACCTTAGTGGAAAGAACATTGAATGTGAGAACAGAAGACCTAGTTTCAAATTCTGGCCCTCCTACTTATTTCCTGGGTAACCTTGGGAAAGTCATTCCCCCTAAAATAAAGGGGCTTGGATTATGAGACCTTCAACATTCCTTCCAATTCAAAATCTTACAGACTATCATGTTTTTCAGCTTTCAACTTGACCTTGTTATGTCATATGTAATAGGACTGGGTTTGATGATTTTGACTTTGAAGGGCCCTGCCATCCTAAATTTATGGATCACAAAGGTACTTCACATCCATCATCTCTTCTGACTCTCCTAATAATTCTTTGAGGTAAGTAGTGTAGTATTATTACTATTGGTGTTATTGTTTTATTTCCTTTGTTCTTGAAGAGGACCATGCTATCAGGGAGGTGATGCCATGGCTTACAAGTGATTTGGATTTAAGTGAGGGAGAGCTGTGCAAAGTCACCAGCCTCACTCTATCCTCGGGAGTCATCAGAGTCCAGTGGCAAGACAGAATATCCATTTTATAGATGAGGTAACAAAGGCCCAAAGAGATTAAAATAATTTGCCTGGGGGCAGCTAGGTGGCACAGTGAGTAGAGCACTGGCCCTTGAGTCAGGAGGACTTGAGTTCAAATCCAACATCAGAAACTTGGCACACTGACTAGCTGTGTGACCTTGGGCAAGTCACTTAATCCCCATTGCCCTGCCTTCATCCCTCCAAAAAAAATATGATTTTCCCGAGGCTACACAGCTAGACAGGTAACAGAGCTGGGGCTCAAACCCAGGATTTCTGTGGCTGAACCCAGGAGAATGTCTTACGTACCCCTGTTTCCAGTGGAAATTTGTTAGTGTAGCCAGAAGGTTGTATGATGCTCCCACCTACCATGTCATGGAGAAACAAGATACTGAGTAAATGGAACCTCTCTGAGTTCTGAGCCTCAGTGCTCAGAAAAGTCACTAAGACTCTCCTGGTCCTTTGAGTGAGTCACCTATGTTGTGGAGAAACTTTTCTCTAACATCCTGCCTCCAGGTCCCCAGTCCATCAGAGCAGGCCCACGAACCCAACTAATAGCAGTTCTGGGCAGTGAGGAAAATACTTTAGAGCCTCCCAGATTAACTGCATAGCCCCGAACCTTGACTAATTGTCCCATTGGTGAATTAGCATGTGTTCAAGCATCAGTGGTTCTGGGAACAGATGTAGGAGTCTGAAAGGCTGGAGTCCCCAGGCAAACACAGTGGGTTTGGTTGTTACTTCCATGTCAGGTGCCCAGTTCTGTCGAGGACCAACCCTACCCCATCCACTTAAGGCAATAACACAAGGAAAAGGGATCTGTCCATAGCTTCACAGGTACGAGACCTTAAAGCAGTTGGTCCAATTGCTTCATTTTACAGAAAAAGGATCTGAGACCCAGAAAAGGCCAAACAGGCAAATGTATCATACGGCTCAGGTTTTGAACCCTGCTCCCCTGACTCCCTTATCCCTTACAGCATGCTGAGTCACCTTTGAGAAATAAATTAGACCAGGCATCCCTCCTTTTCTTCCTTCTTTTCGGTGAGGAGGACCCTGAACTTGTATTAACCTCTAACATGAGAATTACAGGCTCTAGAGCTAAAAAACACCTCAGACATTATTTAGTCTAAACCCCTCATTCTGTAGATGGTGAAAATGAAGCAAAAGGGATTTAAGAGACTTTGCCCAAGGTTATACAGACGGTAAGTATCAGAAGCAGGATTGAAACCCAGCTCCTTTGCTCCCAATGCTTCCTGTACTCCATATGCCACACCATGTGATCATATTTCAGAGAGTCAGGGCTAGAACAGACCTCAGTGATGACCTACTCTAACCATCTCATTTTATAACTCAGGAAGCTGCCATCTTTTTTGGTGGCCTTGTTATGTTTCAAAATGCACGGAACAGAAGGATAGTATTAAAAGAATCGAGAAGGTTGTTTAGTGAAGCTTGAAGTGTCTACAGGTGTTTCCTCCTGTTGATCTGGGGTGACCCCCAGGGATTAGCATTTCTCCTAAGCAGAAGACCAGAGAGAGAGTTTGAGATGTAATGACATCTGTCTTTTTGAGTGTTTAATACTCAATACAAACCTCCCCCTCCAAAACCTTACAGAGGGTCCTCCAGGCTCATTCTTGGTATAATGAGGTATGACACTTGAAACCAAATTGTGTATGCACACACACATGCACACCAGTTTTTGAAGTACCCCCCCCCCCAATTCTAGTGGTTTGCCTGATATTCTGACCCAGCTGAAGGCTCATTGCTTATGGTTGGCCAGTTCAGTGACCTGTGAGGGATCTCGAAGTGGAGAGAGGAGCACCATGTACCAAAGGGAAATGCACAGGTCTTGTGGTTGGGAGGATGTGATGACACCATCCCCCCCGCGCAGAAGGGAGCTCAGGGCTTTTAAAAAGCTGGAGGAAACATCCTCTGAGCAAGCCGTGGCCCTGGTGGTAGGAGAGCACAACCCAGGACAAACATAAAAGAAGCCAAACTGTCTGCTTCAAAGAGAAGAGGTGACATCCTGCTGCAGAGTATGCACTGGCAAAAATGTGAGTTCTGATTCGGCCTCCGCTGCTCAGTGTGGCAGGCATGGGGTCAGAGAGCAGGGAGATCTCTGGCTGGTGTGGAAGCCTGGGGAACCACTGTCCTGGGGCAGAGGCTGGGGCTCGCATGATCAGGGAGTGGAGAGAGGCGTGAGGTGGGTGAGATAGGGACTGGAAAACAAACCTGTCACACACATGTGATGCTCATTTTCCAGCCTGGATGTAAGTTACATGCACCAGAGTAGGACAGCTCATCAGATCACAGCTCCAGGTTATGAATCACTGTGGTGAAAGAAAGGGCAGTTTATGATTCACAAGAACAATAGTAAGAGGTGGCATTCAGTGGGGGTAAGGGAAGAGGGCAGCTGTGGGTTAAAGATAGGAGTGTCTCAATTATGGCAAAGGGCTATTCTTCAGGCCCAAAACAGTCTGCTTTCCTTTAATGCACGGGAAAAATGCAGAAGTTGAGGTTGTGAAGATTCTGAAAACCAATTATTCCTTGTTCTATCCTGTCAGTGACTTCAAAGGTTTACCAGAGATTATGCTTTTCATGCCTTGGTTCCCATGAAATATGGCATGCCCTGTTTACATTAAATGTGAAACAGCAAAGATCAATCCCAGAGGTGCATTATTTCTATTTGACATTATTTTGAGATTATCCCAAACTCATCTAACTAGAAATGACTCCTTACAGAGCACTGTCCTCATAGCTGCCCTCTAAGTAGGTTGCCAAGGTATTATTAGCTTTGTTTTACAGATGAGGATATTGAGGAAAGTTACAAAGCTAGTAATTATCAGAGCCTCAAGAATAGTAGAATGTAAACTCTTTGAGAGTAGAGATTATCGGTTTTTTGTCTTTTTGTCCTTAGTTCCCAGTAGGGTATGCTTTGCAGCTAATAGGCTCTTCATAAATGCTTGTTGAATGGAATTAAAAATCTACCTAAAATCAGGTCTTTTGACTGCCAGTCCTGTTTCCATAGCACCATTTAGTTTCTCATAATTCTTTTGTGTTGAGATGGCAATTCTACTGATTTTTTTGAAGGTTGTATTAGTACATCAGTTCCTTTCTTCTTTGGGTATGAATAGTAATGAAAAATTGTTATATCTATCTCCCAAGTTTTAGTAGATGCTTCCCTTACCATCACTGCCAATGCAGCTATATCTTGCTTTCAGCCAACCTTGTCCAGGGGAACTGAATTTATGTAAGATAAACTTTTATTTTGGTCTAGATCTATAATTTCACTCATGTAGAGAATCTCCTGATGAGGAAACTTCTCCTTATCCATTCACTTTCTCTACAATTTATAGTCTTGGCGAGCTGCCTGAAATACTGGAAAAAAAAATTTGCCCAGGTTCACATAGCTAGTAGTCATCGATCTTCCTGAATCTAAGGTTAGTTCTCTCTATCCACTACATCATGTTTCCTCTCTTCCCTTCCAGGTAACAGAGAATATACTATTAATTACCAAGCCTGACACATTCCCAAAGTAGAAACAGTGCTGATCACTGACAACAAGCATACTCGCTTGAAAGTTGCCTGTTTCTCCTGCTTAGTAAGATGTTGGCTCCTGTCATGCTTCCCATCAGGAGAAAAATTGTGGTGTGATTTTTCTCCATATAAATCTATACACAGAAAAATTCTTTTAAAATTTCACCTTTCCTAGTACATCCAAAATATGATTTGATTTAGAAAAATGTGATTTACACATGACCTCATATTATATTAATTCCACAAAGTGAAGTACATTTGTATAACTCTCCTTTGGATACACTGTGCAATAATATAGAGAATACCATAGAGAGTGTATGGTGCAGTGGGTAGCATTGCTGAATTTGGTGTGAGGAAGACCTAATTTCAAATTTTCCCTCAGATATTTACTAGCTGTATGACCTGCAAGTCATTTAATCTTGTTTCTGCCTCATTTCCTTCATCTGTAAAAATGGGGGAGGGTGGTTATTAATGATAGCATCTATTTCATAGGCTTCTATGTGGATCAAATGAGATAATATATTTAAAGAATTTTGTAAATCCTATATTGCTGTACAAATGTTAGCTATTATGATTATTATTACTTTGATGCTTTTTGGATCTCTGAGCCCAACTGTTGTTTAATATTGCCAGAAGGTGACATTTTACAAATTAGGTTGTGTTAACATGTTTTGATATTTATGATCATCTCATGATATTTTCCAGCCAGAATCATACTCTGATAGGACATATCCATATTAGACACACTCATTCGTACTGGACATTGTTATATTCTGATATGAGCACTAAGATTTGCCAGTTTTAAAAGTTAAGAATGTTCGAGATATGTTTGATTTTTTTTTTTTTTGGTCAATATGGAGAATGCTGTATGCGGGAACTACTTCTACCAAGGTAAATCTCAATGAATCCATGACTTATAGCTAAGTCCTAGGAGGCATTGTGGCATACAGAGAACACTAGTTCTGAAGTCAGAAGACCTGGGTTCAAATGACCCTACACCATCATTTAACTCCCTGAATATCAGTTTCCTCATTTGTAAAATGAGGAGATTAGACTAAGTGGCCTCAGAGGTCGCTCTCAGATCTAAAAAGGTATACTTCTGCTTGCTAGCTATGACTCAGAGGCAATGTGATTGGAATCTAGGTTATCACAATTGTGTCTCCTGGAAGAACCATGTTGACATTTTTCTATGGCCTAACTCAATTCCTCCCTGACAGTTTTTCTGAGATGAAATGGAAATGAAAAAACATGAAGCTTTGAACACTAATCTCATTGCCCTAAAAACAAGCATGACTCTGTAGAGGTACTGATGACTTTAGGGAAAGTCAGTAAAAATAAAGACAGGGTTGTCAGCCCTTTTAGTATACTTAAAGTAAAAAAGTGCCTGGAACCTTACCCCACCCCACTACAGGGCAGAGTATGAAATCACACATTAACAGTGCTGAAGAAGCACTTTCTTTTTCAGAAAACATCCTCTAGGCATGCGATGAAATGACTGTAGTAAGTAGTGTTCTGGAAAGGGTTAAGAAAACGCCAAGTTTGAAAATAGGATGTTTCATCTCTGCCTGGGCTGTGGCCCCCCCAGAAAGCTGCAAAAGGGATGGGTAGTAACCCACATATGGAGCTGGGCTAATGGAATAGATCAGACCAGGGACAGTGACAAA
Source organism: Phalanger gymnotis (assembly GCA_028646595.1). Classification (NCBI taxonomy): domain Eukaryota; kingdom Metazoa; phylum Chordata; class Mammalia; order Diprotodontia; family Phalangeridae; genus Phalanger; species Phalanger gymnotis. The sequence goes on along the minus strand of CM053622.1, from coordinate 701,836,317 downwards.
ACTTAGGCCTGTGGGGACCAATTTGGACCAGGAAAGACTCTGGTCAGTCTCCTACTCAAAAGCAATGACTGTTGTTCACTGCATAATGCCTGTCACAGAGTAAATGTTTAATACTTTCTTGTTGAGTAAATGAATGAAAATAGCAATCTTGTTTAGCCAAAGGTGATAGATAGATGGACTTTTTAGTAAATTGCTGGGCCAAAAAGAAAAGGATGGTGTTTTGCATACATAAATATGGATAATCCCTATAGCCATCCAAGTTAAGAAGTCTCTTTAATTCCAGGAAGCTAATTGAGTTTCCTTTAACATCTCAGGTGAATGTAGCAGTAGGCTACTAAGTCACACCAAGTCCTCTCCTATACTTCTTTTCTTATTTTAATAATTTAAAAGGCTCAGACAATGAGAATTTTTTTTAAGTTCCCTAGCTATAGACTTTTAAAAACAATGAGCCAGATTTTCCAAGGGCCCAGAATAACTGGGGTAGCAAATGTAGCACTTGCTCTTTGGGGCCATTAAGGAAATGTGCAGCCCCAGGCTGCCTAATGTTGAGAAATTGGGTAAAAAGAGAAGAATACAGTGGGCTGACCACTTTTTTCATCTCCCTGATACTGAATAGTAATATAATTTACTAAATATTCACTATGCACCAACTACATTGATTTCTCTTCTAAATCAATTAAAATGACCAGCTGTTTTGAGTCACATATGTATAGCATCATCACATCTGGTTGAAAAATGAACATTATAGTCAAACAATAGTTTTGTTTTTGGTTTCAGGTGTGTATAGCTATAGAAATGCCCTCCGCCCCTGCCCCCTCTCCACCCTACAAAAAAACCTCGCTGACTGATGAATTGTTTTGTGTGGAGAGGATCTTAGATTGAGAGCTTTAACCAGCTACAGATCCCAGCTGTTATAACCACTTTCATTTTAGAGATAAAACTGAGGCCCAGAAACATTAAGTGGCTTACCCAAAGTAGTAAGTGTCAGAGGCAAAATTTGAACCTAGTTCATTAGATTTCTGAGTCAGCCCCTTTACACTGTAACTTACAGTAGTGTGGCTTCGCTGGTTCCAGTATCTGAAGACCTCGTAGTAAGCAATGACAGTGGATGTAGTTCCAAGTTATTGTGGTATGGGTGTTATTTTACTTTGAAAAGATGGATATATCCAAATCAGAACTTTAAAAATAGACAAATGAGGGGCTGTCAATTAAAATTACAACAGGATTCTTCAATTCACAGAAAGACTTCCATCAAGATTCTTTAAGGATCATAATGTTTATAATGAGAGGAGATTTTAAAGACTAACTAATGAAATACCTTCATTTTATAAATGAGGAAATCGAAGGGGAGAGGCTTAAGTGACTTGTCTAAGATCACTCAGTAAGTGGCAGAGCTAGGATTTGAACCAAGGTCTTTTGATTCAAAATCCAGTGCTCTTTCAAATAACAAGTTCTCCTAAGCCATCATCAATCATAAACATCCAATTTAGTCATAACATTTCCAGAACATACCTACTGAATAAAGTGAGGCACTCTATGTCAAGAAGTAATTTAGGGTCTGGGAGAAATAGATCCAAAGGTTCCTGTAATGTGCTACATGTACTACTTGTCTCATTTAACAGTGTCCAGGAAACATTTCTACTTGTTGCCTACTCATTCTGATAGCTACCATTTCTTCTGGTGACCTATGGTATATGTGGTCAAGTGCTCCTGTGGAAAAAACCATTCATTCCAGAGTCAGAGGATGTGAGACCAAAATCCATCATTGCCTTTTGCTACCTACATGACCTTGGACAACTTGCCTAACCTCCTGAGGCCTCAGTTTCTTTATCTGAAAACCAGGGGGTTGGACTAGTGGCTTCTGAGTTTCCTCCCAGTTATAGATCCAGGAGCCTGTGTTTGGAAGAGGAATGCAACAGTTCAGATTCACCAATCTTTACCAAGCTCTCTTTATGATAGTTTCCAGGAATGAACTGCTTGTGTTTGGTAGAGTGACATTTGGTAAGTTAGGGATTACTGGTAGATGTTCATTCTTTAGACACTTAACTCTGGCTATGTAATTAGCATCTCTTGCATTTCTTGTTAATGGAAACAAAGCCAAAGGATTGATGCTTTCCCACAGACTTCAAGCCCTTTGTTGATGTGGGTCTCAGTTCTTTAACAAAAGAAAAATGCCAAGAGTGAGGTCTACTGGGATGTTACCAGTCTGTTCCAGAGCATCCACAGGATAGTACGTTTGATGCCCAATGACAAATACCCCATGAACTTTCCTGTATATACATTACAGGTTTACTAAAGCCCTTAGAATTCTGTATTTGGGAGATGATCTTTAGTGCCAGACAATCTTCCATGATCTGTTCTTTCTGTATTCCTCTGTTTGCTTTCCCCTTACTATTTCATCAGGTAGATCAGGCAACAGATGGGCTGGCTGAGTTCAGATAGACAGAGTCAGCTCTGGTTGATGCTGCTTACGTAAAGGCAGTAGAGTTTCTAATCTTGAGGCTGAAAGAGAATTCAAGGCCCCAGATCAGGCGCTTATTCCCAGGAACGCTTTTCTAAAGGTGATGGCTTCAGTGGTTTGAAGAAGCTCCATCGCCAGGACTCCCTGATATGTCATTGATTCCGGAACAGCCTTGTGTTTCCTTTTCATTTGAGCTGTTTTACTTTGAGAAGTTGTTTTTGAGGTAAGTGAGAAATGACTCTTGAAAAAATGAATGAAAATAATGTTGATATAAAAAACTGAAATGAATAGGTGTTACCTCTTTTTTTTTAAAGCAGAAGTTTTGTTATTATGTTTCTCTGGGAAAACTAGGGAACCTCAAGAATCATCAGCCAGAACTGTTCTCAGAACAGGTAATACTGAGAGAAAAACTGTCAGGCAAGATTTCATCATCCCAAAGAAATTTCTTCTTAATCATTTAGGGATGAAAAGGCTCCTCAAATAAATGCAGGTGAATACAAGACAGGTCAAAAGTTTTTATCAGTGTTATGAAGAGAGAGACGAAGAAAGGCTGAAAATAACGCCAATGGGTAGAGGGAAGTCGCATTGCTAGATCAAAGCTGTAGCACTCAGAAAAGAAAGGGGGAAAAAATTAAGGAGAATTACAAACTCATAGAATCAGAGGACACACCAAAGATCCTTTAGCTGAGTGAATGAATGAACTAATGAATGCTTGAATAAATAAAGCCTAATCTCTTGCCAATACAAGAATCTCTCCTACATCATTTCTTGACATATGCTTGAATGTTTCTAGTGAAGGGGAGCCTACTATTGGATAAAAAGGAATACAGTTTGGTGTTTTCATCTAGATGATCTCAAAGGTCCCCATCTAGCTTTAAAATTTTGCAAAGTTTTGAAGCATGCTAATGATGGCAGAACACATTTATCTAATGCTCTAAGGCTTGCCAAATCCTTTGTTCTCATCAATCCTGTAGGTATATGGTGAAAGTATTACCACAATCCTCATTTTAGAAATCTAATTCTGAGAGATCTAAGTGACTTGATCATAGTCAGAGGTGAAACTTAAACTGATATCTCCTTGGCCTAGCGCTTTTTTGGCTGCACCTTATTGATTCACATTTTAGGAAATGGGTGGAGGAGGTTTCGTGTTTTTAACCGATGTAGCCTGTCAGTCAATAAGTATTTACTAACTTAAAGCCAGGCAAGGCGCTAAACTCTGGAGATACAAAAAAGGCAAAGCCATTGACACTGGCCTCAAGGAGCTCAGGTTCTAATGAGGGGGCTTACATGCTATTGTAGGAGGTCCTAGTGAGGAAACCACCTCCACCTAAGCAAATATTTAAATGCTTTTTCCTTTGCAGTCTTAAAGAGGCACCTGGGGGGCACTGAGGGGTCAAATGATTTGCCACAGGGTCACAAAACCAGCATATGCCAGGAGTGGGGCTTGAACCCAAGTCTTTCCTGACTCTGAGGTTGGCCCTCTATCTAGCATCTAGCATAGAACCTGGCACACAGTCAGTGCTTAATAAATGCTAGTTATGCCACCCTTCCTCTCACTTGTTAAGAGTCATATTTTAGTCTACATTCATAGGAATGCATTAGGAAGGGTGATAGTAATTCATTCAACATGCTTGCATAGAAACCTCTGGAAACTTGGCCATCATATACAGGGTCTTTCTCTAAATGACCAGTCCCTACTTCCTTATGCCTTGGAAGGGAATTTCCACAATCCAATCCAATCCAATTTAATCTAATAAACATTTTTTAGTACCTCCCATGTGCGAGGCATTGGAAATACAAAGATAAAAACGAAATAAGGGAAGTTCCTGTCCTCAAGGAGCTTAGATTCTGTCAAGGGAAACAAAACATGTAGAAAATTAAATACAAAATATATTGAAAATAATTGGGGGTGTATGTGGAGCATTTCTAATATGAAGGATAATTACTAACAACAATGCAAGTCCCAGAGGGCCTACTAAGAAAGGTGGGGTAGAGTGTCATAGGACTAACATGGGTAGATAGAAGGGAACATTTTATGGATCTTCAGGGAGATCTTTTTCTAAAATTTAATATAATTTTTTTTTGGTTACATTTAAGTTCCAAACTGTCTCCCTCCCTCCTTCCCCACCCTGTACTAGAGAAGGCCATCATTTGACGCAGATTTATAAATATATGGAAAACCATATTATGCATACTTCTATTTATCAGTTCTTTCTCTGGGAGTGGATAGCATCTTCCTTCATATGTCCTTTACAATTGATTTGAATATTTATAGTACTCTGAATAACTTGGTTGTTCACAATTATTCTTCAAATGATATTGTTGTTACTGTATACAGTGTTCTCTTGGTTCTGCTTATTTCACTTTTTATTATTTCATGTGTCTAAAATCAACTAGCTCATCATTTCTTAGAGCACAGCAGTATTCCATCACAATCATATACAACTTGTTTAGCCAATCTCCAATTGATGGGCATCCCCTCAATTCCAGTTCTTTGCCACCACAAAGGGAGCTGCTATAAATATTTTAGAATATATAGGTTATTTTCCTTTTCCCCTGATCACTTTGGGAAACAGATGTAATAGTGGTATTGCTGGGTCAAAGGGTATGTACAGTTTTGTAACTCTTTGGGCAAAATTCCAAACTGCTCTCCAAAATGGTTCCATCAGTTCACAATTCCACCAACATTTTATGAGAATCCCAATTTTTCCCACATTCCCTCTAACACTTGTCATTTTCCCCTTCTATCATTTTAGCCAATCTTTTAGGTATGAGATGATATCTCAAAGTTGTCATGATTTGCATTTCTCTAATCAATAACAGTTTAGATCATTTTTTCATATGACTATATGTAATTTTGGTATCTTCATCAAAAATGTCCTGTTCTTATCCTTTGACCATTTATCAATTGGGAAATTATTTATATTCTTATAAATTTGACAAAGTTCTCTATATATTTGAGATAGAAGACCTTTATCTGAGAAAGTATCTAAAATTTCCCTTCCTCCCATTTTCTGCTTTCCTTCTAATCTTGCTACATTAATTTTATTTGTATGGAACCTTTTTAATTTAATGTAATCAAAATGATCTATTTTATATCTCGCAGTGTTCTGTCCTGTTTATTCATCAGTTCTCCTATCTATAAGTCTGATAGGTAATGTGTTCCATGTTCTTCTAGTTTTCTCATGATATCTCTCTTTATATATAGGTCATGTATCCATTTTGACCACATCTTGGTAAATTATGTAAGATATTGATCTATACCCAATTTCTGCCAGATTGCTTTCCAGTCTTCCCAAAAAATTTTTACCAAGTAGTGTATTCTTATTCCCAAAACTTTACATTTGTCAAACACAAGATTGCGATAATCATTTGCTACTGTGTATTATATGTCTACTCTGTTCTACTAATCCACCTATTTCTTAGCCAGTACCAGATGGTTTTGATAATTACTGCCTTATAATGTAGTTTGAGATCTGGTACTGCTAAACCCCCTCCACATTTTTTTTTCACAGTGGTATCTTTTTTTAAAAAAATGGTAAATAGGTGAACATCTATGACTGGAGAGTGATTGAAAGTGAGAATTGGAAAGATTGCACTCAAGCCCAAGTCTACATCACTGATATCTTTGCAGCATCTATTTCATCTCTTCAGGACCTATTTTGAGGCTCTTTTAGCTTAGGACCTGAGGCTTCTGGCTCTAAGACCCCAATCTCATGACTCTGATGCTGGAGTCAGAAGCCCTCATCCTTCTGAAATCTTTTACTTGATAATCTTTAAAAAGTGTGTTCATTTCACAAAGACTTTTGATTCTTGTTGGGGAGTAAGTCTTACCTAGATAAAAGAAGGGGTTGCTGAATCCACTCCCCCTCAGCTCTCAAAGCACAGGGCTTCTTGACTTGGATCACAGCAGCTGGCCAATAGAAAGGTATTCAGCTTCTGATTAATATGGAAAAAGATGAACAACCTCTCCAGTGTCCCCCTCCCCCACTACCTCTCAAAACTCCAGTTCTGCTTTGCTGTGGAATTTGGGTAGGGGTAGAGGGCGGTTGGAAACTTCTCTTACCTACACACGGTGTGACTTCATGCCCTGAAACTCAAGTTCAGATTAAGTTTCTTCCTCTTCCAACCTGTGTGGCCCCAAATACTGATGACAACCCCCACCCCCATGTTGTTATTCTGTGTGGAGGGAGAACATTTAAAGTCCCATCTTTTGTGTGTGTGTATTGTGGGGGAGGGGCCTTGGGAGGAGGGGTGGATCAAGGAGAGATAGAAGGTAGGTTAGATATAGAAACTTGAGCCGGTGATTCACCCCGACCCCAACATAACCTCCCTCAACCTTCCATTCTCTTAATGCAGTATTAGTCTCATTTTACAGATGAGGAAGTTGAGGGTTTCAGAGGGTAAGGGACACATCCAAGGTCTCAAAAGTAGTAAGTGGCGGAGCCTCAGCTATTGTAGAATGTGGTACAGTGGGTAGAGTGTTGGCCCTGAATTCAGGAGGACCTCAGTTCAAATCCAGCCTCAGATAATTTTGCTTTGTGAGCCTGGGGCAAATCACTTCACCCTGTTTGCCTCAGTTTCCTCATCTGTAAAATGAGCTGAAGAAGGAAATGGCAAACCACTCCAGTATCTTTGCCAAAAAAAACTCCAAATGGGGTCGTGAAGACTGAGCTGGACACAAGCGAAAATGACTAAACAGTAACAATAAGCTCCTTGGGGGCAAGACTTCAGTCCTGGACTTCCGGTCATCTGCCTGTCCAGTTAATCCTAGCTACTATTGCCTCTGTGCCAGTCTGAGAGTAATCAGACGGATTCCTAGGAATGATGTTCTTGGGGTCAGGATTATTCCTTCATATGCTTGCTCCCACTGTCCCTCCCTCACTCTGCATCCTGCCTGTTCTTTTTAGTCTACTCTTTTCCCCTGGGGTACCCCTGAAGCTTGACAAACAGTAAGAAACCTAATATATGCTTGTTGACTGACTAATTGACTGTCCCTTTAAATCCCCAATTCCTTCCTCCCTGCCTCCAGGCTCCACTCTTTGGTGGGAAGGCATCCTCTCTACTTCCTTACTTAGGGGCTTTACCAGGAGGACTCTGCCTCCCTTCTGCCCAGGCCTGCCTTGTCCTCATAGTAAGGCTTTTTCCCTTTTCTGCTGCTTGGCTGCACCTCAGTCTCTCATAAAATAGGCCTGCTCTGCCCCATGGGAACACTCAACAAGGCCTGACTGGGCATCCACAGAGCTGCCCATCCCATGATGGGGGCAGGTTGAGACAGGAGGGAATTTGGGCTATTACAACAAGTAAGCATCCTGGGGCATTCTGGGGCCTCAGACAGCCTGTTGCCAGGCTTCTTTGTCAGCTCACGTAGCCTGATGGGACAGGCAGGAGGTGGCTACATCACTACCTTTGAGAACACAGTCCTTGCTCTTAGGATCAGGGGATCTTAACCTTTTTTCCCATGAACCTCTTTGGCATTCTGATGAAGTCTTTTGGACTCCTCAGAATAATGTTTTTCAATGCTATAAAGTATATATAATGCTATATATAGCTATAATAGCTATAAATGCTACTTAAATGACACAAAATTTATAAGATTACAAAATAAATCATTTATATTGAAAAAAAGATGTGATTCTTCCCTATACAAATTCATGGACTCCCTGATATCTATCCATGGACTCCCAAAGTGGTGCTGCATTAGGAACCCCTGCTCTAGGGGGAGAGAATTTTGGGAAAAAATCATGGAGAAAAGGTCTCAAGGCAAATGAATTTGGATGGATACTCTCTCCTCTCTTTCTCCCTACTAAACACTAGTCCATATTTGGGACAGTTCTGGATTAGATATGGGGGTGAATTTAATTTGGTCTGGAATAGCCCCAACTGATTTCACAGGACTCAAGAGGTTCAGATATCATTAGGGTAGGCTGGTAGGTAGGTAGTGTAGGGTAGGGTAAGTCTAGTGCCTGAATTCCCCAGGGCTGGGCCAGAACTGACCTCATGTCTCTAGAGCTATTAGGGTGAGAGCTGGATTGTCCTGAGACAATGGAAGTGTCCTGGGCCTGTGTCCCTAGACCAGAAATGTAGGCCAAATAAGCATTAGCCTTGTTGAATTCTTCGTAACCTGGGTCTCTTAAGTGGATACCCTTGCAACCTTTCTGATCTAAGCCTAGCTAGATCTAATTTCCTTTCTAAGATGATCAAAATGTTCTCCTCAGACCTTAATGCTAGCTCCTAGAGTGGGCCTACCCAATTTGGTGGTGAAAATTCCTAAGCCTGGAGACCGGTAATGTTATGTCCTTAGTCCATTGGTCCCTTGGTTCCTCAGTCATATCATACCTGATAACTGAATCTCCTTAGGCCAAGAAGTCAGCTAGGTGGGCTTTTAAGTAGTACTATGACCAGACCCAGGCCCAAGAACGAGGCAGGATTGGAAAACACGCTATAACTTTCAGGCATGCAGGTTTAGCTCTAAGTGACCCTGGGCAATTCACTTAACCCTGTTTGCTTCAGTTTCCTCATCCAAAAAATGAGCTGGAGAAGGAAATGGCAAACCACTCCAGCACTTTTGCCAAGGAAATCCCAAACAGCATCGCAAAGAGTTGGACGTGACTGAAACGTCTAAAGAGCAGCAACCATCACTACAAGCACAGTAAACTACCCTTGTATATCATGCACCAGAGCAACGAGAGTATAGAATTCAGAACTAGAAAGGACATTAGAGGTCATTTAGTTAATTTCCCTTTCATAAGGAAACTGAGACTCAGAGACTTGCCCAAAATCATATCAGTTATAAATAACAGAGCTGTAATTTGAACCCAAGTCCTCTGACTCCAAATTTGGTGCTCTTTCTAGCATACCATGTTGTTCCTTAGGGGTCCAGTGCCATCCTAGACCTTGTGTGAAGGGGCTAAGGAGCCTAGAAGGCAGCCCCATCCCACTATCCTGAGCTCCCAGCCTAATAGATGTGACACCTTCCCTTTCAGAGGGTCCCACTGTACTGACTGTAAAGAGTGATGCATTCCTTGTCCTTAGGATTGAGCTAGAAAGAGGTCTATCTGCATAGGGTCTCTTCCAGGAGGGAAGTAGAGATGCAGAAAAGTTAAGTGGAGGCCAACCCTCTCCCCCTCCCCCAATAATGTTGTGTGCCTGTGATGGGACCTGCTCTGCTCTGTTGACTTCAGTTTCTATAAGAGGCGGGGAGTTGCAGCTGGCTCTTCAGGTGGACTTATCCTCTGTCATTTCAGTCATAAAACACCAAAAATAAAACCTTCAGGGGCACTGGAGAGGCCTCTCAGTTCTCAGGACTCTACATGGGAACATTTTGCCATCTGGGGGCCATGAGCTTCTCTTCTCCCTTAACTACTTTGGGAACCATCACTTCTTCAGAAAATAAGTTGTCCAGAGAGTTTCCATTGGTTGGTGGGCTCAAAGTATATTAGACTTTGTGCCTGTCAGAAGAAAAGAAATTTGAGCTGAGGAGGAATTTATAGTAACTGGAATTGACTGGGGCTCCTGGTTCCATTCAGCCCAGAGAATTAGACTTTCTTGGAGCTGGTACTGTAACTTTAACAATAAAGGATGGAAGTTATTTTGTGGAAATGGGAATTCATTTAATTCATTGACCCAGCAAGTGGTGAAAGCCTGGTAAAGAAACTGGCTAACACTGACAGGGATGGGGATTTGTGCCAACCCAGCCATTTCCATATGGTAGTACATTCCAGACATTAAATTAAACTAAAATTAAATTGAATTAACAAATATTTTAGGTGACTCCTCTGTGCCAGGAGCTATACTGAGCACTTTACATTTCATTTTATCCTCATAACAACCCTGGGAGGTAGGTGCTATTATTATCCCCAATTCACAGATGAAAAAACTGAGGCATTCATGGGTTATTTGACTTTCCCAGGGTCATACAAATAGTAAGTATTCAAATTTGAACTCAAATCTTCCTGACTTCAGATCCAGGACTCTAAGTACTGAACCACTAAGGTGCCAAGTGTTTTCCCTGGCTGTCCTTCACGCCTAGAACATGCTCCTTCTTACTTATGCTTCCCAATTTCTCTGGCATCCTTTAAGATTCAGCTAATGTACCACTTTCTGAAAGAAGCCTTTCCTAGTCCTCCTTAATCTTACTACCTTCCCTCTGAGACTACCCCTAATTTATTCTGCATATATTTTGTTTGTAGAGTTATTTGCATATTGTCTCCAATAGACTTCCATTGTTGCTAATTATATTGTCCTGTATCTCTTATGCTCTTTCTGACTAACCTCCTCAAAAAGGCCATATGCGATAGATGCCTCCATTTTCTCCCCTCCTACTCTCTTTTTCTTTAATATTTTCCCCCCAATTTCATGTAAAAAATTAAATTTTTTTTCTTTACAAATTTTCAGTTCCAAATTCTCTCCCTTCCACCATCTCCCACTCATTGAGAAGGCAAGCAGTTCGATATAGGTTATGTTCCTGGTTCTGCTTGTTTCACTTTGCATCAATTTATGTAAGTGTTTCTAAGTTTTTCCTCTCACTCTCTTCTTAACCACTTAAAATTCAGCTTCTGTCCTTATCATTCCAGTGGAACCACTTTTTCCAAAGTTATCAGTGATCTCTTATTTGCCAAATCCAAAGTCTTTTTCTCAGTCTTCAATCCTCATTCTCTTGACCTTTCTGTAACCTTTGACACTGTCAATGACCCTCTCCTCCTTGATACTGTTTTCTCTCTAGGTTTTCAGGACACCTCCCTCTCCTCATTTTCTTCCTAGTTATCTGACTGCTCAGTCTCTATCTTTGCTGGATCGTCCTCCAGATCATACCCTCTCACCATGGGTGTCCCTCAGGGTTCTGTCCTGAGTCCTTGTCTCTTCTCCCTCTATTCTACTTCACTTGGTGATCCCATCAGCTCCTATGGCTTTAATTGCCATCTCTACCGCTGATGATGCTCAAATCTTTCTATCTTGCCCGAGTCTCTCTGTTGATCTCTAATCTTACATCTCCAACTACCTTTCAGACATCTCAAACTGGATGTCTGGGAGACATCTTAAACTAGACATGCCCAAAACAGACCTCATTATCTTTTCCCTTGAATCCTCCCTGCTTCCTATCTTCCCTTTTACTGTAGAGGGCAACAACACCTTTCCAGTCATTCAGACTCACAACATAGGAGCCTAGACACCTCATGATCTCTCACCCCTCATATCCAAGCTATGGCCGAGGCCTGTTGAATTCACCTTTTCAACATCTCTTGAATAGGCCCCTTCTGTCCTCTGACACTGCCCTTACACTGGTGAAGGCCCTCATCACCTCATGTCTGGACTATTGCAATAGCCTTCTGGTGGATCTGCCTGCCTAAAGTCTCTCCCCACTCCAGTCCATCCTCCATTTTGCTGCCAAAATGATTTCCCCAAAGCACAGTTCTGATCATGTCATCCCCCCTACTCAATAAACTCCAGTGACTCCTATTGCCTCTAGGAGCAAATACAAAAATGCTCTGTTTGGCATTCAAAGCCCTTCATAACCTAGCCCCTCCTACCTTTCCAGTCTTAATGCACCTTACTTCCTGAAACATATGCTTTGATCCACTGACACTGACCTCTGGGCTCTTCCTCGCACAATACACTCCATCTCTCAGTTCCTGGCATTTTCTCTGGCTGTTCCCAATGCCTAGAATGCTCTCCCTCATCAGTTCTGACTACCAACCTCCCTGGCTTCATTTAAATCCCAACTAAAATGCCATCTTTTACTGGAAGCTTTCTCCAATCCTTTTTAATTCTAATACCTCCCATTCTATTGATTATTTCCTACTTATTCTGTATATAGTTTACTTAGTATATATTTATTTGTGTGTTGTCTCCTCTGTTAGACTGTAAGCTCCTTGTGGGCAGAGATTTATGTTTTGCCTCTTTTTATATAAAAGCACTTAGCATATACTAGGCACTATAGAAATGTTAGCTATTATTATTATTGACATACCAAGGGTATTACCTCTTTGGTCCAATTCAAACTCAACTGGGGAAAAAGGCATTTTCCTACCCATGCTAAGTTCTACCTTTGGATCTTATTGGATTCATTTTGTCTGGTTTGGGGAAAATAGCCACAGTAGATGAGTGGAAGGAACAAAGCGGAAAACTCCAAAGCTGACTTTCACTGTAAGGAGAAAGGATCTTGAACTGCTGGACAACCAAAGCATATATACCAGCGAATGACTCAATGAATAAGCAAGAGAAGGAATTCGATATATCACCAGACCCACCCCTAGACAGATCATCTCCATTCTGCCAACAGGCAGCTAGCTGGGTCAGTAGATGGATCGCTGGGCCTGGAGTCAGGAAGATTTTAGTGTCTCTAACATTTTCTAGCCCTGTGGGCAAGTCACTTCCCCTCTGCCTCAATTTCCTCAACTTTAAAATGGGAGCAATAAGAGCACCTACCTCTCAGGGTTGTTGTGGATCAAAAGAGATAAAAATTTGTACAACAGTTAGCATAGTACTTGGTACCTATTAGGTGCTATATAAATGCTTATTCCTTTCCCTCTTCCACATGAGTAACTGAGTCTCTATTGCAATACCTTCCCCATAGTAGGTGCTTAATAAATGTTGGTCGACTGGAATGGAATTGAATTCTAACACAAACAAATCAAGTGAGACTCCTTAAACTGTAGTGAAGAGTGGCAGCAACTTTTGAATTTTGCTTTCATTCAGAAACCTGGGCATGTGTGCTTGCTTCTTGTTTGGTCTATTTGATCAGGTTTGATCAATCATTTACTTTTTAGTTTTCCTCTGTGTGTGTGTGTGATAATAAAACAGAAGTTTCAATAGAAAAGGTGAACAAAATACTTACCAAGATTACTTAGAGGAATTGATAAATACGTCACATGTTGAGGTGGTCCAGAGAAGGCTGCAGCCCAGTGGGCCTCAGCAGTCAAGAACAGCAAAGCCCCTCACAGAGTGGGCCTGACCCAGGATTATACTGAAGCTCAGGTCTTGTCTTTAGTGGGTGGCGGGGACTACTGATGGGGCCCATTGTCAGCAGCTCCACCCTGTGCTGCCTGAAATGGCAATTATGGTGAAAACCTACAGAAGGGCAGCTGCCTTCAAAGAAGGGCCTGCCTGGTCCCTCAGGGGGCAGGCAGGAACCAAGGGGCTAGGGAGGTATCACAGTGAAGATCACTGGTTCTGTAACCAGAGGAGCTGAATTAAAATCCTACTTCTGAGGCTCTGCCACTTGCATGATCTCTGATAAGTCCCTTCATTTCCCTGGGCCTCAGTTTCCTCATCTGCAAAATGAAAGGGTCGGACCAGATAGCCTCTGAGTTTCCTTCTAGCTCTAGCTGTCTGACCCCTGAGGAACAGTTATACTAACTGAAAGCTAAGGTCATTTGTGCATTTACACAGGACTGATCTATCCCTCCTAGCCTCAAATCTATGATTCTTTGATCTTGTGATCCTTTGGCTTAAGGCATAGCTAGCTGAATAACCTCTGTTTGGTGAGAGAGAGCCTGGTGTGGTTACCAGAGGGCATCATTAAAACTATAAAGGCAGATATTTTTGCATATTTAGTAGGCGATATTTTATTATACCTTAGTCAAGGAACTAGAAAGCCATGGTTATTTAAATCAGTATGGGTCACATGTCCCCCTGGATCAGTGCACAACAAGAGCCAATAGACCCCAGAGGTAGACAGCACATGTCCATGCTGGTTCAGCTCTTGCCTGTCATGGTTGGAGGTCTGTAGTGAGGCCGCAGCTGCAGCAGCCTTATTTTTGTGAGCTGGAGCATGTCCGGCTGTTCAGCAAGGGAACCGAAATGTCTGCAGCTGCCTTTTTATACCCTCAGGTTTTCAGTTGTTCGTCTCTGAAAAGGGAAGCCCACACTGAGGCCTGAATTCATGGGTTTTTCCGTAAATGAAATCTATTTTCCCTTTACCCTGACTGGTGGCTTCCAGTGATGCAGAAAGTCAACAGGGTTAAAATTTCAAATCCCCCAACAAGACATGCCAAGGGAAACCGGATGATGGCCAGCGCTGTTGTGGAAATGGCTTTATCTGGTGACTCACCCTCTGAAAACAGTTGGGGAAACAAAGGGCACTTGAGCCAGGACATATGGTGAAAATGTTTTCCAGTCCATGGTGGTGTGCCCCATATGGTAATATAAGTATGACTGTCTCAGAATCCTGTTATCTTCTCTACTGGGGGAGATTGTGGTTAAATAATTGAAGCTGTCATTTTTGCTCTGGATGTCTATTCTCAATCCAGTCTAAAATTTTACTTTCTTTAATTACTTTATTTTCATTTTAACCATTTGAAAGATGGGCTACTTCTGGGATCCTGGTGCTTTGAGGGAGCATAGCTATAGCTTAAGACTTCTTTTCGCTTTCAATACTATGGGGAATCAATACTAATAGTAGGTACTATAGAAAGACAGGATCATAGATTTAGAGCTGTAAGGACTCTGATGCAGTGGTGCACTTTAGTTAGTGAGAGCTGAATGTTAAATTTTCAGCGTGAGCTTTTACATTTTGGAAATCAGCACATGCTACAAATTAGGGCTTGATTTATTGTTTTATTGATATTCTGGACTTAAGAAAGTGATAGAGAAAATGTTAGTGCAGATTAAACTTAAAAGTGTGTCAAGCATCTATCTATATCTATCTATCTATCTATCTATCTATCTATCTATCTATCTATCTATCTATCTATCTATCTATCTACCCCCCCCCCCCGAGCTGGTCGTTAAACATTTGTTGTTACTGTTCAGTTGCTTCATTCATGTCCAACTTTTCATGACCCTATTTGGGGTTTTCTTGGTAAAGATACTGGAGCGGTTTGCCATTTCCTTCTCCAGCTCATTTCACAGATGAGAAAACTAAAGCAAAAAGGATTAAGTGACTTGCCCAGGGTCACACAGCTAGTAAGTATCTGAGGTTGGATTTGAACTCAGGTCTTCTTGATTCCAGGCCCAGTGCTCTAATCACTGCCACTCCTAGCCATGCATGTTAAACATTTACCAGCACTGGAAAGCTATCTAGGTGAACCCCATCATTTTATATACATGGACGCAGAGGTGCAGAGAAGTAAAATCACTTGCTGGGTTTTACACGGAGGTAGGAAGAGGTAGAGCCAAGATTTTGACAACAGTCTTCTGTCTCTAAATCCAAATATCTTTCTACTGTACTGTGTACATTGCTGTTGCTTACAAGCAGATCTACCACTAAATAGCTGTGTGACCTTAAATAAATAAATTTCCCTCTCTGGGTTTTAATTTCCTCATCTATAAAAAAAAAAGGAAGGTAGATTATCAGAGAGATCAAGAGTCCCACAACACTCATGAAATGCAGCCTGAACTACATTAAAATGTAATTGAGAAATATTTAACCATAAAAATAAATAACATTACATTTTAAAACTGAGTCAGTATATACGGTCCTCAGAGATCCTTCTGTAGGGATTATTGCTGGTATTTTAGTTTGACATGACTGGATGAGGCGACTTCTCAGGTCTCTTCCACTTCTACTGTGACCTTGATGATTGCAGCATAAAAGGAGTCACCTGCAGGTTTCTGATTTGTGATTGGCCGAGGTTTCTCCAGGATTTGTACTGAAGCTTCCAGAAGGATTTCCCTGGAATTGCGCTCAAACACACTCAGAATTAGCCTTGTCAGCCTATTTGCTCATTAGTTCAGAAGAAGCAGATTTTTAAACCAGGTGAAGAGTAAAAAGGCTGGTTCCTTTTATCTTTATCATGAGTTGTGGCTGGGCCGTGGATGCATCAGCTAAGCAACTCTGGGGGCTTTATAAATATTTGCAAGGTTGACCTAAACATGTTCAAGTATCAGAATGAAACTGTCAAGAATGGGAGCCTAGGGTAGAGGCAGTACTATTTGAGGGCAGGATGGACAAAATGACCTTTGATAGTCCCATTTAGCCTCTGGGTAGGCATCTGTGCTTATTCTACAATGCCCTAAGTCCAGAGAGTTGGCTTATTCTATCCCCGTGGCTCCAGAGGGCTACTTGTGTCAGGGAAATGGAATGGATACAATAGCTATGGATTTGCCTCTTTGGGGAGAATTCTCATTATGCTTGAACCGGAGGTATTTGGAACTGAGATTAGATTGTACTCTACCCTGAATTGAGAATAAGGATGAAAAAAGGCCAGGACTAAGGGTTGCCACTATACCCTGATGCCTCGAATTCTCATTTCACAAATGGACGCTGATCCTCAGAGGTATTAGGTCAATTGTCCATGGTCACATAGGTAGATTGGAGATCAGATTTGAACCCAAGTCTCTTGACTTCAGGAGTCAATTATCAAATTGATCTTTTTCAAGCACAAGTTTGACCATGTCACCTACGTATTTAATCAACTCTAGAGGTTACTTATTGCCTCCAAAATCAAATATAAAATCCTATGTTTGGTTTTTAAAGCCCTCCATAATCTGGCCTCTTCCTACCTTTCCAGTCTTCTAACTCTGCAATGGTTCTCTAATACTCTGGCCAAGTGACCCTGGCCTCCTTGCTATTCCTCAAAGTATGGATACCCTATCTCCCAACTCTAGGCAATTACATTGCTGTCCCCCATACCCAGAACACTTTCCGCCCTCAGCTCTGCCTCCTGGCTTTCCTTTAAGCGTCAGCTAAAATCTCACCTTCTTATAAATATATCCATGCTTAATTGTAGTGGGAGGAGAGAAGGGAGAGGAGGGGGGAAAAAAGAACAAAGTGAAAAGTGTAGAGCAGAGAACAAAAGAAAACCTACAAGGAAGCAAAGATGGACAACTTTCAACATAACATGCAGTATTTAGTATACAGGCTTTCTTGAAATGGAAAGTTATTGCTATATATTCTGAATCCACTCCTACGTTCTGCTGTGCACATGACATCTTTTTTTCTTCTCTTATTTTGTATTTAAGTTTATAATGTATTTTCTTTTCTTATTATATATTTAAGTTTTAGTATTTATCTAAAATAAAAAAGATCAAAAAGAGGCAAAAAAAAATCTCACCTTCTGCAAGAAGGCTTTCCTGATCCCTCTTACTACTAGGGCTTCCCTCTGTTGATTATCACCAATTTATCTTGTATTTATCTTGTTCAAACATAGTTTTTGTGTGTGTCATCTTTCTTATTAGACTGTGAACTCCTTGGGAGCAAGGACGGGCTTTAAGCTTTCTCTCTGTCCCTGGTGTTTAGTGCTTGGCACATAGTAGGTACTGAATTAATGCTTGTTGGCTTGACTTGATTTGATCTCCAGGATACCACATGGTTTCCTCATAGGCTCTGAGGTAGACTGTGGCAGCAGGTTAGAAGCAACTCCTCAAATAGTTACTTGGAGCATGTCTGCATGTGGCAACTGGTAGTCATCCCCATTATCAAGACCCAGCCCTGGACTTTCCATCACCTGGAATAATGAGGGTGGTAGAGAAGTTGTGGCATGTTGGGGTCATGTTACACCTGTTGACACGAGTTCCATAGGAATGCAAACATTGGAGGGCAGCTCCAATCACTAGCCTCTTCATATTGATTGGAAAGCAACAGAAAGCATTGACTGGTGAGATTCTCAAAGAAGTTTAAGGTAGAGTTTGTGTTTGATGTCATGTGGCCAGAAGGGCAACCTGATGAGTTTTTCCATGGTATTCCTCAGAACTAGCTATGCAAATTAGGGTCAAAATAGCATGAATCTTTTTCTTTTGGGGGAAACTCATGATTCTTGAACTATACACACACACACACACACACACATACATACACACATATATAAAATATACGCATGTATGTCTGTGTATATGTATGTATGTGTACATATATGTATATATGACTGAAAGCACATTGCATTCTACTTTGAGTTGTAATTGAGGTAGAAAACGCAAGCATTTGCTTTGGTTAAAGCTTTATCTAATCCTTTCATCCCCCATGGAGCAACTTCTTAATTTTCATTACGCTTAGAACCTAAATGGATAGATTGTAGGACTAGATCCTCAGACCCTCCTTCCAGAGCTCCTCAGTGAAACGCTTCTTGCTCTGGGAGGAGAGACTCCAGAGAGAAGTGCTCCTGTCCCCTTCCTTCTGGTTGCCAGTGTAGGGGAAATAAAACTGGTTGGGGTTGAGGGGAAGATGAGAGTGAGGGTAGTATGTGCAGGAGTACCTTGATTCCAGGAGGTAGGTTAACTGGACAGATGGCCAGAGGCATTCTTGAGGGATCTGCCAACATCAGGGGCCTCAGCACCAGCTCCAAGGCTGAGGGGGAGCAGCTACTTCAGTGAGCTCAGGTTGTAGGTACCTCTCACTTTCAGGTGAATGGCATATTGGTACCCTAATCCTACTCCTCACCCCTTGCAATGGCAGTGCTCAAAGACCCAAGAGTGGAATTTTATCAGTTAGATATTTACAGAACAAAGTCCAGCCAAGGGACTAAACTGAAGGATCTGGCAGGCTTAATAGATAGCCCCACTTCCTGGCCTTTGATGCAAAGCCTGGGTCACCCATATCTATAAGTGATAGCAGGACCTTCCTGGAAAAACTCTGGGCTGATACATGGTGGGCTGAACCAAACTATGGGCCTGCTCCCCTGTTCCACAGAGCACACCTTCCCATTGTTGTCAGTTAGCTCACATGGTCAAGGCAAGTGGCAAACTGATACAGGGGTGGGGAACCTGTGGCCTTAAGGCTTTTTTTAAAAGGGGATTTGTTCTGTGAAGTTTAGACTCAGTCGAAGGTCTGTGATTGAGGACCTAAAGGGCCACATGTGCCCCGAGGCCTCAGGTTCCCCACCTTTGGGAGAGTATTACTATTATTTGACAACAACTACCTCTTGAAGTAGCCAGCTTTGCTGTGGGATGGAATAGGCTAGAAAGTGTATGGGGTTCATGCTCAGGGGAATCGCTATAAGCTCCATTCAACTAGTGATTGAAGAAGTAACTAGCTTTCCTACCTCAGGACGTCTTGTTCAATGACCACTCAAGCCTTGCCAAACCCAAACCCTGGTTTAATGGACCCATCCATTCATCTTCTCTACTCCTACTCTAGATGGTTCTTGAGGAAGTGACGCACAAGTGCAGACTGGATTGGACTTTGCAATGCAAGACAGCTGTTTTTAGGAGCATTGGCTATGAAAAAGGGAGGACTGATAGAAGATTGAGTGGATGGCAGAGTCAAGTGAAGTCCAATGAACTGCTTTCATTCTTCCTTTTCCTGGACACCTCAGAATTTGACACTATTCATTCTCTTCCCTGTGTTTCCCCAGTATCGTTTTTTCCTGGTTCCTGGTTCCCCTCCTATCTCTTGATTTTCTCCTTCTCTGGTTTATCTTCCATATCCTACCCTTTTACCATAATTGTCTACCAAGGTTTTATCTGTGCTCTTTTTTTTTTCTTTCTCTATATAAGGGGCTCTTAGCTTAGGACATAGAAACTTTAAAATATCTGTCTGTAGATAACTATATTTCAATACAATTGGTTTCCTTAGTAACCTTACATATTTTATTTTGTGCATTAAAAGCATTATTCTGAAAAGGGGTCCATAGGCTTCATGAGACTGGCAATGGAGTCCATGATAAAAAAAAAGACTAAGAACTCCTGCTCTGCACCCTCTCTCAGCGATCATAACCTACTAGACCCTAGTAACTAGTGATTTAATGACTTGTAGATTTTTATAACTAGCCATAGTCACTCTACTGAGTTCTAGCTCCAATTGTCTGTTGGATATTTCAAACTGGATGTTGTATGGGCTTCTGAAACTCAACATGCCCCAAATGGAAATTTCATCTCTTTTTTTTTCCCTCAAACCCATCCCCCCTCCCTCTGCCATCCTTCCCAGTTACTCAGGTTCACAGCCTCATGGTCATCTTCCCTCACCCCCACATCTAGTAAGTTAAAGTCTTGTGGATTCTGTATCTTCAACTATTCTCATGTCTCTTCTCTTTCCATTCATATGGCTTTTACCATAATTCAGGCCTTCCTCTCCTCTTTCCTATATTATTACAAAAGCCTGGAAGTTAGGAAGTCAGGAAGACTCGAGTTCAAATCTTGCCTCAGATGATCCCGGGCAAGTCACTTAACTTGTCTGCCTTGGTTTCCTCGTTTGTAACATGGGAATGATAGCACTCACCCCAGAGTTGCTGTGAGGATCCCGTTAGTTAGCATATTGTAAAGCACTTTGTAAATCTTAAAGTGCTTTATAAATGCTAGCTATGATGATGATGACAGGAAACAAGAATACTCAATAATAACCAATGATATAAAGCAGTTTATGATCAGCTCCAAATGAAGGCAGTAAGTACCGCAGGTTTCTAAAGGATGGAAAATGTCTTACCTCCAAGCAAAGCTAGAGTTTGGAGAGGTGTTAAAAGAGAAGGAAGGGCATTTCAGGAAGGAGAAATGGGATTGCTAAAGGCAAAGAGGAGAGACCACACTGCCTATGTTCCAGGAGACTGTTGGAAGAGCTTGGCTGAAATGAAAGGAAATAAGATTAGGAAAAGAGATCAAGGCCAGCTTGCTAAGGCCTTTGAATGAGAAATGTAGGTGTCTGAACTTTATCCTGGAGGCAATAAGGAGATAGCTAAGGTTTGGTGTTAAGGGAGTAACATGATGAATGTGGTAGTTTAGAGAGAATCATCCAACTTGTCCTCTTAGACCCAGAACTTCGAATACTTGAGGGAAGAAGAAACAGTCCCTAAAGTAAGAGGGAACTTTACCTGGGAGAAGAAATTATAGGGGAATGGGCAATAAGCATGGAATGAAATTGTACTTTGCAGCATCTGCTCCTGAGCAGGCACCGGCGCCACCCCGACCTTACCAAGGTGTCCGTGTGAAGGAGCCAGTGAAAGAACTGCTGAGGAGGAAGCGTGGCCTTGCCAGCAGCGGGCTCACAGTGGCTGCAACCACGGTGAGGATACCAGTCGTTGCAATGAATGGAATTAGATGAGGTGGAACCAACACTGGGGGCATTGTTCTGCAGGGTGGGAAGTTTCCTTTGGGATTACTCCAGAATGGTGCATGAATCTGTGCCAAGAGGCCCATCATTCAAGGTGGGTCAGGAATTCTCAGTTTAGGGAGCTTATGTTTATTACTGGCATACTCCTTGGGGGCTTCATTACATTTTCCCCATGAAGACAAGGACCACTTTATTACTACCTTTTTATCCCCATTGGTCAATTGCAATATTTTACACTAAGTGGGTTTGAATTTAATTAAATGGAGGAGAAAACAAGCAGGGATGCTTCATGGCTTTTGAGAAGACCAGCTAAGATTGGGACCCACTCAGACTCTAAAGGAATCGTCAACCTGGTCATCTCTTCTCTCTAGGTGGTGTTGCCCCATCAACCCCTTGCAACCTATGCCACAATGGGTAAGTCCTTTTTGTTACTTCTGTCTGGTTCTGGCCTTTCAGTAAGAAGATATAGAATAATGGAATGAATTCTGGCTTTAGAGTCTGAGGATCTGGGTTCAAATTTCATCTCTGTGACATTGGGCAAGTCCTATGGGTGTTAGTTCTCTTATCTCTTAAACAAAGGGGTCAGGCTAGATAGCTTCTGAGGCCTATGACCCTACTTGACTCATCCCTGATGCCTCACCTACTATTTACCCTTGGGTGAAAGTGTACTTGGAGTACAGAGACCTGAATTTTTTTCTCTTTGGTTCTGTTATCAACTATGTTGCCTTGGGCAAATCACTTCACCTCTCTAGTCATCAGTTTACTCATCCGTAAAATAAGCTCTAAATTCAATGATTCTTTCCCTTCAGGACCATCCTGCCTGGATATGGAGGTCCCTGCATCCACAGTGACAGAAGAAGGCTCCCTGTGCACAGGCTGGCTCTCCCAGCCTGCTCCTGCCGCCCTGCAGCCCCTGACACCGTGGACACCTTACCCTGAGTACATGTCACATGAAGGTGTCAGCTGCCCTTACTCCACTGATATGTACGTTCAGCCCGTGTGCCCCAGCTACACAGTGGTTGGACCCTCATCGGTGCTGACATATGCCTCCCAGCCACTCATCACCAACTTCACGGTACGCTTCCACCAGTCTGTCCCCAAACTGAAGGATGTTCAGTTGTCTTCCTTGGGAATTCCTAGTGACACCAATTGACAAAAAGTTCTCTTCTGCTTCGTTAGCCTGAATCTCCTTGGCTCCCTGTATACATTTAATTCCAGAGTGCATATCAATCTCAATAATATGACATTTTAACTCAGTATTGATACTAATTGTCACTCTGTTTGGGGTGAAATGCCAGGTTCTATCCTTCCTTTCCAATCTACTGACACTGGACACTTCTAGGGGACTCGGGATTCAGTAACTTCCCCTATTTCTGTGCCTAATGCTAAATGATTTGGTAGCAGTGATCAGGGAATTCATTTATTCATTCAGAGCCAACTAGGTGGGCAGTGGTTAGAGTACTGGACCTGACGTCAGGAAGGCTTGAGTTAAAATCTGTGCTCACACATTTACTAGTTGTCTGACCCTGGGCAAGTCACTTAATTTTTGTCTCCCTCAGTTTCCTTATCTATAAAATGAGAATGACGATAAGACCCACCTCCTAGGGTTGTGAGGGTCCAATAAGATACAATTTATCAAATCTTTTTTGAACCTTAAAATGCTATATAAATTCTAGTCATTACTATCTATTCTTTCATTTGAGGCAGTGAAGTGGCATAGATATATGGTAAAACATTGGACCAGAGTTCAAATCCTGCCTAGCTTTGTGACCTTGGACGAATCACTTAATTGCTGTTTCAATTTCCTCACCTGTAAAACGGTGATTATATCCCCTCCCTCACGGCATTGTTGTGAGGATCAAATAAGATAGCGTATGTAAAATGCCTCTCAAACCTTAAAGTGTTGTTTAAATGTTAGGTGTCATTCAGTCATTCATTCATTTATTCATTCAGACAACAACATTTATTAATCCCCTGCCAGGTGCAAGATACTATGGAATACATGATGGGGTAGATGTAACGATATCTAAGATATGATCATTGCCCTCAAGGAGGGTATAATCCTGGAGAGATATTTTCATGCTTCAAACAAATCCAGGATTTTATTGGTGTGGTTTTTTTATTCCCCCTTTCTGTAAAAACTTCAACTGTTTGCTCTCTGTATTGGTAGATAGTCTTTGTGAATTGCTATGGCTGAAAAAAAAAAAAGACAACATCACCTAGTAAACTGCCTGCTGAGGCAGAACACTGGGCCTGGAGTCAGGAAGACCTGAGCTCAAATCTGCCCTCGGATGCTTACTAGCTGTGTGACCCTGGGCAAGTTACTTAACTTCTGTTTGCCTCAGTCTCCTAACCTGTCAAATGTGAATAATAATAGAATTTACCTCAAAGTGTTGATGTGAGGATAAAATGAGATAATATTCATTAAGTGCTTAACAGTGGCTGGCACATAGTAGGTGCTTCAATAATTACTTTTTTTTCTATCCTTCCTTCCGGTACTGAGCCTCTCAATACCTAGGTCTAGTCTTCAGTATAATACAGTCCTTTACTGAGCCCAGACAGTAAATAAATACACATAACTATGTATATATACACACAAATATAGAAAAATTTGAAGGCTCTGGGATTTCTTCAAAGTGAGCGTAGCAGATAAGTTTAGGCAGTAAATGAATGAATGAATGGATGAATGAATGAAATAGCTCATTAAGTACTTACAGTGTGTCAGGCACAGTGCTAAAGTGATACTGTTCCTGCCATTGAGAAATCCTCAGTCTCAATGGCAGGGACTGTCTCACTTAGGTATTTGTATTTGTACATACTAATAATAATAGCTAATATTGATATGGTGCCTACTGCGTGCCAGGCACTGTGCTTACTGCTTTACAATTATTGTCTCATTTGATACTCACAACAATTGTAGGAGGTAGGTGCTATTATTATCCCCATTTTATAGATGAGGAAACTGAGGAAAACAGAGCTAAAGTGACTTGCCCAGGTTGCCCAGCTATTAAGTGTCTGAGGCTGAATTTGAACTCTGGTCTTCCTGACTCCACGCCCAGTACTCTTTCCACTGAGTCACATGCTAATGGGGAGACAATAAATATAGGAAAGTAGGGATTAGGGAAGAGTTTTTGCCTGGGGTATTGCAAGTTCTGTCATAGGTACATTGAGTCTTTCCAGAAGCAATGGAAGTGTCATTTTGATTTCTTAGAGAGTTGTCTGAAACACATAGATATTAAATGACTTACCCAGGGCCACACAGCTAGCAAGATTTAGAACTCAGATTACTAAGTATTTGAATCCAGATCTTACTGACTCCAAGCCCAGTATTCTATTGACTGTTCTTTGATGAACAATTATACCCAAATAACTATAATGAAAAGTAGTCTATTATAAATACATGAGATATATGAAGTGTTAAGAGTTTAGGGGAGTTTAGAAATCATTGCTTTGAATGAAGTGGAATTTGAGCTGAGCCTTGAAAGGAGGGTAGGATTTGAACTAGGAGAGATGTGTGTGTTTGTGGGAGAGGGGTAGTGTTTGAGCCATTTCAATTGTAGGGAACAGCATGAACTAACATTGCTCCTGATCTGTTTAGTAGCCTTCCAGTGACTTAAGCAGGTCATCAAAGACTCCCCATTCAATCAAAGACTCTTGATTGAAACAAAGGCAAGACTCCAAAGCACTTGATTGCCTTAGTGCTGAGAAGCGCTTCAAAACAAAAAACAACAAAAAAGTCCCATTTTACTTGCCATTACAGATCATTGTGAAGATCATACGAGATGATATTAATAAAGTGCTTAGCATAGTACCTGGCAGACAGAAGGCATCAAATAAATGCTATAACCATTATTATCATTTTTATTAATTTCAATACACCCAGAAATAGCTCATGTTCTAGACCCAGAATATTCACTTTGAGAGGTTCATCATTTCTGTGTTGCTGATGTAGACAGGAGTGGAATATGTCTGTGTTTTCTATTAGATAAAGCTCAGGATATCTGGCTTCTGGCTTCTGTGGTGATGGGGCCAGAGGCAGTCCTGTATATAGGCAAAATAGGTAGATATCTAGGTGATGGGATTTGAAAGCTGCCACAAGATGCCAAAGTAGGGCTCATCAGCTTGCCATGGAATTCTTCTTATTAGAGTCACTCCTTGGGGTTAGGGGATTGTATCTTCAGAAGGTCCCTATTATCTTGCAGATGTGACCAGAAAGGGGATAATGTATTATTCATGAGTTGTCATTAAGCTACATACACTGGGTATGACATTAGCTGTCACCTAGCAGATATCAGGGACATGAAGGAACGGGGCATGGAACAGGTGAGTTTTGAGTGAAGCTGTGTTCTAGAAAATGAGCTTATGCCTAGGGGGCTCTGATAATTATGGACAATGTGTGTGTGGATGGGCGTGCATGCATGTGCCTGTTCATGTAGGTGTATACATGAGGAACAGAAGGGAGGATGACCAAAGATTATAACTTTGCCCTTGGTGCCCTGGGGATTGACCTGGGATATCATAGGGGCCTACCTGGAACCCCAGGGGTAAGAGATCAGGAAAGGTCTGGGATGAAGAAAAAGCCCACTCAGACAGTGAGGAATAAAAAGCCCACTCAGACAGTGAGACAAGTAGTGACTTCCCTCACGATTTAACTGACCCTCTGTCCTGTGCTTTCTCATTCTTCCCACAGACCAGGAATGCCACGCCAACAGGTGGGCCTCAGTTGGAGGGGACAGAGCACCAAGCACCTCTGACTTACTTCTCGTGGCCTCAGCCCATTTCAGCTCTGCCCACTTCTACCCTGCAGTACCAGCCTCCAGCCCCTACACTGCCTGGGCCACAGTTTGTACCACTCCCCATCTCCATCCCAGAGCCAGTCCCTCAGGACCTGGAAGATACAAGGAGGGCAATCAATAATCTGCCCATAGAGAAACTACTCCTAGAAGAAGAAGAAAGTGATACATATGTGATGAATCACACTCTGTCTGTGGAAGGGTTTTAATATCTAGTGTTTGGTTTATTCCTGTCTAATCATTGAACATAGGTCTTGTGAATACACATGGGATTCGGTCTGACACATTCTGTCTAGTGCTAAAGTTCTGGAATCTTAGAGTTAGAAAGAATTTTAAAGTCACTTTGTGGTATATTCTTTCCTTCCTTCCTTCCTTCCTTCCTTCCTTCCTTCCTTCCTTCCTTCCTTCCTTCCTTCCTTCCTTCCTTCCTTCCTTCCTTCCTTCCTTCCTTCCTTCCTTCCTTCCTCCCTTCCTTCCTCCCTTCCTCTCCCCTCTCTCCTCTATTTTCTCTTTTCATTTCCCTCCCTTCCTCCCTCCCTTCTTCCCTACCTGCCTGCTCGCTTTCCTGCCTTGTAGCCTTCTTCCCTCCCTTCTTCATTTCTTTCTTCTTCCTTCCCTTCCTTTTTTCTCCAAAGAGCATTAAAGATTTTGGAGCCTCGGCAATTTCTTTTACATTTATTCAATTCAACCAATCAATCAACCAACAAGTATTGATCAAACACCTGCTATGTGCCAGGCATTGTGCTAAGTACTGCAGATACGAACACAAAAATGAAATAATCCCTGACTTCAAGGATATTACATTTTATTAGGGAGTTTCTTGTGTCTCATTTTCTCCCTTAGAAGAGGCCCCCTGGGACAGCCAGGAGGACCTGAGTTCAAATCTGGCCTTAGACACTTGACACACTTACTAGCTGTATGACCTTGGGCAAGTCACTTAACCCCAATTGCCCTGCCTTCCCCCGCTCCAAAAAAGAAGAAGCCTCCTTTGGGGAGTCTACTCTGGGTCAGAGTAGTTGTGCTTCCCCAGCATCTGAGCCCTGTCACAATCATTCTCTGCCCATCTTTGTAATTTTGACACACACAAACCTTTTCCTCTCATGTCTATCCCTTCTCTTCCCCCTCCCTGCTTTGACCTTGCCAATATCTCCGGAGAAAGGCAGCCAGGTAAAGACCTGGGGCCAGAGTCCCTGAGCTTACAATTTTACAGTTGCTTCTTTGTTTATGGTGAACTGTGTTGGACAGATTTATAGCTCACATGGCAAGACCACAAACCACTGGGGCTTAGGGGTAGGGAGGGAGGGACAGTAATGGGGATGGGGAGGAGACAAACAGTGCCAAAAGAGGAAGCACAAGGTGTGTATATGAGTTCCAAGAGAGAGTGACAGAGGGGATAATTGTGGTGGTGGGTAGGAAAGAGATAGAAGGAAAGAGGCAGTGTGGGAGAGGAAGTGACTGAAGAGCAAGGGCTGTATGTATTTGTGAGAAAATAGTAGATGAGAGGGAATGGAAAGAGGAGGATGACAAATAGTGACAAAGGGAAAGGACAATGGGAGACAAGAGATAATAGGATCACAGATTCAGAGCTGGAAAGGACATTGGAGATCATCAGATCCAATCCACTGATTTTGCAGATGAAGAAACTGAGACCTGGAGAATTGAAGTGACTTGTCAGCTATTGAATGGAAGAGCTAGGATTCAAACCTACCTCCTCTGATGAATTCCAGTGGCTTTTCCACTCTGCATTTGTAAGGAGGGGTGGTGACCTGAAGGAGGAAAAGGGAGAAAAAGGGCTGACCCAGCCCCAGAGAGAAAACTGACAATAAATTCAGGGAGAAAAGCATTGCTTTTGGTTAAGAGGTAGGGGTGAGACATGAGAAAAAGACTATGGTACGAAAGACAGAAGACATCAACAACACTTTAAAAAGAAAAGGAAAAACGTTGCTTTAGATGCTGAGAAGAGAGTTTGGCTACTATTTCCTAAAGAGGTTTATCAGAAGATTCTGGCAAATCCCTTTGCAAACAGGATTAGTAACCTGGCTGGAGAATGACTATCTGGCACAGCCCTACCGAGGCAGCTAGGTGGGGCAGTGGATAGGTTGCTGGGTCTGGAGTCAGAAAGACCTGAATTCAAATCTGGCCTTAAATATTTACTACCTGACTCTGGGCAAGTTACTTAGCTTCTGTTTGCCTCAGTTTCCTCAACTGCAAAATGGGGATAATAATAGCAACTGGTACCTGCCAGGGTTGTTGTGAGTACCTGGCAGATAGTAGGTACCATATTAATTCTAGCCATCATTATTATTATTAGTTCCTGGCCCTGTTCAGATCCATGCTGATATATCACAATCAGGGTGTCTGTTTTATAGGTTTGCAAATGTACTTTAATCTTCACGAGGCCATTCCCCAGACACATTGCTACTCTACGGCCATCTAGAACCATGACATCCCCCCTTTAAGAGTTAGCCTTCCCCAGAGTTCTGTGAACTCCAACGGAAAAAAAAAAATGACATTTGGCTTTGTTTTCCATTTATACTAGGAAAACATTCAATCTGTAGTGGGAGGAGATTCATTCAGCTGGTATCTGGCTGGGGTGGGGAGTGGGATATAGTAACCTGCCTTCTACTGTGGATGCGAGGCATGGGCATCAAGTCAGAGTGAAGAGTTTCCTGGAGAATGTACAGATCTTTTGATTTGTTTTACTCAGCGTTTTAACAAATAACTTCTGGTTAAGTTTCCTTTCCTGTTTTTTTTTTTTTTCTGCTTTGCTACACTCAGGATCCATTTGGTTTTCAATTTGTTGGAGTGTTGTTCAAAGAAGGCATGGTTCATGTGGTGGACCTACATGCCTACATGACCTGTTCCCCTGTGAACAACACAGGGCAATAGATGTGAGGACTGTTTTTTGAATTTGGAGGGGTGCAAATGAAAATGAAAATGTTTGCAACCTTGGGTTAATAGACTTAAATAAGCCAGAGAGCCCAGCCAAGAAATGAGATCCTCTATTCATTTGCTCATCTTTATATGTCATTTATTTTAGTTCTGCCTCCAGAGTGTCCTGGATGTAACCTCACACTGGAAATTCTCCCTGTTTATTCTATTAAAAACAGAAACATTTTCAATAAAGACTAAAAGTAACTTTCTGATGCCTAAAGTGCTTTATTTCCTATCACATTAATCCTACTTGGCTCTTGATGCAGTAAATGGTGTTGTAATATATGGATGCTTACTTACATGGTGTTGTGTTGGTTTTGCAACTTGATACACATCAGTGGGAGATAAAAATCAGCCCCAGATATGTGCTGCAGTCCTGTCCTCCAGGCTGTACATACTGGGCCTATTGGCATGGACTCCAGTATAGCTAGACTCGAGGAAAGGAAGGAAATCTTTGTTCTCCAAGTGGTCTCATAATTGCCTGTGTTACTCCCTGAAAATGATGCTGAAGTATCCAGAGACTAGTTTTGTCCATTAATAAATTGATTCAGTTCAACAAATATTTATTAAACACTATGTTCTGAGTTCTGGGGATGCATTGATCAAATAAAACAAATCGTGCCCTCAAGAAGCTTCCAATCTATTGGCCAGGGGCAGGAATAAAAAACATATATAAATAATTATGATACAAGGCAACATCCAATAAGCATAAAAGAAAGAACCAGGACAAATGTTATTAGAAAAAAAATTTTTTGGGGGGGTGGAATTTTATCTAGAGTGTGTTGGAATCATGGAATGCTTTGTGGAGGAACCACAGAATTGAAGGGTCTCACACTTGGAAGAACGCTTGGAGACCATCTAATCCAACCCGTATTGAAACAAAAATCCTCTCTACAACATATACTACAGGTAAGTGGCATGGAGGATAGAATGGGAGGCCTGGATGCAGGAAGAGAAGATCTGAGTTCAAATTTAGTCTTAGATACTTGGGGCAGCTGGGTGGTATGGTGGATCGAGTGGCCAGCCTGGAGTTAGGAAGACTCATCTTCCTAAGTTCAAATCTGATCTCAGATACTTTCTAGTTGTGAGACCCTGGTCAAGTCACTTTGCCCTCTTTGCCTCAGTTTCCTCAACTATAAAATGAGCTGGAGAAGGAAATGGCAAACCATTCCAGTATCTTTGCCAAGAAAACCCCAAATGGCATCAGAAAGAGTCAGATATGAATGAAAAAGATGGAAAAACAACAATTTATTAGCTGTATGACCCCAAGGAAGTTACTTAATCTCTAGTCACCTCAGTTTCTTCACCTATAAAACAAGGATAATATTTGAACTACCTCCCAGGGTTGATGTGAGGATCGAATGAGATCATATTTGTGGCATTTAGCATAGCACCGTGACCCATGGTGCTTAATAAATGCCCATGTCCTTCCTCCTACTTCAAGACCTCTAGTGAGGAGGAAACTGCTACTTTGCCAGGCAAGCCAAGCTGCTTTTGGATAATTCTCATTGTTTGTAAGAAAGGTTTAACTGGTGTCAAG
The DNA here is from genome assembly GCA_028646595.1 of Phalanger gymnotis. Taxonomy (NCBI): domain Eukaryota; kingdom Metazoa; phylum Chordata; class Mammalia; order Diprotodontia; family Phalangeridae; genus Phalanger; species Phalanger gymnotis. Next base: position 701,805,670 of record CM053622.1, on the reverse strand, counting down.
TGCTTATTTATCTCACTCCGACTTTCACTGGTTGCTTCTAGGTTCTTTCCTTGAGGCCAAACAGAACAAGACTAATCCACACTACAATGCCTACACAAGGAGAGGCCAAAACTACTCATGAGTGATGTGGAAGATATTCATCACTTGACCCACTGTATATTAGCAAATAATGGCCCATCTCTGTACCCACAAAACACCTGGGTCCCAGCGGCTCTCCTATGATCATAAATGACATTTAAAAACCACTTTAAAGATTCTGCTTTATATACATTATCTCATATGAAAGTCTGTGTGGTACAGTGTATGAAGGATTAGCATAAGAACCATAAAACTTGGGTCTATATCCCTCTTCTGATACTTACTGGTAGACTGACCTGGGTAACTCGCAGGACTTGAGGCTACTCTTTGAGATGAAAACTTTCAGAGAAGGGTCCATTTTCATTGGCAAAGAACGTTTGTCTCATCGGGGGGGTTCCTTATCTCAATAAGATCATAGATCCAGTACCTATCTTGTTTTCTATGAGCCTCACAACAACTCTGTAGGGTAGGCACTTTAGGGTATTATTGTCCCCATTTTACAGATGAGGAAACTGAGACTCAGAGAGAGGTGAAGTGGCTTGCCCAAGGTCATCTAGCTGGCAAATGTCACAGATGTGATTTCTTTCAAGACCTGCAATCTATCCCCTATACCATACTGTCTTCTCGAGAAGAATAAAATCTAACCCTAGTAACTGTATCCAAGACGACCCGATCTCCCACAACAGGAATGGCAGCATGTGTGATCTTTTCTATAATCCAGCCCTGCAATACCCCATTGTCCTATTATATAGACATGCTGCTTAAAAAGAGCAGTCTGACTTCTTGCCAGAGGTGGTTGGATTTTGGTGAAAGGAAGAATTGTTATAGGCATGATGACATCTCTCTTGAAACAGACAGCCAGAATATGGAAATATGTTTTGCATGACTTCACATGTATAATTGTTGTCATATTGCTTGCTTTATCAAGGAGTAGGGTAGGGATGGAAGAGAGAGAGAGAATTTAGAACGCAAAATTTTTAAAAAAAATTATATAAAAAATTTTCATGGGAAATTGGGAAATATTTAATGAAATAGATTATATATATATATATATGTATTTATTTAAAAACCCAGGCATCCAAGATCTCTGTAATAATTCTTTCTTCCCTGGAAGAGCAATAGACCAAAGGAAAGGTCTCTGAGAAACCAGATGAACAAATGGATTTCTTCCTAATCATTTTTATTTAGGAATAGGTCTGTGTGAGACTGAGAAGACCCTCCATGAACATGATATGACTTACCTTTGACTAAGCCCTGGGTTGGAGAAGGGAGAGGAAGTAGGTTTGGTTGGAAAATGTACAGAACATTTAAATAGGGAAAATCCTGTTTCCAGTGCAAGATTGTTCTACCTCAGTGAGACTCATATGAAAAGAAGAGAGTGAGGAAAAGATCTTGCATACCCTTAACCTTGCCCCTTCTGCCCCCATGGACAGTGGAAGTGAGTGGAGATAATGGCATCACCAATTCTACCCTTTTCAACTAAATAAACATTCATTGTTGTTGTTGCTTCCTGACGCCATTGGAGTTTTCTTTTCTTTTTTTTGGCAAAGATACAGGAATGGTTTGCCATTTCCTTCTCCAGATCATTTTACAGATGAGGAAACTGAGGCAAAAAGAGTTAAGTGACTTTCCCAGGGTCACATAGCTAGTAATTGTCTGAGGTCAGATTCAAACTCATGGAGATGAATTTTAAGACTTCACGCCCAGCACTTTATCCACTTAGCTGCCCTAAACATTCATTAAGGCTTACTACAGGGGGCGGAGCCAAGATGGCGGCTGGAAAGGAGTGACTGGTGTGAGCTCCCCACCAAGTCCCTCCAAAAACCTATAAAAAAATGGCTCTGAACCAATTCTAGAGCTGCAGAACCCACAAAGGGGCAGAGGGAAGCAGGGCTACAGCCCAGGACAGCCTGGATGGTCTCTGGGTAAGGTCTGTCCCGCACGGAGCTCCCAGCTCCCAGCTGAGGGGAGCGGAGCTGAGCCAAGCAGAGCCCAGTGCGCCCAGACCCACCAGACCAAGAGCCGAGACCACGAGCAGAGCGGAGAGTGCCTTAGCATCCTGAATTACTGAGCTGTGGCATTTCCCAGACCTCACAACCCACAAACAGCAAAAACAACAGAGAAGGTTAGTGGGAAAAGCTGCGGGACTGAGTTTGCGGTTCGGCTACTGCCCCTGGGGCAGCAGAGGTGGGGCAGCTTTAGAAATACGGCTGCAGTTGCTTCTGGCCCCAAGCCCACCTGGTGGGAGGAATTAAGTGGCTGATCAGAGCAGGAGTGAAGAGCCTGCTGAAGATTTAATCCCAGTCCGGGTAGGGGGTTCTTGGGGAAGGAGGATTGCTGGTGAGGCATCACATCCGCCCAAGTGTGGAACGTAGAACTTGTTAGTCTATAAGCAGCCACACCTCGCTGAAAACCTCAAGGGTTAAGTAAGTTGGCTGGGAACATGACCAGGCGGCGAAAACACACCCAGATTCAGTCTCAGACTCTGGAATCCTTCTTTGGTGACAAAGAAGACCAAAATATACAGTCAAAAGAAGTAGAGGAAAAATTAGGAAGAGAAACGAGAAGGATGAGAGAAAACCATGAAAAACAAGTCAATGATTTGCTAAAAGAGACTCAAAAAAATACTGAGAAGTATACTGAAGAAAACAACACCTTAAAAAACAGACTAACTCAAATGGCAAAAGAGCTCCAAAAAGCCAATGAGGAGAAGAATGCCTTGAAAGGCAGAATTAGCCAAATGGAAAAGGAGGTCCAAAAGACCACTGAAGAAAATACTAGCTTAAAA
>CM053622.1:701704535-701802304 GCA_028646595.1 Phalanger gymnotis | reverse complement strand
CTCATCAAGTCACTAGCTTCCACTTGCTCCAATCTAATTTTTAAGATAGTATTTTCTTCAGTGGTCTTTTGGACCTCCTTTTTCTTTTGGCTAATTCTGCCTTTTAAGGCATTCTTCTCCTCATTGGCTTTTTGGAGCTCTTCTGGCATTTGAATTAGTCTATTTTTAAGGTATTATTTTCTTCGGTATTTTTTTGGGTCTCCTTTAGCAAGTCATTGACTTGTTTTTCATGATTTTCTTGCATCACTCTCATTTCTCTTCCCAATTTTTCCTCTATTTCTCTTACTTGCTTTTCCAATTCCTTTTTGAGCTCTTCCATGGCCTGAGACCAATTCATATTTTTCTTGAAGGCTTTTGTTGTAGGCTCTTTGACTTTGTTAACTTCTTCTGCCTGTATGTTTTGGTCTTCTTTGTCACCAAAAAAAAAAAGATTCCAAAGTCTGAGTCTGAATCTGAGTCCATTTTCACTTCCTGTTCATGTTCCCAGCCAGCTACTTGACCCTTGAGCTTTTTGTCAGTATATGTCTGCTTGTAGAATAGAGAGTACTTTGTCCCAAGCTTTAGGGGCTGTGCTGCTGTTTTCAGAGCTACTTCTACACAGCAAACTCTGCAATACCAGTGCTCCTCCTCCCCCAACAACGACCAACCCAGACTGTGACCCAGATCCAAGCAGGCTCTGCATGCGATGCAGCCCCAGAGCTGCACCACTTATGTGCCCCCGGGGCTAGTGCCAACTGTGGACTCCTTTCACTTTGATTTAGCAATTTTTTCACTAACCTTCTCTGTTGTCTTTGGTGTTTGTGGGTTGAGAAGTCTGGTAACTGCCACAGCTCAATGATTCAGGGCCCTACCACCTGTTCTGCCCGGCTCCCAGTCTGGTTGGTTCTGGTGTGGTCTATACTGGGCTGTGCTCTGCTCCACTCCCAGCTCTGTGTGATAGACCCTTCCCAGAGGCCATCCAGGCTTTCCTGAGCTGGAGCCCTGCTTCCCTCTGCTATTTCGTGGGTTCTGCAGATCTAGAATTTGTTCAGAGCCAATTTTTAAAGGTATTTGGAGGGACCTTGGGGAGAGCTTAAGCAAGTTTCTGCTTTCCAGCTACTGTCTTGGCTCCACCCCTAGTACTTTTTTCATAATAACATCTTCCTTGGTTGCCTGATAAGAGTATTGTGAGGATCAAATGTGAAAATGCTTTGGAAGCCATAAACTATCCTGTAAAAATATTATTTATGTTGATGATCATAAACAACATGTGTTGGACTAGATGGCTGCTCAGATCCTTTCCAAGTCCCCAATTCGGTGATTCTGTGGTTATTGTCAGTATTTTAGAAAATGGATTAAGGTGCTAGAAAGTTAAGTGACTTGCCTATTGCTGTATCAGAAAGGGTGGATATCGAAGAAAGTGCCAACTAGTGGAGAGAGTTTCACATTTGGGAGTTCTCTATACCAAAGAAATTGTAAATCCAATCCCCATATAAACATAGTTGTATGTGAAGAAAAACACATATCATTTGGAGGAAAGAAATTGACTTTGTATTCCAAGGTTATTTATAGGATTTTCTTGTCAACCCTACTACCTGGTAGTGATTTTTTTTTGGGCGGTGGTGGGGGGCAGTGGGGGAAGGGTGAGGTAGTCAGGGCTAAGTGACTTGCCCAGGATCACACAGCTGGTAAGTGCCAAGTATCTGAGGCCAGATTTGAACTCAGGTCCTCCTGACTGCAGGGCCAGTACTCTATCCACTGTGCCACCTAGCTGCTCCTCCACCTAGCTTCCCCTGCACTGAAATTTAAATAAGAGGCAACGGCTGGTAGGAAATGTCAGACTGAGAGTTAAGAAGACCTTGCTTTGACACCTACTAAGACTAAATTGCACAGCAGGTGCTGACCTTCAATGTTAGATGAAGTTTTTCTCTGGGAGTCTCTTACACCAGTGAAGTCACGGATCCAGTCTAAAGTCCCTTCAATAGAGCTGGAATATGCTCAGTATAACTTCTATTGAAGCCTTTCACAATCTAACTGTGACCTATATATTTCCAGGCTGATTGCATGCCACTCCGCTATAGACTCGATATTCATTATGAATGGTGTTTCATCTCTTGCCCCCACACCTTTGCCTGGGCTATCTATCTACCATATTCTGAGGGCTTGCCTTCCTCACCTCTGACTCAAGGAACCCTTATTTACCTACAAGGCTGAGCTCCTAGCTTGCCAGGAAGAATCCTTCTGAATTTGTGGTGTTAATGTGATTAAAGATCTTCCCTAACCATTAATCCCATTAACAGCTCTCAGGTGAAACTAGTTAAGGGAAGCTTGATTAGGAGAGGCTTGTTTGTAGGAAGTCCCACAAACTCTTGCCAATTAGGTCATGAGGGTTGTGAAGCCCTAGAGTTCTAAAATGGGTATATATACTCTGAGGGAGCCATTAAGCTCTCTTTCTCAGAACTGAGGGAGGAGAGGAAGAAGGCAAGCAGAAGCTAGGATTTCTGAGTGAATGTTTACTGGAAAGCCCCAGCAGAGGGAAAGGTTATGGGATGGCTTGGACCCCTGCTGTGATACTAGGTTTTAAGTTCCTTGCTGTTATGATAAAGTGGGCTTACTGGTTTGGGGATATAATTGCTGCTATGTTGAATTGGAGTTACTTGTTTTGGGATCTGATCCTCTGTTGAATAAATGTTTTATTTCTGCCTTCTATATGGAGAGTCTCCCATATTCTATGATACAGAATTATCCAGGCATATTCATGGTCACCATTGATATTTTGACACTTGCCTTACTGATACATTTTCCCAGGAGTTAGTACCACCTCCAGAATTACTTATTTATTATATCTGTGTACTAACTGTTGTTTTACTCCTCAGAAGAATATAAACTCCTTTAGGACAAGGACTGCTTTTGATTTTTCATTATGTCCCTGGCTTTTAGCACAGTACCTGGAACATCATAGTGAAAGGCATCTTTACCTAAAAGCATAGTGTTGCTTTATAAACCTAAACCCTATAAAGACCAGCAAGGGACATAAACTGTTTCTGTCCAGTAGAATACATAGTATGTGGACTCCACCAGGGATGGGGATCCATATTTGTAGATTAAATCCTTTGGAAAACAAATCAGGACATATTAAAGAATTAAATTCTGAACAAGAGTAAACTCAGAGTAGTATCAGCCAAGAGGTAACCTCCACTTTCATTACACATCTGTATCTTAAGACATCCTTAAACTGATTGACTAATTTACTCTTAATAGTTAACAATTAACCAAGGCTGAATGTGTGTTTAAACAGGAATAGTAAATTTAATCTAAACATTTAAAATACTCTAGATTGCTTAGAAATAGGTCTGTAAATGAGGAAACAATGAGATTTAAATTCCCAGTCTCTAAAGTGCTTAAAGGCACTTTGGGGGAAAGGCAAAACAGGATTTAATTGAAAAAAGATTCAGTCAAGATTACCTTCCTTGTTCTTCTAAAGCCTCTCAGCTCCAAGTCACTCAGAACACCTTCTAGGTGCAGGCAAACAGCCTCACATTCACTTTAGAATGTAGCTGGGTTGTTTTTATAGGGAAGCGGGTAAGGTATCCAGGTTAGGTGTCATGGAGAAAGGAGTCTACCATACTGTATCCCCTACCTGCACTCTCTAGTTCTTTGTGGTCTCCAGGAGATTTTACTCACAACAATCCTTGTGAAATACTATTCTCATTTTAAAGAGAAGGACTCTGAACCTTAAGGAGATAACATGACTCGTCCAAGGTTATACGGATAGTTAGCAGCAGAGTCTGAATTGTACCAGGTCTTCTGCCTTTGAGTCCAGTGCTCAATCTACTATATATGTCCCCACACCCTACTTAATCCATTGCAGACAGATTTTGCCCCACTACCTCACATATAGATTCGTCTATGAATGAATTAAGTGAACAAGAAGCAAAGCTTTACAGAGAGGATATAGCAGATAATTTTGCACTCAATTCAGACTTAGATGTGTTGTGGTCGATGTCCAAACTTTGGCTACTTCCTATTTTAGTCAGACAGTTCTGATTAATGGCAAATCTTAAAAGAGCAGACAAAAATTTGTAATATCATCACTAGTACTACTAAAGTGCTATTACTATTAGTATCAACCTTTCAAATACTATGGCCACATGTCTGGAGTCTGGTGAATTAGCAAACTCTAGCTAATTACGTGTGTTTTTAGTTTTCCTTTGCTTAATGTAAAAAGAATGTGGAGAATTTGGACAGAGTTTAGAAAAGAGTCATAGAGAAGTTAAAGAGTCAATAGCACAAATTTTTGGTGAAAAGGTAAACAAAAAATGATATTAGTCAGCCTGAAGAAGATAATGTTAAAGGTTGACCTTGCAGCAGTTTTCAATGAAAAGATAGTGGCAAACTATTCTTTATTTCTACAGAAACCAAACCCAAACCGATAGGAACTGAGAGATACACACACATACACACACATATATATGTACATACACACACATATACACATATGTATATACACACGTATACATACACTTATATGTACATGTTTATTTTAAATAGGAGTAGGGAACAGACTTCATTGATATAGGGAACTTCCCAGAGGAGTAAATTCCCTCTGCTAATGCAATTTAGCACTTGTTCTTTGACTTTTAGTTCTAGAAAGTTGCCTAGGTACACTAATATACTGTTGGGATTGTGAACTGATCTAACCATTTGGGAACAATTTGGAACTATGCCAAAAGGGCTATAAAACTGAGCATACATTTTGACAGAGCAATACCACTACTAGGTCTGTATCCCAAAGAGATCAAAGAAAAAGGAAAAGGACCCATATATACAAAAATATTTATAGTAGTTCTTTTTGTGGTAGCAAAGAATTGGAAATTGAGGGGATGCTCATCAATCGGGAAATGGCTGAACGAGTTGTGTATATGACTGCGGTGGAATACTATTGTGCTGTAAGAAATAATGAAGGGAATGGTTGCAGAAAAAACTAGGAAGACCTATATGAACTGATGCAAAGTGAAATGAGCAGAGCTAGGAAAACACTGTATACAGTAATAACAATATTATAGTGATAACCATGAAAGGCTTTGCTACTTTTATCCATGACAGTTCCAAAGATCTCATGATGAAAAATGCTATCCTGTTCTAGAGAGAGAACTAATAGACTCCAAGTGCAGATTGAAGCATATTTTTTTCACTTTATTTTTTCTGTCCTCTTTTTCAACATGGCTAATATGAAATATGTTTTAAATGACTTCGCATGTATGATGAGTATCATATTACTTGCCTTGTCAATGGGCAGGGGAGGGACTAGGGGGAGGGAGAGAATTTAGAACTCAAAATTTAAAAATGAATATTAAAAAATGTCCATTAAACAGATGAAGAAGCCTTGGAATCTGCCATACAGTTACTATGGATGAATTGATGGCAAAGGTAAGTCTCACTTTATGTAACATGATGCAAATGGAGATAAAAGGACTGCTCTGGGCATGATCAGCCGAAAGAGCCATGTAGCTGGGCATTGAGATCCTCAAGTTAGTACATATGTTAAAGAGGTAGTGAGTTTATTGTCACTGGATGAATAGCTGGAGTCATATAGATGAGATTGTCTCAGAATCCTAATTTTCATCACTTTCTTGATTTGTTTCCCTTGGATTCACATTCTAATAGAGGATTTGTCTTCCTCACTCTTCTTGACTTCTTCTAGAGCTGGGGCCTTTAACTAGTTTTGTGTCAAGGATGCTACTGGGAGTCTGATGAAGCCCTATAGATCCCCTTCCCAGAACAATGCTTTTAAAATGCAAAAAATAAAATACCTGGGATTGCGAAGGAAATAAATTGTATTGAAATAGTTATATATACATATATATATGTTTTATATGCATATATATAGATATATAGATATAGATATATTTTCATGAACCTCTTCTTAAAGCTTCTGCTTATCCCACCACCAATTTTTGACCCTAATTAAGGAGCCAAGGGAGGCATGACCAGGTCAGGTGCCTCTGAACATCACATCTGGAGTCTTCAGGCATTGGAGATCTCTAAGACCAAACTATTAAGCCTGAGACGCAGTGATTTCCACACCTGGCTTTGGGAGTATCTCCAGCTCTTAAGGTATGATTTTCCAACAAGTTAATTTTAAAATTCATTTGAAGAAATAGATGTGCTGTTAGAAAGTAGCAGAATGTCACAAGATCAAACAGACAAAGAGAGAAATCTGCATTGACCACAAGGCTGGAAACTACTATTTTGTCATGTCCCTACCATCATGAGAAAGAAAATGGAGAGAATGCTGAAGAAGGCAGCATGGTATAATAGAAAGAGGAGTGGGCTTGGAGCCAGAGGACCTGGGTTCAAATTTTGACTCTCAATACCTATGTACTACTTAATACCTATGTGACCTTGGGCATGTGATTTTAGCTTCTTAAGTGTTTTTTCATCTCTAAAGTGAAGAGGTTGGACTAAATGATCTCTAAGGTTCTTTCATCTCATAAACCAGTAAATGTATGAGACTGGCAGCACCTACGTCATCCAGGATCACTCACATTTCCTAGTCAGTCATTTATTGAGTACCTCTGATGCACCCTGAGTGAAGGAGAGCTGGGGAGGCCAGCACATGACTATCCATGACAAAAAGAAAGCCCTGGGCCTAAAGTCTTGAATACTGATGCCTGGAGATGAGAACAGGGCCATGGGACAAGTTGTATGTCTGTCATACCAGTGATTTCATGGCCATTTTACTGCTCATGAATTTCTTAGATCTCAGAATCCTTTTAAAACCAGCCAAACGTTTTAGTATTTGGTGTAGAATGATTTGAAAGGGTTAGACATTAGGCAACTCTTGGCTTGGTAATTCCTGGCAGAAGGAATTTTCACAACATAACCTTGTCTCCTTGAGGTGTTATACCTTGTAATACAGATGCAAAAGGACTCTAAGTGTATCCACTCCCCATGGTCTAGGAGCTTGGTGGGAATCCTTCTTGGCCACCACTGAGGGACTGGGGAATAGGCCACACGATTGGCCTATTCCCCATTACTTCACACTGCCCTTCTTACCACTTTTCCCATCTTTTTCCCCATGATATTAAGGATATATCAGAGCAATGATTCTTAGAGCATAGTTAATCATCCATCAACAAGCATTTATTTTATTTAAAAAAACTCTTCAGTCAGTTGATAAACACTTATTAAGCACTCATTATATGCCACAAATTGTGCTAAGCACTTGGAATGCAACTATGAGTAAAAGGAGAAACAATCCCTGTCCTCAAGGAGCTTATATTCTGATGGGGAAACTGAAAAGGCAGCAGGGCCAGGGAGCAGGGAGCCAGGTGGGAGAGAAGGTATTCAGCATGGGAGTATGATGGAGAGATCCAGAGTTCAATCTGGTGAGAATGAATGGTCATATTCTGGTTTTACATCACCTAAATTTCCCTCTGTATCCCTTCTCCCTCTTCCCAGAGAATCATCCCATATAACAAAGCATTTTTTTTTTTAAAGAAAAAGAAGAATGGGGGTGGGGTGGGGAAAGCAGCAAAAAGAATCAATATATCCTGCAAATCTTAAAATATTTGCAATGGACCTCCTACACTGATGTCTTCTTTGGGGCCAAGCTTTTTCTTTGTGATTTCACAACATTACTGTTCGATTGTTTTATAGTTATTCTTTCTATTTACATCATTGTTGTGATTGTGTATGGAGGCAGCTTCCTGGCTCAGTAGATTGAGAGTTGGGCCTGGAGTCAGGAAGACCTTCTTTCAAGACATTGACTAGTTTTGTGACCATGAGCAAATCATTTAACCTCTGTCTGCCTCAATCCACTGGAGAAGGAAACGGCAAACCACTCCAGTACTATCATCATACTTTATTTTATTCTTCTGGAAAGGAAAGAAGAGAAACAGCTGGGGGCAGCTAGGTTGGTATAGTGGATAAAGTACTGAGCCTGGAGTAAGGAAGTCTTATCTTTCTGGGTTCAAATCTGGCCTCAGACATATACTAGCTGTGTGACCCGGGACAAGTCACTTTACCCTGTTTGCCTTAATTTCCTCATCTGTAGAATGAGCTAAAGAAAGAAATGGCTAAACCATTCCAGTATCTTTGTCAAGAAAACCCCAAATGGAGTCACGAAGGGTCAGATACAACTGGACAACAGTCATTGTGTAGGTTGTTTTCTTGTCTCAACTTACTTTACTTTATATCATCAAGTATATGTCTGGTGCTAGGTTAGGCTCTGGGCATACAAGTGCAAAGGAGCTTACATTCTCGCGGTGGAGACAACACACACATACACACACAGAGCATCATATAAAATGAATAAACACAAATGAGTAACAATGTACTTATTTCTTTTAAAAAAATATTTCAGTTAACTTTCGAGCTAGAGAAGAGAACAACCTAGTCTTCTCAGTCTCTCTGCTCTTAGCCTCAGAGGTGGGAAATCTTCTGGACGCAGGAATGGTAGGAAAGGTGAGAGGAGTGTTGCACGCTTGCCAATACCCTGGCTCAGTTTCTTTTTTTTGAGGGGAGAAGGCAAGGCAATTGGGATTAAGTGACTTGCCCAAGGTAGCACAGCTAGCAAGTGTGTCAAGTGTCTGAGGTTGATTTGAGCTCAGGTCCTCCTGACTCCAAGGCCGGTGCTCCACTCACTGTGCCACCTAGCTGCCCCTCCCCTGCCTCAGTGAGTCCATCTTTTAGCTATCCTCCATAGAGCAGCTAGTGAGACTCCTAAAGCACAGATCTGACCATTTCAACCTCTCTCCCCTACCCTCTCTGTATTAAAATCTAAAGGCTTCCTATTATTACCTCTGGGATCAACACTCCTTTGTCACTGAAAACCCTTCTGACTCCAATATCCTTTCCAGTCTTACTACATTTCATTACATTTAAAAATTCAATTGAAAGGCCTTTTTGCTATTCCTAGCCCATCTCCTACGTCCTTGTCTTTGGACAGGCTGTCTCCATCCTGGAAATGAGCTCTCTTCTCTCTGTGGCTCTGAGTCCCTCACCTACTTCAAGCCTCAATTCAAACACCTTCTCTTGTGTCAAGCCTTCTTGTGACTCCCGGATGCTAGTACACTCCTCTTCTACATTATCATGCATTTATTTTGTATACGTGTGCTTAATTTTATGTACTTAAATCCATGTTCTCTCCTCGAGGGCAGGGACTGTTTCATTTATATCTTTGTAAATCCACCATGACCTAGCACAGTGCCTGGATTAAAGGTGCTTAATGAACGCTAGTTGATCTCTAGGTGGATTCTTCTTTGTCTTTAGCCCTGAGGTTAGGCATATTAGTGTTGGACTGTAGGTGTCTCCTTTTTAAAAAAAAAAAAATTTAATATTTTTAGCTTTCAACATTGATTTCCACAAGATTTCGAGTTACAAATTTTCCCCCTATTTCTACCCTGCCCCCATCCTAAGATGGCATGTATTCTGATTGCCTCTTACCCCAGGCTGCCTTCCCTTCTATCACCGCCCCCGCCCATCCCTTTTGCTCTCACTTTCTTGTAAGGCAAGATTGTAGGTGTCTCCTTTCTGGGATATGGGGGAGAGAGGGAGGAGTTGTTCTTTTCTCATGAAACTCTGTTGCTTCAACAGACTTCTCTACATGAGCAAATTTTGTCTGTTTTAACAATATATTTTGATAATCATGGGGGACCTTATGAATTTTAACTAAAGCCCATAAGGGTCCCTGTGATCTTGGTTTGCAAAGTTTTCTCTCTGCACTAGGAAAATTCTCTTCTGTCCCATTGAAGAACCTTAAGACTCATCATCTGCAGGCCTTTATATCTTATATTATCCATCCTACTACACATAAAAAAGGGCTACAAAAGCACTATTCTTGTGAAGTTAGAAGTTCCCTCTATGCTGAGCAGGCAACGTAAAGGCTATTGGTCCTCAGAAAGAGCATGTGATACCAAAATTTAGAGATCCTGCTGAGAAAGACCTCTTTGGTTCTGAAAACCTAAGTCTAGACATGTGTCTTTCTCATCAAATTCATGGGAATCATAGAATCTTAGCATTAGAAAGGATCTCAGGGGCCATCTTGTTCAATTACCAACTGACCAAGAATCCCCTCCCCGACAGCCCTTGATAAATGATCATCTGCCCTCTGCTGGAAGGCCTCTCCTTAGGGGCAGCCTGTCCTGTATTTGGACACATGCAATTATTAGGGAATTTTTCATAGCCCAAATCTGCTTCTCTCTAACTCCTGCCCCCCAATGGCTCCTGGTTCTTCCTCTCGTTTTCAATCTTCTACCTTGCCAGGAGAGCCATGGAATACATGATACATGCAAGTAGAGGTGGCCACCTTTGTATCATGATTAGAAGTGAAAGGTCTCATCTTTTCCTCCACCTTCCCAACCATCAGGTGAGGGTGGGGCGAGGAGGATGGTAATGGGAGGTGAGTACATTGTCTGGGCTAATTCTATCTTAAGAAACAATTCCCTTTAGTCCAGATTTCACATTTTCTCTTCCAAGGTGTTCTTTTGATCCTTCCCTGTGCAGAGACCCTTTCTATCAATAAAACAGCATCTATTAAGTGCCTACTATGTACCAAATGGAGAAGCAGTGTGGCATAGTGAATGATAGCTGGCCTGGAAGCCGGCAAGATGGGTTCAAATCCAGGCTCTGACTCCTACTGGCTATGTAACACTTCACAAGTTATTTATCTCAAGGCCTGTCTCTAAATTACAGAGAAGGCCCTGACAGACTAGGGAGAGTAAATTCCTCCTCTAGGCGTTTCCAGTACCAATGAAATCACACATCTGGTCTCTATCCCTTTTCCCCTGTGGGCTTGCTACTTGGGATAGAAACGCAAAGAGTGAAACAACCTCTATTCTCACTTTGGGAGTCTTGAACCAGAATTCAGGCCTAATTTCTCAATCACTGGCTCTTAGTTCTGGCTTTGACTTTCTGATGACCTTGTGGATAGTTCCTTTAATCCTCAGAGCTGACATTGTACTTGGGCCACACCCACCTCTCTTTCTGAGGGCTCACCTATTAATCACTTGCTAATCCCTGACACAAGATGGCCCCCTCCCTATCCCTGTGGGGCATTCAGTGAATTCAGTACCCGCAGGCTATGAAGCCTGAAATTTTCAGCATTAGAGTCCTCTTCCAGGACAACAAAGGTATCCTTTAGGTCAAGATACTCAAAATATCTATTAAAAAATGTATATATACACACATATATGTTTATATACACACATACATGTATATATTGGTATATACGTATATATACAAATATATGTATATATGTATGTGTGTAAATATATATATCCGAAAAATCAGGCATGTGTTTTTGCCATTTTCTTTGGAGTTCCTCCTTATCTTTAATTTCTGGGTAGCGCAGAAAAGGCTTTGGCTCACTGGTTTCCAGGTCAGATTTCTGCTGATATATGTGGTCAACTTTAGACCTGCAATTAGGAGAGATCTAATGGATGCCCCTGAGTCTGCATGATCTCCCTACAAAGTTGGGTAAATAACACTTGTAATACCACCTCATAGAGTTGTTGTGGAGAAAGGTAAATCTTAAAGCTCTCTAGAAATGAAACCTATAATGAACATAAGCAGCACCAGCATTTTAATTATCTCTTGTGTGTACATAGCTGCTTTAGAATTTAGAAAGAGCTTTCCCAGACATTTAATCTGATCCTCACAACCACCTTCCGGGTGCACAGCTCCTTTCCTAGATGTGGGCATCAGCCCAAGTGAGAAGGATATTGGGAGAAGCCCGTATTATTTCCAGTGGATATAAGTACTCTCTCCAGAAGTGGATGCTTTATTATCATGTGTGTCTATTGTCTATGTCATCCTTTAGATTCTCCCCAGCAAGTCCATCCAGCGTACTGGGGACTTCTTCTAGATGTCTTGACATTATGTGGGTACCAGTACAGCATCCTCATCCACTAACCATCACTGCTGCCATGAGACCAACCCTTCTCCTTCTCCAGGCCTACATCTCTTGATGACTTTTACACTGCTTTTGGATAAAACTCTTCATTGCCAATATTCACATTCATTACAGCCTCTTCATACCCAACAGGCATCTTTTTATTGACCAGTGGGCAACACATGACTTGAATTCTTCAGACTGTGGTGTCTCACAGCCACGTCGAATCACTAGAAAAAGATTGGTGTTCAACAACAAACACAAACAACAACTGGTCTTTGTTTTAGAGAAGCTTGGGGTGGTGAAAAGCATCCTGTCATTTCCCAAAGGCAATCTAACATTCTTTCTTTTGGTTCAACTCTCGTGCTTGAGACAAACTTTACTAATTTCTTGGGGTTGCCTCAAGGTGGCCCTGCTCCTTTTAGCCTAAAAGCTTCTCCCTCAGGACCTAAGGAACAGCCACACACACAAGCACAGAAACATATTTATACATAAATATATACACATACATATATTTCTGCATCCATATATACATGCATGCATATATACATATGTACTCCCATATGTTTATATGTGTACATATATACACATGTGTAGATGAATCCTTATATGGACCAATAGATGGATTAATGCAGATGGGCCAATTTTATGGGTTGTCCATTCAACTACATATGCAAGTCTGGACAATATGTATTCATTATCCCCTTGGTCGGGTATTATTCTACCCACATTTTAGATGAGGAAACCAAGCCCTGGGAAGGACAAATGACTTCATAAAGCTCACACACACAGGTTGGAGTTAGGTGGTAGAGCCAAGAGGTCTTCTAGATATGGGAGCCATTAACAGTCATCTATACATTAGCATGAAATCAAATGCAATTAGCAATTGATAAATAGCAATTTATCAAATGAAGTAGCTATTCTCTTAGGAAGGCTAGGCTCTGAGGAATGGAACACAAGAAGGCTAAGTTTTGATGGGAAGAGGGAAGGGAAAGGAAAGGTCTAAATCATGGGACTTTGCCATGGGAAGGCAAACCCTAGGTAGAATACTTCAGTGGAGTTGAATTCTGGGCAGAGGTACAGATGAAGGTCATTGGGTGGGCCCTTGTGTATGTGAGTATGAGTGTGTGAAGGATGTAGAGTATGGGAAGAAGAGTAGGAACTTTGAGGAACATTGAAAGGGGAGAGTAGGTGGTGCTCCCTTTGCCCTAGAAGGGTCTTCTTCTAGACCCAAGGAAAGCTTTCCTGCAGGCTGGGCTGGACCAGGCCTGGACCAGGCTACCTCAGGCAACAGGAAACTTTGGTAAGCCCCCTTCCCTGTGGCCACCACTCCCTCCTCCCCCCCCCTTCCCAAATAATCGCCTGCAGGTTGAAAGTTAATGTGTGATTTATTAAGTTCTCCAGTTGACATACCTTCCAGTTATTCTGGGACAGCCTAGTCACCATGGGAAACTCAGCTACAGAGTTCAAAAAATTCACAAACCATCATCCTAGGAGAAATTGAGTTTTGGATTGGTTTGTTTTTAAATGTAACTGCTTTAGCTCAGATGGCAAGCTGGAGCGAGGTCTCTACACATTTCTAAGGACAGATTCAGCCAGCACTAGAGGTCTGTCTAGGAGACCAAATTTTCCTCTTGAATTAAGATAAGGCAGGCAGAGCTATTGTCAATATTTAATCAGGGTAAATGAGAGCCAACTCTGTAAAGGCAGTACTTCAGGGTTGCTGTTTGCAGAGCCTGGCAAAACTCCAAGGAAAGCATTAATATCCTGGGCCTGCCGTTTTAAGAATGAGATTGTATTGTTATTTCTTCAGAGGAAAAACAATCACAGAAAGTGAGGTAAATGTGCACTGGTGAGGGAATTCCAGGGAATTTCTTTCTTCAGCTGAGAGGCCTCCATTCCTGTCCCTTTCCTGTGGAGGGACAGGACTGTTGGGTCTCTTGCTACCTAGACCTCTCCTTGCTGTCAGTTCAAGATCTGAGGATGCGGCAGGTATAGGAAGGCTGTGAATAGCAGGCCTGAAGACTAGAAATGCTCCTTGGAAGCCACATGTTTTCTCTGGAGCATAATTGCTACAGCCCCAGGATTCTCCAATATCCAGATGTGTTTTTCAAGGGGCTGAAATTACCAGAACACGATCACTTAAATTTCAAATCTAAGGTGCTACTTGAGGTCTTAACAAGGTGGGGTGGTGACAGAGAGGGAGATGTAGGCAAAGTTAGACTTCAAAATTGAGGCCAGGCTCCATAGTAATACAGCTTGTAGGACTGTTGATTAAGAGCTGGGAGGGTCCTTAGCAGTCACTGAGCCTAACTACTTGATTTTACAGATGAGGAAACTGAGCTCCTCAGAGGTCAAGTGACAGATCTGAGGCCCTGATGGACATGGGCTGGTATCTTTCTTCCTACCGTAGTTGCTCAGCTGATAGACTCACAGGATGTTGGAGTTGAAGCATTCAGTCACTTTCCAGTTGTAACCCCGTTGTTGTTGGGGTTTTCTTGGCAAAGATACAGGAGTAGTTTGCCAATTCCTCCTTCTCCAGCTCATTTTAGAGATGAGGAAACAGGCAAACAGGATTAAGTGACTTGCCCAGGGTCACACAGCTAGTAAGGGCCAGATTGAAACTAAGGTCTTCCTTACTCCAGGCCCAATGCATCTACTGCAGCATCTGGCTATCCAGGTAACATAGTTAATGTCAATGCCTAGACCATGAGATCATCAAACCTTAGATCTAGAACTGGCTGGAGCCTCAGAAGCCATCTATTTGGAATCCCTTCATTTTACTAATAAGGAAACTGAGGCCCAAGGAGGCTAAACGACTTGTCTGAGACTCTGAGGTCAGGACCACTGTTCTTCTGATCGTGTCTCTCCACCATGTTTCTCTCTCAAATGCCTTTCCTCTGCCCTCTATTGGCCAACATGTGAAATGTGCTGGTACGTATCCTGTCAATATTTGTCTTGTCTAATTCCTTGGATGATAATTATAGACTGGAGCTTTTGGGGGGAGGGTGCAGCAAAACTGCTATCCCAGAAGCTGTATTAGCTATTTACAGGTTTTTTCTAGGGTTATGTGATCCAGGGAAATGAAGGCTGATAATGTTCTATTGGTTCACTGTTATTTTCAATGGCACAACCGTTCACCCCTTGAGACGTTCATAGACTCTTCTCCTCCCCAACCTTTCATGTCTAATCAGCTGTCATGTCTCGTTGGTTATACACCTGCTGTGCTTCTCAAATCAGTCTGCTGCTTCTCTGTTCTCCCAGGCTCCCTCTTAGTGTAGGTCCTCATCACTAGCTAGCCTCACTATCACAATAGTCTTTCAAACAGATCTTCTCAAGACTATTCTCTTCACTCTCTTCCTGGTGCATCTTCTGTATCTTCTTTATATACCAAATGAGACTCATTATACTTTCCTTCCAAATTCATCTCTCCTCTAATGCACTCCATTTCTGTTAGTGGCACCACCTTTCTTCTCGTTATCCAGGTTCAGAACCTAGGAGTCATCCCTAGCTCATTCTCTCCCTCAATCCCCACATCCAATAGGTTACCACGTCTTACTGATCCTACCACCATAGTACCTCAAATCCATCTCTTCTCTATTCACATAGCCTCTGATCAGGCTCCCAATCGATCTCCCTGTCACGAATGTCTCTTTTTTTTCCCAATATGTCCTCCACAGAGCTGCTAAGCTGACCATGGCAGAAATATTCAATGGCTTCCTAATGTGTCTAGGTCTATCACAAAATACAAAATCATTGGCTTGGCATTTGAAGCCAATTTGGCCTTCTTATCTTTCCCTAACTTTTCCAGTCTTCTTTCAGATTACTCCTCTTTGTATACTCTCTATTCCAATCAAACTGGCCTGCTGATTTGTCCTTGGATAAGACATTCTCTCTTTTACTTCTATGCCTTTCCACAATTTGTACCCCAGGCTCTGGAAGGCCCCACTGGTCATCCCTAGACACAGTCCAGGCTCCATCTTTTGCCTACCTCCACCCCCAATTATCAGCATTTTCTTTACTGAACTTTATTTTACTTTGGCTATACTTGATGTTTACTTCTTGAGGGAAGGTCTTGTCTCACTTTTTCTGTTTGTATACCCATTGCATGGGGCAGCTAAATGGTACAATGGATAGAGGGCTGGGCTTGCAGTCAGGAAGTCTCATCTTCATGGTTCAAATCTGGCCTCAGACACTTAGAAGTTGTGTGACCCTGGGCAAATCACTTAACCCTGTTTGCCTCAGTTTCATCATCTATAAAATGAGCTGGAGAAGGAAATGGCAAACCATTCCAGTATCTTTGTCAAGAAAATCCCAAAGAGTCAGTTACTACTGAAAAAAAAAACAACTGACCGAAATCCCTACTACCTGATTCATGCCTTGCATGTAGTATGTACTTAATGAAATATTGGTTGAATTGACACATAGAGCCAATGATGTTACTCCCCCGGTCCTAGACCCTTCTTCAGTGGCTCCCTATTGCCTACTAAGTAAAATTCAGATTTCTCAACCTGCCCATCAGAAAGTCATCTAACAATTTGGCATGACTCTACCTTCTATGTTTTAGCCAAACAGGTCTCGTCATTGTTCCCCCTACACACTCCACACTTTCCTGGCTCCGTGCCTTTTCCTATGTTGTTGCAAATGCCTGGACTACTGTTGTTAAACTCTGCCACTCTTTTAAAGACCAGATCCAATTCTTTTTCCCCAGTTTGTCGTAGTTTCCCCTCACCCCCACCTCTCAAAACCTCAAAGCAATTTGTTTGCGCTTTTCTAATACATTTATTATACATGGGTTGTATGATTGCCATTTTGAATTTGCTTTATCCCTTTCCTAGCTCAATGAAGACAAAGACTATGTCTTCCTGGTCTCAAGGAAAGCAGACACCATATCTTATCTAACTGTGGAAATTCCCCCAGCTTAGCACAGCCTGTAGCCCTGGTAGGTGTTTAGCAATTCATTCTTGAATTGCATTGTCACATGCAATTTGGTGAGCATCAATTTCCAGTGTGGCTACATCAAGAAAAAACGGGTTTAAACAATAGCAGTAAAATGTGGGAAGGTACAGCCAAAGGAAGAGTGAAACTCCTTTCATAGAAGCCATTGGGAATAAGTTAGCTTCTGCCTGGGCTGGGCTCAGGTACAATAAAGTTCCCCTTATTAGCTAGCATGTCTAAAATTGCCCAACCAACTTTGGGGCAGCTGCTTTAAGTATTAAATATTAATCAATTAAATTAGATTTATTAATAATGTATTTGTGTATATATTTAAAGTAATTAAACTTAAGTATTAATCAATTAAATAATTAAGCAAGAACATTCCCCTTGCTAAGGTGCTGGGACAGATTTGTAAATAAAGAAAGTGAATGAATACCAACTTTCTTGGAAAGTTCTGAAGCTAGAGGAGATGCTTCACATGCTTTTGCCTTGTACAAACTTTCACATGAATTTTGCCACCCTAGGCCATCGTGTCTCAAAGTTTCTTTGTGGAATTTAAAACAATGGATTTGGAAAGTAAGTCAGTTTTAGTAAAGTGCTATTATCCACATTTGATTGGGATCTGGAGGGAGGGTAAATGGGTTCCTGCTCCTTTCCTGGTACTTTTTGTGAACAGAATGCTAACTTGAGGTGTGGGATCAGTGGATGCTGAAAGAGGGTCCTAGTTAGCCCTGACACCGACTTCCACATTAACACCTGTCGCTGGCAGGAGTGGTGCAGAAGCAGGACTCATGGAAGCCTGCAAGCCAGGGGGACAGAGGGAAATACGAGAAACACAAACCAAACCAAACTCAACACCGAGCCCCAGCCAAGAGCCCAAATTTCTCACAGAGCCTTCTTTTGGACATGGCAGAGTGGTATGGGGGTGAGGGTGGGTGTCTCTTAGAGCTAGCCAAATCAATTAATACCATTAGGCCCTTGTTTGGTTGTTGTTGCTAAGAGAAGGCAAATAGACTCACACTTTTCTGTATTCTTTGGAAATGTTATATTTTCTTTAACACCTGTTAACCACTTCAGGGCTCAATTTCCCTTCTGTAAATGACAGAATCAGAGATAGAAAGGATTTTGTTGTTCGGTTGTTTCAGTCATGGCTGACTCTTTGTGACCCCATTTGGGGTTTTCTTGGCAAAAATAATGGAGCCGTTTGCCATTTCTTTCCCCAGCTCATTTTACAGATGAGGAAACTGAGGCAAACAGGGTCAAATGACTTACCCAGGGTCACACAAGTGTCTGAGGCCAGATCTGAACTCACTAAGTTGAGTCTTCCTGACTCCGAGCTGGGGACCCTAGCCACTGTGGCACTTAGCTACCCTGGAGAGGAACTTTAGATCTTATCTAATTTTACTTCCTCATTTTAAAGATAAGCAAACTCGACTGGAAAGGTTAAGTGGCTTGCCCTGAATCACAGAGTCATATAGTAGCAGAGCCAGCTCTTAATTCCTTTGTATTTCACTGACTATTAAGTTTATTAAGGTAGGGGCTGCCAAACTGGAGTATGCTTCATCTAGGAGATGAGGGGAATATTTGGAAAACAGCTATATATATCCACTGACATATTCCCAAAATAGGAGCAGTAATGAAACTGACAACTTATCTCTGTAGAGTTTTGTTCTTAATCAAATCTAAATCAAGAAACACTCTGGAAAGCCAAACATGATATTCAGGGATCTCTTTCAAGGGATATAGACCAGGCTTATGATTTCATTACTGCAGGGAAATCCTGGAATGAAGAAATGTTGTCCCGACTAATGTTGGCTGGCACCTGCTTGGCAACTTAAGAGTCTTACAGAGTTGCCTTGAGCACTGAGGTTAAATGACTTGACCAGAGTCAGCCACCCAGCATGGACAAGAGGCAGGACTTAAAAATTCAGGTATTTCTGGCACTGAGGCTGCCTCTCTATACTACTAATCAAGTTGTGTACTGATCAGAAAAAGAATCAAGGGTGTCACTGATTTACGTGACTGTGTTCTGATAAATATTTAATTAAAAATGTTGTTATATACTGAATAAAGATTTTTTAGTGAAAAATTTATTAATGTCTATTTTATTTTGTATGTGAATATGCATGGTAAACTCTAGAACCTATTTCCTTTCATACTGAATAGAGAGTGTGGGGATGATTTAATGAAAACCAAGGGATATGAGGACCAAAAATAGTTGGGGGCCCTCGGGCCTAAGGTCTCCTCCAGTTCTAATATTTTGTGATTCATTATGATTTGTGGTTTTCACCTTTTAATTTTTGAAATGAGTGCTTAAAAGTGTGCTGATGTATTTGTTCTTCAAGTCTTTAGGATGCCAGTAAGGATAGCAGAACATTTGGGACCTCGAATCAGAAGACTTACCTGGGCTCACATGCCAAATCCGATGTTTGCTACCTGTTAGTCAATAAACATTCGTTAAGCTCCTACTATGTGCCAGACGTGGTTCTAAGCACTGAGAATACAAATATGAAAAAGAAAGACCATTCCTGCTCTCAAGAAGCTTATAGTCTGATGGGGAAAGGCAACGCAAAAGGAATCTAAAAAAGAAGAGAAGTTACCTGGTATGATGGGGAGGTTAAAAGAAAGGTAGCCAAGTGGGACATGAGGAGATGGCTGGCCTTTGTGACTTTGGGCAGGATTACTTTCTGATCCTTTTTACTGGGTTAAATGATGAGCTGATTCTAGCCATGGCATGTACGTACTCACCAAAGGCTTCCCAACTACAGGGCATGGATGAGGCTTTCCTTGGGCTCCTTGAAATGTATGAAATGCTTGGGACAATCATTGAATTGGCAGGGGGAGGAAGTTTCTTCAGAGCCCACCTAATAAGTGTACAGATATTATATGAAGGACACCACGTCCCCTCCCCTACATGAGATTTCCATCATTATGGTTGCTCCTTGGATCAATGTTTTGTTTCTAGAGGTTCCTATTAAAATGTTCTTGTGCCTAAGAGAGGTACTTTTAACAGCATGGTGCTCATTGGCTCTGATTAATTTATTAGATGAGCATATTTGAAAAAGCATCTAAACTGATAAGCTGGTTATTAGCTGATTAGCATATTAGTTTAGAAGGTAAAGATCTGAGCTCTGACAGAGGAGGACATGGGGTGAGCAGTTTTGATAGAGGGAGAGGATTTGGGGAACTGTTCCTGGAAGACAAGACCCATGTCGGATGCCAAAGGTGGTAGTTAGAGAGCCCTTAGGGGCTTAGGTGGGGGCATGTAGAGTGCGGAAGAGAGGCAATGGTTTGAAGATGAGCTTTCTGTGCTTCCCAATTTTGCTGGAGGCCGACTCTGTCTTCATGACATTTATGACTGTTCAGTTCCCTCCACCTATACCCTGGGATTGTGGGGCTTTGTTTTTCTTGTACAGGATGTTGAAAACAGGGAGACTGAGCAGCACTGCAGGCCAGGATAGAAACACTGTCTTTCTCAAGTATCTCTTGGAAACCCATTGGGGCAGAGGAACTTGTTGTTCTGCAGGTGGGTCTGGGCAGCAGGGGCTCCTCATCTGCATGAACTTGCAGGCACACAAGGCCCACATTGACAACTGTAGGCAATAGGACTTGGCATTTGATGGTTCTTACAGGAGACCACTTCCTGACGGAGCATTTACATGAACTGTGCCACCCTCTCCAAAATAAACACTTGCAGTCAGCTTGATCATGCCATGGTGGGGAGGCTCGGGACTGGGAATCAGAAGACATGGATTTCGGTGCCAACTGTCACTGATTTGCTGTGTGCTTTGGGCAACTTGTTTTTGTTCAGTCATTTTTCAGTCTTATTTGACTCTTTGTGACCCCATTTGGGGTTTTCTTGGCAGAGATACTGGAGCTGTTTGCCATTTCCTTCTCCGGCTCATTCTACAGATGAAGAAACTGAGGCAAACAGGGTTGGTTCTGATTAATTGCCAGACGTGGTTCTAAGCACTGAGAATACAAATATGAAAAAGAAAGACAGTTCCTGCTCTCAAGCAGCTTATAGTCTAATGGGGGAAGACAACACAAAAGGAATCTAAAAGAGAACTTGCTCAGGGTCACACTGAAGCCACATTTGACCTCAAGAGGAGGAGTCTTCCTGACTCTGGATTGGGCAGTGCTGTGCCACTTAGCTGCCCTTGGACAACTCAGTTCACCTCTATGGGATTCAGTTTCCTGATATGTAAAAGAAATGGGCTAGACTAAATAATTTTTTTGAAGTCCTCCCAGTTCTATAAGTCTAAGCTAAAGCTGTGGGTAGCAGTAATGTTAATTGGTGAATTCTTCCCAGATGACGAGCTGTCAAGAGCAATACTTATCAGCCTGGGGGCTGAGGACCCCTGGAGGGGGGTCCTGTAGAGTTTTTTCAAGTGGTCTGTGAATCCATATGCACATCAGATGTTTTCATTTCATCATCGTGTACTTTCTCAATGAACGAATGCTAATAGTTTCACTAGTAACATATGGAGACCCACAACATTTTTGATGACAAGAAGCAAAAAAAAAAAAAAGGTTAGGAAATACTAGTCTGGAATTTATTCCTTAACGGTTTTACACCCTCAATGGATATAAAAACATTGACAAGTCAAGAGCAGAGGGAATATAGGAAGCTGGAATTTCTGAACTCGAATCTTTTCCTTCTCTCCATCATTCCTTTCTCCTTCTTACTTCTTGGCCCTCTTGGAAGCCAGACCCTGAAGTCTTGCCCAGGCATCCCTTGAGGCATCTAGATGAGCTTTAGTGCACCCTTTTGACAGTCTGCTACTCAGATACCAGTCGGGAGGTATCCTAACTAGAGAGATATTAATGCCCTCTAGACCCTGAGCCCTTCTTCTAATGCTTGCCTCTCACCTTTCTGAGCATTGTAGATTCTGCTCTTCTTGCTTTTGAACAAGTTGTTGCTAGATAGTTCCCTTTCACTCTAGGTGATGTCCTAGTATATCATTAAACAACCACAAACAAAACCGCATTAAGTCTTGTATTCATAAACAATTGTGTAGCTAATTCATATTCAATAGGCAATTCAATCAACAAGCTTTTACTAAATGTCTACCATGGTCAGGCAGTGCTTTGGATGCTGAGAACAAAGGAAACAGAAACAGACAGTGGTCCAAGGATGAGGAGACAGCTTGGGCAAAGACGCAGAGTCAAGTCACTGAGACATTAATAAGCACTTACCATGTGCCAGGTACGGAGAGAGGTGAGATATGGAACGACGCATACAGGGAATAGCCCAAAAGCCTAGTTTGGCTGGAATGTAGAGTAATATGAAATCAGTCTAGAAAGATGGGTTAGCACTAGATCGTGAAAGGCTTTAAATGATGAATATGGGAGCTTTAATTTTGTCCTAGAATACCTACAGCAGGGATTCCTCACCCTTTTTGTGTATGCTACAGACAGACTGCTTTGGCAGTCTGGTGAAGTCCTCCTCAAAATAAAGTTTTAAAATACATAAAACAAAATAGAGTTTATATAGAAAGAAAAGCAATTATATTGAAACACATTGTCAAAATATTAATGTTCTAAATTTAAATTTAAATTTAAAGACACCTTGGTACTTATCTGTGGATCCTTTGGGAGTTAAGAATCCCTATCCTGGGGAATCCCAGACTTGTGGTTAAAGATTATTAAGAAGAGGGTCTTGCATACTTTCATTCACTCGTTATGCATTCATTAAGCATCTATCATGTACAATGCGCTACACTAAGTGGCACGAGGATAAACGGGATAGGAATAGAGACTGGATATGTGACTTTATTGGTACAGGGAACTTCTGGAAGAGAAAACTCCCTCTAGCAATGGAGGTCAGCACCTTCTCTGTACCTGGAATCTTAGAAGAGGTACATAGAACACTTCTCAGTGCTAACTCGGAGGTTAACTGGCTTATTCAGGGTCACACAGCCAGCATGTGTCAGAAACAGGACTTGAACTCAGGTTTTCCCTACTCCAAAGTGCTTTTCAGGGGTAGATACAAAGATAAATAAGTCACAGTACATGTCCTTGGGGAACTTCTGATCTAGTCTCAAGAACGACTTTTGGCAGGACTTTGACTTTTATCCAGTTTGTGGTTTGAAGCAAGAAGGGAGAGGAGAGCTGACCCCATATTCTCTTGTATGTCTCAAGTCTAGTCTGGGAAGAAGCCCTAAATCTTCTTGGAGCCTGGAGAAAGATAAAGAGGCACATAGTTGTCCCTGTAAAAGACCTTGCCCAAGGCACCACATTAGGCAATATACTAAAGGGGCAGGTTGTTCCCGTAGTATTTACAGGGCTGCCCTTTGCTCCTGGACAATGGCCTTGGCATACCTCCAGGCTCCCTCTCAATGGCTCACTCTCTCCCATTCCTCGCTCCCCCCCGCCCCCAAACAGGGCTGTTAATCCAGATACAGCAGCACACATTTAAGGGTGATTTCTTTTAAAAAGCCAGATATTGAACCATGAGGCTGCCTTCCTATCTCACCCTCTATTGTCAGTCATCCTCCCAGCTGGCCTGAGACCTGGGATGAAATGATTAGAGTATCTTTCTGCAGAATCTCTCGGCAATGCTTCTGACTCATTCCTGCCTAGGTACAGCACTCAGTTCATGGTGTGGAGAAACACAAGAGCCGATGGTTTCCAATACTGAGGCCCCTGCCAGGTCTCACTGTCGGCCCTAGCACTCTTTGGTCTGGCCCCTTCCTCTTAGAAGACGTTTTCCTGCCATTTAGGGTTACAGAGGGCAGCAGAAAGATAAGCCTTAGAAATCCCACCACCTCATTCTCTGGGCAAAGACATAATAGTGAATGACAACATAAAGAGCCTAAGGTGGGGCTGCCAACAGCCTCCATAATCAGAGCTGGACAGCGGCACAGCAGCCTCCTGTGTGGGTGAGGGAAGGGGGAAGAGCCTTAGCCATTGGCGGGCATTCTCGTAAAGTTCAGTTAGGTCTTCTGGGAACTAGTCTGGTCTTGCTTCGGTTTATTTTTTGGCTTTCAAGTTATAGTACATGAATTTGTGAATTTTAAAGCCCTCTAGCAAATATGCAAATGGTTTTAATTTGAGATATAACTGACAGGTGGAATTAAAACTTTGCAGCCAGTCCTTTCCTGCTAGGTCCTGCTAGGGAGGGGATAGAGAAAGACTGTGATTCCTCTTCCAATTCCCCTACCTCCTTATAGGAAGTGCTCTTTTGTGAGATAACCAGGTAGTGTCTTATGTCTTGGCTCTTTTGAGAGACACATGGTCTGAGAAAAAGTTAAGATGAAAAAACAAATGCTTTGTACTCTTAGATTACTTTAGAATCCGACTTTTTCCCCCAAGGGGGACTGTTGTATATAAATGCAGCCCCCAACTTGTTGACATCTTGGTCACTGAATGTCACTGAACCCTCCACCCATTCTTAATCATCTTTCCAGCATCTCAGGTCTTTGGAACTGCCCCAGATACCATTTGTTCTAACCTGAGATCGAAATTTGAAAATCTGATTTTGCAATAGCAGGTTCAGAGGACCAGTTAATCAATGTCTCCTCCATTAGACTGGGAGTTTCTACAGGCAGGGACTATCTTTTGCCTTTCTTTGTGTCCTCAGCACTTAGCACAGGACTCTGTCTAGCACATAGGAGGCAATGAATAAATACGTATTGACGACTGACTGACAAGTTCTAAGAGAGGGGTACAAGAGAGGCAAGGTGTGTTTTTTGCCTGCAAGAGTTAAGAGTTTGGCAGAGGGAGGAAGATCTATAAGACAATATTTTCTAATTCATTGTAAAGTGGGAAGAATCCTGCCAGAGAACAAATGATATTCAGAGAAGGGACAGGACAAGGGAAACTTTCTCAGATTTTCCTAGACCACTTTGCCCCTTTCCTTTCACACTTCATATCATATTCTATTTTGTGAACTCATTGTGTGCTCCTTATAATTCATTCTAAGCTCTATAGTATAAGAGATACTCTCTGTGGATAAGAGAAAGGGATTAGAAATCAAGAGATCTGGGTTCAAATCTTCTTTCCTCTATCAGTGTAACCTTGGGTAAGTCATTAACCTCTTGGAATCTCATCTGTAAAATCAGGTTTGACTAAATACTCTTCAAATTCCCTTCTCGCTGTAGTTCTTATTATTCTACGACCTTCAGTGCTTAGTACAGTGTCTGACATTTAACAGCTGTGTGAAAGGCACTTCGGCAGAGTGGACTGGAGAGCTGGCCTTCCAACCCAGACAACCTAGTTTCAACATCTGCCTCTGGCACACAACGGCCTGTGACTCTGGGCAAGTCACTTAATCTCTCGGTGCTCTAGGCAACTCCATAAGACAAGAAGGTGCCAACTTGAATAGGTAGGGGAAATGCCCTTACCCAAGAGTTCTCTATGTCCATCAGGCAATTAACAAGCATTTATCAAGCACCTATGGTGTGCCAGACACTGTGCTAAGTGCTACGGATCCAAAAAAAAGGTAAAAGGCAGTTCCTGATTTCAAGACAATTAAAGTCTAAGAGAGGAGATGGTTCTAAACAGCTATGTACAAACAAGATATATAAAAGATAAAGTGGAGATGGCCAATAGAGGAGAAAGGGGAGAGAAGGTGTTAAGCATTTACTAAGCGTTTAGTTTTACTAGAGGATCGGTGCTTAGCACAGTGCCTGATGAATATAATACAATTTCCCTGCTTATTACCCACTGGTATAGTAGAAAGAATATTAGATTTGACATAGAGGAGCTGGGTCCAAACCCTGACTCTCTTCCACTTAATGATATTTGTAAAGCACTTAGCACCATAAGCACTTAGTAAACTGAGGCTGCACAGTGTTAATTCCACCTGTCTCTTTTGAGCCTCACAACAACCCTGTAAGATAAGTGCTATTATTATCTGATTTTACAGTTGAGGAACTGAGGCAGACAGAGATTAAGTGATTTGCCCAGGGTCACACAGCTAATAAGTATCTGAGGCTGAGGCACCAGCAACTTAAAACAATATTGTTGTTATTGTAAGCATCGTTCTCTTGGTTCTGCTCATTTTGCTCTTCATTATTTCGTGCAAGTCTTTCCATGTTTTTCTCAGATCGTTGAGATCATCCTTTCTCATGACACAGTAGTGTTCCATCGCAACCATATACCATAACTTATTCAGCCACTCCCCAACTGATGGGCATCCTACAATTGTCAGTTCTTCGCCACCACAAAAAGAGCTGCTGTAAATATTTTAGAACATATAGGTTCTTCAATTGGAAAAGGCTTCTTATAGAATGTTGGATTTTAGCTGACACTTGAAAGAAGCCAGGAAAATAAGGAGGCAGAGATGAGGATAGAGAGTTCTAGTTCCTATTAATTGTACGTTGCTATTTGTTGAGGGTGGATTAGTCTGGGAAGGCGTCACGTAGGAGGCAAAACTTGAGTAGAGCCTTGAAAGGCTGGTAGGCTTTGGTGAGATAGAGGGGAGGAGTTGAACCATTATTTGACTTGACCTGCTCACAAGGTTGTACATGTGGCATTCACTTAATTTCTCAGTTTACAGTTTCTTGGGTCACTGGAATTGTGCCCTAGCTGATCTCTGGAATAATGTGGGTGCTTAGCTTGCTCCATAATGAGTCATGGAAGGCTGAGGGACTCCAGATCTGGGGGCTTGACTCATCATTAAAGCAGGAAGGCTCAGTGCCCTCCTGTTCTGACAGGTGGAGGCCACAGGGAGGGAGAGAGACTCCTGCTATGCCATGTACTGGCATGGTAACTAGACACTCTTGCTCTACCCCACAAGGTGCCAGTTATTTGCCTCCTTATCTGACTTGGCACATTCCATGGTGAAGCAGCGACCCTAAGCTGCCTCTATCAGGGCAGATCCACTTTAGGCTGTGTGCAGATTTGCATCTCTGCCCTCTCCTGAGCATTTTACATTTTTGAGAGCATGGCAAACCATCCATCCACAGTCACTCGCCTGGATGCACTGGAAGGGTCATGTATTTAATAAGGTTCCAGAGCAACTCTTCTGTGGCATGGAATTATAGTCTCTTCAAAATAATCAGTGGGAGGAATGGAATTGAGGCCCATTCTAGCCATGCTCAGAATTCCAGTACCCATAGAGGCACCTAGATAGGGCAGTCGAGGCAGCTAGGCAGCACAGTGGATATGACAGTATATTTGGAGTCAGAAAGATCTGAGTTCAAGTCCAGCCTTAGACATTTAACTAGCTGCATGACCCTGTGCAAGTCACTTACTCTGTGTTTACCTCAGTTTCCTCACCTGTAAAATGAGAATAATGATAGCACCTATCTCCTAGGATTGCTATGAGGATAAGTGCTTAGCACAGAGCCTGATGCATATAATATGAATTCCCTGCTTATTAACCATTGGTATGATAAAAGGAATATTAGATTTGACATAGAGGAGCTGGGTCCAAATCCTGACTCTCTTCCACTTAATAACCTACAAGATTCAGAGACTCAGTTTTTTCATTTATTAAATGAAAGGGATTGGACCAGACGACTGCTAAGAAAACTCCCAGCTCTAAATTGATGATCCTATAAATGCAATCAAGGGAATGAGGGTATGGCAGTCCAGCGACAGGGCTGAGGGGAGGAGACTATCACATGAGAAATGGGTCATTAGAGTTAGTACTGCCTATTTGCATCCAAAGAACACCTGTCTCTCATCCAAGGTCAGAGGATTTAGAACAAGAAGGAATCTTTGAGATGATTTACTCCAGGGGTTCTTAACCTGATGTCCACAGACCCCAAGAATTCTGTGGATAGATTTCAGGGGTTCTGTAGACTTGGATGGTTAAAAAAATTCAAGCAGCTGCAGGGGGTACAGTGGTAGAGTGTTGGGCCTGTAGTGAGGAAGACTACCCTTCCTGAGTTCAAATCTGGCCTCAGACACTTAGTAGCTGTGTGAGCCTGGGCAAGTCATTTAACCCTGCTTGCCTCAGTTTCCTTATCTGTAAAATGAATTAGAGAAGGAAATGGCAAAGCCCTCCAGTATCTTTGCCAAGAAAACCCCAAATGGGGTCACGAGGAGTCAAACTGAACAACAATAGCAACAAAAATTACACCTTTATTTCATTATGGTTTGTTTCCTTTGCAATGCTATGTAGTTCATTTTAGGCATTTAAAACCATTATTCTGAGAAGAGATCCATAGGCTTTGCCACAACACAGCGGAGTCTGTGACACAAATAAGATCAAGAACCACTGCTCTGGTCCAACTTTCTCACTTTATAAAGGAGAAAAGTGACAGCAGAGAAGGGAAGTGACTTTACCAAAGACGTGCAGGTTGTGAGCCGCGGACCCGGAATCTGAATGCTGGTCGTCTGATTCTGAATCTATTTCTCTCTATGGCCTAGGATATAGGATGAAAAATCCAAATGCATAAATTGATCAGATGAAATGCTGGGCTTTGTGTGCAAATTACTGTAGATATCAATGAAAACTGATGGCAGTCATCCCCCTAAAACATCCTCATCTGGGTTGGAACTGGGCACAGTTTTCCAGTCACCAATCTGGTCTAGGAATTTGTAGCCATGGCTACAGATGAGCAGGGAAAGTCCAGGCTGAGGATAGGATGTACCAGGGGGAGTCGAGGCCTGCTCTTCACTCATGGATCTCTCCCCCGCCAAGCTCCCTCCCAGTCGTCTCCTCCCTGCAGGAGGAGCTATCCTAGGGTGGCTCCATCACCTGCAGGTGGTTTTGGAAGCCTGGCCCCCTTCTCTGACTACACAGGCAGGGTTCTTTTCCTACCTAAATTCCTGTTCTGTAGTGACATGGCCTGAATATTTGCATGTTGTATCTCTGAGGACAATCTCAGGACAGAAACATTTAAGTTTTATGAGGCACTGGCTAGCTCTGGGAGGCCCTGCTCTTAGTGACCACAAAAAGGTCAAGTTGATGGAGTAGATTGGCCGTCTCAAAGGTTGTAAAAATTCTGGACAAAGGCTGCCACCACCTTTTGGAATGCTCTGTATGAAGCTGCCTGTGGATGTTTCCTCAGCAAAGTTCATCCTGTCCCATGCGCCTGGATGGAGAAGGGATATGTAGTGATATGTCTGACAAGCCAGTTTGCCCATTTAGCCTGAGTTCAGTTTCATTCTCGTTGTGAACAACACCCATGCAAATCAACCAGGAATTTTTAGTTGGGAGGCTGAAAATGAGAGTTTTACAGTGACGGTAAGGACTAGGATTTTTGCAGAGGCCCTGTGAAACCTCAGTCTCCTACGTTGCCTTCACTGAGCCTGGTAACACACATCTCCACGAAGGGGACACATGGCCAAATTCAATGAAACCTGGTTGAGAAAAGAGGGCTGCAGTATGGGTGAGTAGGGGAGATGTTGGCAAACACAGGATTACAGAATGTTAGAGCCAGAAAATACCTCAGTGGCTATCTCATACCCAGAGAGGATCTACTGGCTTCAATTGTCCATAGATACGAGAATGTCGCCTGACGTCAAACTGAAACCTGTCTCTTTCCAGCTCCTATCCATTGCTCTAGGTTCAGCCCTCTGGGCCCAAACTGAGCAGATATAACCCCTCTTCCACTTGACAAACCTTTGAGTATTGGAAGGGCCCTCTTTTCCTTCCTTGTATTCCCATGCCCCTTTTTTCTTATTTAGCTAAGCACTGGCAGTTTCTTGAATGGAACCTCGAATGGCACGGGTTCCAGACTCTTTACTATGATGGCTGCTCTTCTGTGGATAATAACTTTCCTAAAGTGTGATACCCAGATTCAAACATAATTTAGTTTAATTTGGTAAGTGTTTATTGAGTGCTTATTATGTGCCAGGTGCTGCGCTTAACAGTTGGGTTACAAAGACAAAAATGAAATGATCTCTGCCTTCAAATTGTTTATCTTCTATGGGATGAGGTGGTGGCAGAATATCAACATAGAAAACGAAATACTATGGATATATATATATATATATATATATATATATGATTACACATATGTATGTATAATATGTGTGTATACACAGACACAGTTATTTCCAACAGGTAGGGAAGCACAGGTCTAATACACATGGCACTTTGTTAATGATAGGGTGGTGGTTGTAGAAGCCACAATAGAAGGCTAGGGTAATGATAATAGCTAATCAAAGGTCATCAAAATTAGTCCTCAGTCAGATTCCCTTCTTCTTCCCTGATCTGCTGTGGGAACAACAGTCAGAGCTTTCTGGAGCTTGGTTTCTCTGTACTTATAAAATGGGGAAAATCCTCCCAGCTTTATGGGGACATTGCTGAGGGAGACGAAGTACTATTTGTGACTTAAACCCCCTTTGGTTCCGAGATACTCCAGACAGAGGGGCAGAGTGGCATAAGCATTTGTCTATTACCTATGACGTGCCAGTAACTGCTAAAAATTTGTAAAATATTATCTCCATTTGATCTTCACAACAACCCTGTGAGGTAAGTGCTAGTATTATCCCCACTTTACAGTTGGGGAAACTGAGGCAGACAGAAGCTAAGTGATTTTCCCAGAGTCACGTAGCTAGTAGGAGTCTGAGGGCACATTTGAATTCAGGTCTTCAAGCCTACCACTCTATCTACAGCTCTACCTAGCTGCCAGATTGGGGCACAGTAGGGGAGGAAGAGGGAAAGGAACATTTGAGTTGACTTGTAGCTCTTGACCTCCATAAATCGAGATGTAGATATAGCCTATTAGTCCCTCTTTCTCAGCACCAGGCACAATAGTCTCGGTGCAAGCCCAGGGTGAGACAAAGGGTAAAGTAGGGTTCTGTGATGAGTAAGGAGTTACAGCTCAGCTCAGGGGCGCCTGGCCAAGAAAACCTCAAATGGGGTCACGACTGAAATGACTCAACTACAACAACAACGTGCACCCAGGAGGCAAAAACAAAACATACAAAGAGCTGTGGACTCTCAGAGCACAGCTCCAAAGCAAAGGTGGGCGTGCCCCAGAAGGCATTATGGAGAGGGCGACTGTTGATACATCAGTGATCAGTGTCGGCAACACCATCACACGCAGGGATGAAAAAGCTGTTAGCGGCCACATCTTCAAAAAGATTCATCTAAATAAAGTGTTTATTGAACAACTCCTGAGCTCTATGGAGTGAGCTGAGATCCAGCAGTGGGCCTGGGGTGGGGGTACAAGGGAGTTGGGGGGAGGGAGGAGCGGGAGGGGAGCTAACCAGAGGAGTCATGAACAGAGCCCTAGCCTTCCTGAAGACCAGTTCAAGGTCTGACTCTACCACTTAAAAGGCAAATCCCTTCTTTGGATAGATTCTATCAGATGTGTCAGGTTCAGGTTGGTCTACACAGCCTCAAAGGTCCCTTCCAACCCTATTTCTTGAAGATATGCAATAAAAGTCTGTATTCAAGTCAAGAATGACGTGTTTTAATGGTTCCAAACATACTCTAGCACCATTCCCCATGTAGCCTGAATTAGATTAAAATGAAATTGAAAAATAGTTAACAAAATAAATGAAAATAAAATAAAACACAAATAATATTATATTTTATTTTTTTAATTAGATTTTTTAATTTCTAGTTTATAACACCTAGTTCATAACATTACATCTTAAAACTAAGTCAATATAAGGCCCACAGGAATCCTTATGTACAGATAAGTGGCCCCCTTTCTATTTGAGCTTGACACCGATGGTATATTTCCTTCTGTGCTGGAGATGCAGGCCTCAAAAACGAGATACTCCCAGAATTTGTAAATGTCAGAAAATTCATCTTTTGAAATGTGATGTGGAAGTCAACAGTGGTGTTGTTCAGTCTTTTTTTCAGTCGTGTCTGACTCTTCGTGACCCTATTTGGGGTTTTTGTGGCAAAGATACTGGAGTGGTTTGCCATTTTTTTCTCCAGCTCATTTTACAGATGAGAAAACTGAGGCAAACAGGGTTAAGTGACATGCTCAGGGTCACATAGCTAGTAAGTGTCTGAGGCAAGATTTGAACTCAGGAAGATGAGTCTTCCTGGCTCCAGGCCTGGAATGGCCTATCCATTCTACCACCTAGCTGCCCTCAACAGTGATGACAACAATAATAATATTAATAATACAATAGCTATGCATAACACTTCAGGGTTTGCAAAGTGCATACATGATCTCATTTGATCCTCCTAAACAACCCTGTCAATCCTGGCCTGTGCTAAGAAAGTCACTGAATTTGGGTATGAGAGATGGCAGTCCAACTGCAGACCTTTTCACCATGGTCAGACAACATCTGGAGTATTGGGTTCTCTTCTGGGAGCCATATTTTGGGAAAGACTTTGACAAGTTGGAGAATATCCAGAGGAATATTATGGTAATTATGATGGTGAAACACTTTAACTCTGTCCCGTGAGGATCATTTGAGGGTACTGGGAATAGCCTGTTGCAGAAAAGATTTAAAGGGCACATTATTGCTGTCCTTCCAGAACCTGAAAGGACTGTCCTGTAGAAAAGTTGTTCCATTTGGCCCCAAAAGGCAGACCCCAGAAGAGTGGATGGAAGTTATAAAGAGTTTGAAGAGATAGAAGAGGCAAAAATTTAGGTGTCATGCCGGGTAAACTCCTCCCTTATTGCTGCCCAAACACAGGGTGGGCTGTCTGGAGAGGCAGTGGGTTAAAACAAAGCATTTAAGGACTGCTTGTAAGGTATGTTGGAAAGATTATTATTGTTCAGGTACATATCGCCTCTGAGGGTTGATGATTCTATGACACAATCCCCAGCCATCACTGCACCATGAACTTTGCAATCTAGCCATCATCCTTATTCACTCTCATCAGAACTTTGGAAGCTGAACCTGAGATGCTGCACTATGACAGGTGGCAGGTACCTGGAACCAGACTTCCTCATCACTTCCAAGCCTCTCCATGCTGTGATGCCTCATGTGTGCCTCAATCTTTCTCTGCTTTCCTTTAATATGTTGTCTTCTTTTGTTAGCGTATGAGTTCTTAAAGGCAGAGACTGTCCCGCTTACTCAGATCTCCAGCACCTGGAACATTGCAAATGCTAACTGATGGTCTTTTTTAGATAGCTATGATAGCTAACATTCATATAGCACTTTAAAGTTTGCAAAATGCTTTACATATCTTTACATATCTCACTGAATCCTCACAACAACCTTGGGAAGGAGGTGTTACTGTCAACCTCATTTTACAGTTGGGAAAACTGAAGCAGAATGAGGTTAAGGGACTTCTCCAAGGTCA
This sequence comes from Phalanger gymnotis, assembly GCA_028646595.1. Lineage (NCBI taxonomy): Eukaryota > Metazoa > Chordata > Mammalia > Diprotodontia > Phalangeridae > Phalanger > Phalanger gymnotis. The sequence goes on along the minus strand of CM053622.1, from coordinate 701,769,365 downwards.
TATAGTCAGTGTTTGAGGCAGAATTTGATCTCAGACCTTCCTGACTGTAGATCTAGTGCTGTATCCACTGCACCACCTAGTCGTCTCTATCCATCCATCCAAACACCTATCCATCCATCCATCCATCCGTCCATCTGTCTGTCCGTCCATCCGTCTATCTCTTTGCCTGTCTTTCTGTCTGTCTGTCTGTCTAAGAGCTTACAGTTTTGTAGAGGAAAGGAAACTTACACACAAGTTAAGACATGAAAAGTGCATAAGAAGTACAAGTAAAATATAACAAGTTCAGAGACGAGTTTTTACTGCTAGCTTGTGAGATCATTAATGGCTTCATGGAAGAGATGTATTTGATCTGGATCTCAAAGGATGGACAAAATCCCAAAAGTCAGAAATGGGAGGAAAGTCATTCCAGGTACAAGGGAATAGTATGAGCACATGTGGACAGTTGGGAACATACGAGTCATACTCACAGTATTTAATAAATGCTTTTTCATAGAAAGGATTTCTGGCAGGGCTGGACCAGTGGTGCACAACATGGTCTATGTGACCATAAGAGCTGAAGCATGAAGTCTATAGAGAAATGGGGTCTAACTGGTCCTACCCAGAACCTGTAACTGATCTGAGTCTTCATGCTGTAAATCTACCCTTGAGCTTTTCCCTACTGTTGCCTGCAGTGCGATGGATGTGTCCTCTGTCCACTTTTTCATCCTCTGGCGCCCTCTGCTTCGGGGACTCCTTTTTAGAGGACCTTCTGGGGCAGTAGTATGTTCCTAGAAGAGCCCTGAGGAGCTGGATAGAGTGCCAGGCTTGGAGGCACGAAGAATCCTTTTCCTGAGTTCTAATCTGGCCTCAGACACCTACTAGCTGTGTGATCCTGGGCAAGTCACTTAACTTCGTTTGCCTTGGTTTTTTCATCTGTCAAATGAGCTGGAGAAGGAAATGGTAAACCACTCCAGTACCTTTGCCAAGAAAACTTAAAATGAGGTCATGAAGCTTTGGATGTGACTGAACATGACTGAATAACAACAAACTTTTCATCAGCATATATGGAAATGGGGTTAGAATTGTTCTGCTTCACCCTGAAGTCCAGAACTAGGAGCAATGGGTAGGGAGTTACAGAGGCAGGTTTCAAACGGATGTTAGCAAAAAACTTCCTAGCAGTTAAAGCTGTACAAAAATGAAATGGGTTGCTTTGAGGGTAGTGAGTTGACCAGATCTTGGGGTGGAGGAAGGGTCTTTGAGCAGACCCTGCATGACAATTTGTCAGGGATACTATAAAGGGAGATGACATTTTTGTAGAGCACTTAGTGTGGTGCCTGGCATACAGTAGATGCTTAATAAATGCTTATTCCTTCCCTCCTTCTTTAAGTATAGTTTAGATTAGAGATCTTTGGTGGTGATTCCAACTCTGAAGCAGCTAGGTGACACAATGGATAAACCACTGTACATAGAGTCAGGAAGATTTGAGTTCAAATCTGACCCCAGATACTTAAGCAGCTGTGCAGCTATGGGCAAGTCACTTCACTGCTTTATGCTCAAGTTTCTGTAAAAAGGATAATAATAGCATTTACTTCTCAGGGTTACTAGGATAAAATTGAGATAATATTTGTAAAGTGCTTTGCAAATCTTAAAGCACTGCATAAATGCTTGTTATTATTGTTAATAATAATTCTGGTAATGAGGATACCATATAGTTATATGGATTAAATTAAGTTCTGCTTATGTAAGGTTCTTTAACTTTAGCTGGTTAGAAAAGGAAGATTCTAATGGTCAAAGTTTGCTCTATAGTATTTCACTGCAGGAAGAAATACTCTCCATTTCTCAGCTCTTGGAAGAAAAATGGAGGATATATAGGACTGGAATTGTTTTGTGAACCTCCAAAAGAAAGAAGTTAGAATGATGGATACAAGTTCCAGGGAGGCAGATTTTAGCTTACTATGATGAAGAATAGGAGTTGGGAAAACCACTTGTTGGAGGATAGCATAACTCTCATGAATCAGGTAGAAGGATTGACTGGACTAGATGCCATAACATAATAGAATTAGAAGTCAAAGGTATCTCAGGTTATCTAGCCAACTCCAACATTTTCCAAATGTGGAAACAGACCTAGAGAGGTCAAGCAACTTGCCTAGTCAATAGGTGATGGAGTCAGCACTTGAACCCTGGTCCTTTGATTCCAAATTTAGCACTTTTATTATTGTACCATGCTGGTGATCTCTCAGATTTCATTCAGTGCTGGAAATATTCACTTTCCCTTCTTCTTCATGAATTACTGTGGCCAATAAGACATGGGGAATGTAAACTATAGTGCTGAGTTTCTTCAAGGTTAGCTAGGCTGGCTCTTGGATGATAGATGCCTAGTCCATGATGGCACCTGCACTGGAAGCCTTTCCAGCATGGTGAAATTTGCTGGAAATTGTGTTCTTTTGGCAATGTCTCTAAGAAAACAAGGTCACCTTCTCAATGTGATAAGCCATTGGAATTGACCCTTGGTAAAGGGATAACTAGATCATAAGCAAGAAACTCATAGTTAAAATTGAATGTTAGAAACTCAAAGATAGAAATGATATCTTTTATTTAAGAGTGCTGTTGCCGTTCAGTTGTATGTGACTCTTTATGACCCCCTTTGGGGTTTTCTTGGCAAAGATACTGGAATGCTTTGTCATTTCCTTCTCCAGCTCATTTTACAGATGTAGAAAATGAAGCAACTGGGGTTAAGTGACTTGCTTAAGGTCACACCTAGTAAGTATCTGAGACCAGATTTGAACTCAGGAAGAGGAGTCTTCCTGGCTCCCAGGCTGACGCCCTACCCACTACCCCACCTAGCTGCCCCCTTAAGAGTTTTAGCAAACTTAAAAGGCTCTAGAAGCAGCGTGTCATAATGGCTAGAGAGCTGCTCTCACACTCAGAAAGACCTGCATTCAAGTCCTACTTCTACCTGTATTATCCTAAGCAAGTCAGTTTCTTTAGGTTGTCAGGGCCCTAGGCAATTCCTCACCTACACTGACAGAATCACAGATCCGATACTAAAAAAAATAACAACAAAAAAAAGGAAACTGTTGAGAATCAGTCTGGCATGAGACAGATCATTGCAGAATGAGCTAAGATTTACAAATCCTTCTAAAGAGCCTATGATGTTTGCCTTTATTTTGTAGATTTGAGCTTTTGAGGCTAGATCCAAATTATTCCCACTGTCTAGGAAGCATTGTATAGTAGAGAACAAGTTATCAGGCATTTATTTATTTGTTTACACATTTATTTTAAATCCTGTTTTCTCCCTCCTACCTCCAGGTACCCTCCCTCACCTCACTGAGAAAGCAAGAAAAACAAAACCTGATATAAACATGTATAATCAAGGAAAACAAATTCCTGCCTTTGCTTTGTGGAGGACAGCCAGCAATAATACCTGAAGCTGAGAGATGGAATGTTTGCTGCAAGGAACGGAAGGAGGCAGGCATCCCTGAATCATATAGTATACAGAGGGGAGTAAATATAAGAAAACCAGGAAGGTAGGAGGGCCCCAGGTTATGAAGGGCTTTAACAGCCAAGTGGAAGATTTTATATTTGATGATGGAAGGAATAAGGAGCCTCTGGAGTTTCTTGAATGCAGAGAGGGGTGACATGGTCACATCTGCATTTAAGGAAGATCGGTTTGACAGTAACTGGAGGATGGACTGGAGTGCGAAGAGACTTGAGGCGGGCATGTTAACCAGCCACTACAATAGTCCAGGCATGTGGTGATGAGGGCTCCAAGGTGGCGGCAGTGTCAGAGGAGAGAAGGGGGAGTATACGAGAGAGGTCACGAAGGTAGAAACAACAGGACTTGGCTATAGATTGGATATGTCGGGGTGAGAGAGAGTGAGGAGTTGAGAATGACACTTACTTTGCAAGCCTTGTTGACTATTAAGTATCCTTGACAGGAATAGGGAAGTCAAGAAAAGGAGAAGGTCTGGGGGAAAAGGTGAATTCAGTTTTGGATTGTTGAGTTTAAGATGTTTATGAGAAATCCAGAGTGAGATGTCCAATAAGCAGTTAGAAATGTGAGACCGGAGGTGAGGAGAGAGGTTAGAGCTGGACAAACAGATCTGAAAATAATCTGCATAGAGCTTGTTGAACCCATGGGACTTGAAATCACCAAATGATATATGGGATGTTCCTAAAGTCTGGACACATAGGAAATGTGTAGTTATTGCATCAAGTTCACGTGAATCTTGCATGGAAATCATGTTGAAGATGTTATTTGTTAATATTTCAATTAAATAAAATGTTGTTGAAAGTTTCATTTATTTCATTTCTTGAAAATATGCATTTTTGCCTATGTGTCCAGACTTTAGAAACACCCTGTAGCATAGAGGGAGAAGTAAAAAGGGCTCAGGATAGAGCCTTGGAAGACACTTATTGTTACTGGGTGCAACATGGATGAAAATCCAGCCAAGGTGACTAGAAAGGCAGAAGGAGAACCAGGAGAGCACGCAACAGCACGACAACCTAGGAAGAAGAAAGTATAAAGGAGAAGAGGGAGACCAACAGCATAAAAGTATTCAGAGAGGTTAAAAAGGATGAGGAGTGGGAAGAAGTCACTAGATTTGGCAATTAAAAGATCATTGGTAACTTTGGGAGAGCTATTTTGGTTGAATGATGAAGTTGCAAGCCAGATTGTAGAGACTTAAGAAGAGAGTAAGAGGCACTTTTGTAGTCAAATTTCTTAAGGATTTTAGCTGCAAAATGGAGGAGATGTGTAGGATGACAGTGAGGTTGGGTGGATCAAGTGAGGGTTTTTTGAGGTTGAGGGATACCTGGATATATTTGTAGGCGGTAGGGACCCTGCCAGTAGATAGGGAGAGATTAAAGATAAGTAAGAGTGGGGGTAATTCAGGGGGCAATCTGCTGGAGAAGATAGTATAGAATGGGATCACTTGTATATGCAGAGGGAGTTGCCTTGGCAAGGAGAAGGGCCACTTCTTTATGTGAGAGAGAATAAAAGAGAGAGTGGTGAAAGGCATCTCAGTGATGTAAGATGAGGAGGAGGGAGAAGAGGGAGCTCTTGGCAAATGTCCTCCACTTTTTCAGTGAAATTTGAGGCAAAGTTCTCAGCTGGGGTGGGGGAACAGAGAGCCATGGGAGATTTGAAAAGGGATAAAAAGCAGTTGCGTTGAGTGGCATCAATTAATGAGGTGTAAAAGGATACCCTTTCTGCAGTTGTGTTGCCCCAGTTGAGATTATGTAGCATAAATTTTGTTGTGGACAAAGTCATCGTGGTTTTAAAATTTTTCTCCAGCTGCATACAACAGCAGGTTAGTAGGAGTGAAAGTAGCAAATGGTGTGAGTAATACAAGTCTGAGGCTTGGCAAGGCAAGATTTTTGACAGAATAAGAGACAGAAGAAAGGAAACAAGCATTTCTTAAGCACCTGCTCTGTGCCAGGCACTGTGCTAAGCATTTTACAAGTATTATCTCATTTGAGACTCACAATAAACCTGAGATGTAGGAATTATTATTATCCCTATTTTATAGTTGAGGAAACTGAGTCAGACAGGTTAAGTAACTTGCCCAGGGTCACAGAAATAATAGTGTCTAAGGCCAGATTTGGGCTCAAGTCTTCCTGACTCCAGGTTGAGTACTCTATCTGGCACCTAGCTGCCTCTAAAGGGACAAGGGACTCAAAAGAAGAGGAAAATATAGTGTTGAACTAATTCACCAAGGGGTTAACACAGGGAAGGGTAGAGAGTGTCGCTAGTACAGGAGTGATAGCCTGGGAAAGAACTGGATGACGGAGGGATTGGGGGTCACAGTGAAAATGAAGATCAGGATTGAGGGTTGCAAGGCTGAGGGAGAGGTGACATGACAACAGACTATGATCAGATAAAGGAATTTCAGATAGTATACAGATAGTATATCATATACTATATATGTATATATAATATATTATATATAATTTCAGATTATAAACATAGCAATGGAACACTTGTGGGTAATGGCAAGATCAAGAGTGTGACCATCTCTGTGTATAAATTGAATTCCTCTCAAATGAGGGCAGGAGTTGGGGAGGAAAGAAAGACTGAGCCAGGCATTAAATTCACTGAAGAAGGAAGGAAGAAAGGTCCTGGAGGTTGGGACAATAGCCACCAGAATCTTGATTAGGTGATAAATACGGAAAAGATAACCTTCAAAGGAAGAAAGTTCACTGAGCTGTAGAAGTGGAGTGGTGGGAAACAAGGAGTATTCTTTCAATGCCTTCACTATGAACAGTTGGTTGAAAGTGAAAATGCAAACAATCTTGGAAAGGATGGCTAGGGTATCAGAGAATATAAGAAGATGGAGAGTGAGAAAGGAAAAAGTTTGTGATGAAAGCTCTTTTACTACTTATGGAACAGGCATCCAAGAGGGCACAGTGGAAGTAGTGAGGAGCTCTAGAGTGAGATGTAGGAGTTGAGTAGAGGAGAATGGGAATAAGGAAGTGGTAAATGGTGGGCAGAGAGTAGGGTTTGAAAAAAATGGAAGCCAGCAGTTCAGAATCAATGGAATGGAAAGGGTATGTAGGGCTGGGTATGAGTTCAGGCAGGTTACCATTTTCCATTGGGGTTTGTCTTTGGGGTGGAGTTGTCCTAGGGCATTAGACAGATGTCTATAGTTGGAAAGTGGACAAGGCAACTGTAGTAGAGTTTTAGGAGTCTGGAGAGGGTGCCTGGAGTGGTGGAATGGCTTCTCAGGGAGGATAGGAGGCTCTCCTCCTCTGCGGCAGGCGCAGAGGCAAAGGCTGCTAAGAGAAGAAAGGATATTGTAGTTAGAGTCAGGAAGCCGAGTTTGAATCTTGGCTCTGACACAAGGTATGTAACTAAGACAGAGTCCTTCAAACTTCTTGAGCCTCCATTTCATCATTTGGAATGATAGTCCTTGTACCACCTATATCACAAAGTTTTTGCAAGGAAAATGTTTTGTGACTCTTAAAGCACTATGGACACCTGAGTTATTAGTACAATGCCAAAGATTTGGATGACCTTGGAGGGCGCAGTAACACTGCTCGGTTAACTAGACCTTTCTCAGGCCTATAACCTAACCTAATGGATTGAGATTAGTATACAAACCATTCTTCTTCTTCTTCTCCTTCTTCTTCTTCTTCTTCTTCTCCTTCTCCTTCTCCTTCCTTCTTCTTCCTTTTTTTCTTCCTCCTCTTTCTTCTTTCTTCTTCTTCTTCTTCTCCTTTTTAACATGAAATAATTTTTAATATCATCAGCCAACTGAAGTTGCTCTTAATTTTCCAAATCGAATAGCCTTTTCTTACTTCTCATCCTTCTTGACTTTTCTGTAACATCTGACACTGTTGACTGCCTTCTTTTCTTCAATACCCTCTCACCTTTGGGTTTTTGTAACATTGCTCTCTTGGTTCTCTTCCCAATGGTCTGACCACTCCTTCTATCTCCTTGGCTGGAACATTATCTATATGATACCCTATAACTGTGTATATTCTAAAGTTCTACTTTGGTCTCTCTGCTTTTTTCTCCCCTGCATTCTCTCTTTTTGTGTGACCTCTTCGGAGGTCATGTCTCCTCAGATTACTCCCAGATCAATATATTGAGCTCTGATATATTTCTTTCCTAAGCCCCAACCTCACATTATTTATTGGACATTTTGAGTCAGGTGCCTCTTAAGGGTAGCTCAAAAATTAAGCATATCGAAAGCAGAACTTAGCATCTTTTCCCCTAAATCCATCCCTATTCCAACTTCCCAATCAGGTTGGTAAATTTGGGGTTATCCTTGGATTTTCACTTTTCCTCTTCTTCCTCCCAAATATCAAATCAATTTGTCAGATCTTGGGAATTGATTTTACCTTCACAACATCTCTCACTTCCATACCCCTCATTTGGGTCACCAACATAGTCCAGGCTTTTATTACAACTCTGCTGGGTTATTATAATAACTTCCTAATTGTCTTGCCTCAAGACTTGCTTCCTCGATTCATCTTTCACTCAGCTTCCAAATTGATATTCCTGAAGCACTACTCTGTATCATAACCCCACTTAACATTTTCCAGTGGTCCTCTCTCAACTCTTGAATCAAATACAAATTCTCTGTTGGGCATTTAAAACCCTTTACAACCTGGCTCCTACCTACCTTTCCATCCTTCTTATATAAAATTCCACTTAATGCACTCTACAATCTGACCAAACTTGCTCATACTCACGGTCCTCTATTTCCCACATCCATGCCTTTGAACAAGCTGTTCCCCATGTCTGCAACATACTTCAACTTAACTCATCCCACATTCAAAGATCAGTTCTAATGCCACCTCTTATAGGAGACCTTTCTTGATTAACCCAGCTGCTAATGCTCCCTTCCTTCATTACCTTATATTTATTTCATATAAATTTTGTATATACTTATGTGTACATATATTTTACCTGTTATACCTGATGTCTCCCCCTAAGCTCCTTGAGGGCAGGGGCTATTTAGTTTTTGTGTTTGTATCTCCAGCACCTAACACAATGCCTGGCACATAGTAGGCTTCTAATAAATGCTTATTTACTAATTGCTTGAGCATTAAAATAGCAACATAGAAAATTAACTGGTGCCTGCATCACTAGTATTTGTTTAATAACTCCAAAGAGGATGCTTTATACAATAAGATGCAACTAAATCCAAACACTTAGGTACAAATTAAGAGCTTTCTCACATTAAATTATTACTCATTGCTCGATATAATCTTTTAAACTGCCAAGCCTAGGTTAAAAACCCCAACAAAACTCTCAGCCCTTTCTAGGGTTATAGCCTGGCTATACAGGCTCTGATGGTGCTTCAGGGCTTAAAACAAATAAATCCCCTGCAGGTGGTTCAACTTCTAAATACCTGCTTGGACTTATCAGAATTTACAGAACCAGCCCCTCCAAGTAGATGTTTTACTTTATTGTGTGATTTTTCTTTGATCCACTGTATCTTGGCTTTAAAATGTCCCTTTGACCTTTCAGGCTTTGCAAAGGTGAACAGGAAAGGAAGTGTGCCACAGACTCGCAGAATCTGTATCAAGAAGGCTGTGATGGCCTCCTTCAAATCAGTAACAAAGTTAGTGTGGCAACCATCTTAGAAACACAACATGTGTGCAAAAGATGCACCAAATTGCTAAAGATTGCATATTAAACGTATGTCAACTCCAAGTCCTTTTGGATAGGGGGTTTTATCACAGAGACTGTGCTCTTTAATAAGCCTGGTCCGTTTTCTGATAGGATCAAAGGATTTAAAGATATCATCTAATCTGAACCTTTTATTTTACAGGAAAAGAAACAACCCTACGGGGATAAGTGGCTTGGCCAAGGCTACACAGGTAGAAGGTGCCAGAGTTGTTCCTCCTGCCCCAGATCCAGGCTATTTTCCTTTACACCACAGCGCAGTCGACTTGAACTCTGTCTTACTTAAACTGCTTTTCAGACTGGGTATATTTCACTTGGCCTTTTCTTCTGAGTATGAGTGGTATCTTCCTTCCCCTGACTGATGGTCCTGGGTTTGAGCACGAGAATGTTAATTGTATGACTTTAAAACATTCCTTTTTTAAGACAGCATCCAACATCATTCCTTACTGAGAGGCCATACTTGCCAATGGATGGTCTACTTACACTGTGATAAATAGGATTTTACCTTGTCGACGGACCATGAATGGGAAAAACCAGAGTTTTTAGACTGAGTCACATTTTTATTTGGCACTAAAAACTCTGTACCAAAGGGAGATGTAGGCTGGACTTAGATTTCCAAGTTATTAACACTTTCATGGACCCTTGCCTTCACGCTAACTCCCAAGTACAACACACATCGATTGAGGGAGTCGTATTTTTCACTATTAGAGAAAATGGAAATCTCTTGCTCAAATGCCAAATGGCCAAATCAGATAGTTTTATCTCCAATTCATTCATTCATTCCAGAAATATTTAAGTGCTGGGCCCAGAATTCCTACAATCTGGAGACCACATCTTCCAGGGCCCAGCAAACCCCAGGACCTGGCTCACTGTTGCCCCCTACTGGTTTTCTTTTAACAAGTATCAACTACATTCCATTCACCTAACCCTGGGTTTTTAGGCCTACTAGTTTATGTGATATGGGTAGATAGCTGTAACTATGTATGTCTATATATGTGTATAGATGTATGTATGTATGTATGTAGGTATGTAGCAATGTGTGTATGTGTATGTGTACACATACACGCACACACACTTTTTTGTTGTTCAGTCATTTTTCAATTGTGTCCAATTCTTTGTGACCTCATTTGGGATTTTCTTGGCAAAGATACTGGAGTGGTTTGTCATTTCCTTCTCCAGCTCATTTTAAGATGAGGAAATGAAGGCAAAGTTAAGTGACTTCCCCAGAGTCACACAGCAAGTCTCAGTGTCCAGATTCGAATTCAAGAAAATGAGTCTTCCTGACTCTAGGCCTCCACTTTATTCACTGCACCACCTAGCTGCCTCATATAAACACATACATGTATATATATGTATACATACCATACATGCACAAGTATGTATGTGATATGCAATACATATATGTGTGTATTCGTATATGTTTGTGCACCTGTGTATACAAGCAAAAAATAAAAGCATACATATATACGCAAATACACACATATCTGTGTATATGTTTGTATACCTGTGTATATAAGTAAAAATCAAATATACATAGATGAGTACACATATAGATATAGTATACACATACAAACACATAAATATGAACATATATGTTCATATATGCATTGTCTAGATGCACATGTATATAAAGGGAAATGCAGGGTGTCCTTAAAGTCTGGACACATAGGAAATCGCATTAACATCTCATTAACCATTTCACTGAAGACTCTTTTTCTGGGGTATGCTAAAGGAGAAGGTGTACTCAATGAAAATCACAGACACAACATACTTGATTGAATGCATAAAGAGTGAATGTGCTAAAATTGACAGCAATGTGGAGTTATTGCCATCGAGTTCACGTGAATCTTGCAAAGTGCATCAACCTTTGCATCACAAATGACGGAAATCATATTGAAGATATTATTTGTTAATATTCCAATTAAATAAAATGTTGAAAATTTCATTCATTTCATTTCTTGATAATACTCGTTTTTGCCTATGTGCCCAGACTTTAGGAACACCCTGTACAATAATAATTCAAAGGCAAAAATGTTAAGAATTATAAAAGGTCTTATGGTCCTGTTTGGTAACTACTGGGAACCGAGCCTTAGTCCTTCTTTCTCCTGATTTCTTAGACTCATTTTGTCCCCATTGAGATCCCTCTGAGGACATCAGAATACAGCCTAGGATGCTAAGCACTCAAGGTAACAGTAGATATCTGGTACCAATTGTTTCACTCCACAGGGAGAATGTAAAACACATAAAGAATTCACAGTAGCCAATAAATAATTGATATGACCATTCTTCCTTCTTTTGATGAGTCCTGTTTTCTCTGGAGACACCCATCTAGTTCTCCAGGCCCTCAGTATCACCCTGTGATTTTAACCTGTCAGAAAGGAAATGAATTTTGGGTAAATAAAGAGGCAGTCCCTGGCATGGTTTACTCCTTTCCCCAGGAGCCCATAGAGGCCCCTCAGCCTTATGGGACTATACAAAGGGCTTGGCGCTGCTCCCAGAAGGAAACACACTTGGGATTGTTAAAGAGGCAATACTCTCCACATAGGACTTTCACTGCTTGAGAACTCGTGGTGGAAGCAGAAGACAAAGTCCATTTCTTTTTTTTTTTTTGCTTTCTTATATCATGCTTTTAGTTCCTTCATCTTCCTTCAGTTTTGAAACCACATATGTGATCTTTTTGTCCTTAAGAAGGCTGAGCATTAAAAAATGCTCCAGGAACTAGAGATTATCTGAGAAATCTCCCCATATTCTATCCAGGAAATTTGGTTGCTGAACTTTAATCGCATAGTGATATGGCCTCCTTCTCCTGGACCATTTGCCTATGTGCATCTACCATGTGCTCCTTCTGTATGGCTCGGTCCAGGAACTAGAGGTCTAGGAGTTATGGCTATTTCACTATTGCTCTTACTGCTGAGAAGCTGCAATATCTGGGTCTGGGGTAGAGGATGGTTGAGCTGTCCTTGAGGAGAGGGTTAGATGCTATGCATGTGAGGAGAAATCAATCACACAAGACAAGTGTTTACATGATGGTCAGAAGAAGCATTACAAGGACACTCTCAGGGTCTCTCTGAAGACCTTTGGAATTGATTGTGTAACATGGGAGGTGCTGGCAAAGGACTGCCCAGTATGGCATACCTACATCAAAGAAGGAGCTGAGCTCTACAAGCAAAGCAGAAATTGAAGAAGCTCAAAAGAAACACAAAATGTGCAGTTTTGGAGAATCCACCCCAAATGTTCACATTGACTATTTGTACCCAACCCATGGTAGAGCATTCTGAGCTCATATTGGTCTGATCAGCCACAGTCAGATGCACTGTAACTTGACTCTAACATAGTGATTTCATTTTGGTCTTCTTTGAGAACAAGGACAACAACCAACTAAGCCACTGTTCAGGCATTCCTTCCCCAATGTGCCTCCTCCCAAACCCCATCCCTAGCCAGAACCATTATCTGCTCTTAGGTCTCTTCAATCAGCATTCTCGAGATCTCTTGGAAAAAGAGGACAATGATGGTCTGTTGGGCCCCTTTTATTGGCCTAGAATGAAGGCATAGCTCTGATCTTTAATACCCCGAGTCAATCTTCTCATTCCAAATTGCTGAGCCTTTAGCATAGGTCTTCAGTCCCCTTAAGCAGGTGTTAGTGGGCAACATGGTTGGGTAGAAAGAATATTGCATTTAAAGTCAGAGGACATGGATTTGAAACTCAGCTCTTCCACTAATTATTTGTATGAACCTGGGCAAATCAATGAAGTTCTTTGGGTCTCATTTTCTTCATCTATCAAATGAGAACATTGAATTGGATGACCATTAAATTTCCTTTCAACTCTAAATACTCATACTCTCTGTGGGAAGATACAAAACACAACACAAAGACTCATCTCCCCATAAGCTGATCAAGCCTATTGTGGAGCTGCTCTGGTCAACATCCTACACAAGCACAAGATAACAGGAAGAAGGACAAAACACTAACGACCGGAAGGCCCAAGGTGGGCCTCACAGAAGAGGTGACATTTAATCTGAGCACTGAAGAAAGATAAAGACCCCGAGAAGCAGAATTGAAGAAAGAGGACGTTCCAGGCATGGGGTATGGGCTGTGTTAAGGCGTGGATCTACCAAAGTCACAAATATCTCATCTACATGCCTTAACACAGCCTGTGGTAGAGCAAGTTGTTTGGAAAGTAGAAGGCACAGAGTAATATGAAATATATCTGGAAAGCTACATTGAAAAGGAACAGCTAGGTGGCACAGAGGATAGAGTGCTGGGCCTGCAGTTAGGAAGACTCATCTTCCTGAGTTTGAATCTGGCCTCAGACATTTGGTAGCTTTATGACCCTGGGCAAGTCATTTAACTCTGTTTGCCTCAGTTTTCTCACCTGTAAAATGAATTGGAGAAGGAAATGGCAAATCACTCCAGTATCTTTGGCAAGAATACCCTAAATGGGATCATAAAGAGTCTGAAAAGGCTCAAACGTTTTAAAAAGAGTTAGATGGAAGAGTCATATGTGTCCACTTTAAGAAGTTGGCATTTTATCCTATAGGCAATGGGGAACCATTGAAAGTTTTGGATCAGAGTGATATAGTCAGACCTGGTTCTTAAGAAGATTATTCTGGCAGCTTTTAGGAGGTTGAATTGGAGAAGGATGAGAATAGAATCTAAGGATTCACTTAGGGGGCAGGGTGGTTGGATGTGAGTGAAGAGAAAAGGATGGAATTGAGAGATAACATGGCTATAAAATCAATGAACCTTGGCAATTGATTGGATATGGAGATTCATAGAAAGGAAGATTTGAGGATAGCTCTTAGTCTGTGAGCCTGGGTGGCACCCTCAAATGAAATAAAGAAAAGTTGGAAGTTTTTGGGGGAAGATATTGATTTCTATCTTATACAGGTTGAGTTTGAGATACCCACGGATCATCCAGGCAGAGAGATATCCAGAAGAAAGCTGACAACATAGAACTGAAGTTTAGAAGGGAGCTTAGGGTCAGATTTATAGATTTGAAAGTCATCTGTGTAGAGATGATACTTGGACATGAGAGCTGATGAGATTTCAGAGAGAGAGACAGATAGACAGAGAGGCAGAGAGAGACAGAGACAGAGAGACAGAAAGAGACAGAGAGAGAGACACACAGAGAGAAACAGACAGAGATGGACACAGACACAGAGAGAGAGACAGAGAGAGAGAGACAGAGAATAGGGAGAAGGCCTAAAACAAGCCCTGGGGAACACCTATACTACGCTACACTAAATGGCCAAGAGATGGATGATGATACTTCAAATGAAACTGAGAGGAGAGAGCTTTCAGACATGTAGGAAGAAAATAAGGAGAGATCAGTGTCACTGAATCTAAGAAAATAGAGAGTCTAAAGGAGGAGGGAGTGATAAACAAGATCGAAAACCACAATGAGGTCAAGAGGGGTGAGAATTGAGATAAAACAATGGAATCCCACAATTCAGACCTTTTTGGTAACCTTGGAAAAGGTGGTTTCCACAGTGTGGTGGAGTTGCTAGTTACTTTGCAAGGTGTTAGGAAGTGGATGGGAGATGAAGAAGTAGAAGCGACAAGTATAGACTGTTCTAAGAGTTCTAAGAATTTGGCATCAGTAATGAGGATAAACTTCTTGGTTTCCAGTGGGTAAAGCAAGGATACCATTGTCACTACTGTTTTGTTTGGTGCTAAAAATGCTAGACAAAGCAGTAAGACAAGAAAAATAAATCGAAAGAATTTGCTGTCGTTCAGTTATGTCTGACTCTTCCTGACCCTATTTGGTGTTTTCTTAGCAAAGATACTAAAGTGGTTTGCCATTTCATTCTCCAGCTCATTTTACAGGTGAGGAAACTGAGACAAACAGGGTTAAGTGACTTGTCCAGGGTCACATGGCTAGTAAATATCTGAGGCCAGATTTGAACTCAGGAAGATGAGTCTTCTTGACTCCAGGCTTAGTGCTACAAACATATGTACATATGTATGAGTGTGTGCATGTGTGTGTACATACACACACATTTATAGCAGCTCTTTTTGTAACGGTAAAAAAATTGGAAAGTAAGTGGTGGGGGAATCCTATGAATTGGGTAATGGCTACACAGATTATGCTATATGAATGAAATGGAATACTATGTGCTGTAATAAATGAAGAAAGATGGGTTTCAGAGAAATATGGGAAGACTTGTATAATTGATACAGAGTGAGATAAACAGAACCAGGGGAATAATTTGTTATAACATTAATATTGTAAAGGTAAAATTTTCTTAAAGACTTAAACTCTGATCAGTACAATGATCAACCACGATTACAGAGGACGGATGATGGAGAATGCTACCCACCCCCTGAGAGAGAGTTGGTGGATTAAGTACACATTTAGAATGAGACACGCAGTTTTGGTATGGCCAATACCAATAGGGAATTTGCTTTGCTTGACTATACATCTTTGCTACAAAAGCTTTGTTTTTCTTTTTTTCTCTCATTTAGAGCAAAACAAGAGAGAGAGAAAAGAAATGTTTGTTGATTTTTTTTTAAAAATTAGTTTTTAAATAAGTTCGTGAAAGAGAGAAATAGAATAATTGCTGGAGGGGTAGCAGAGTCAGACAAAGTTGTACATTTTTTTAAAGGATTGAGTTTACTTCTACATGTTTGTAGGTATTAAGGAAACAATTGATAAATGATGAAAGACTAAAGATGGCAGAAAGAAGGAATGATTGCTAGAAGAGACTATAGGGGATAGGAGTCAGGACTCAGGTTGATGACAAAAAGGACACCTTTTTCTCTGAGAGAATGGATTGAAGGAAGCATTGTGGCCTTAAGGAATGGAGTGACAGTCTGGAGTAACTGTGGGACTCCAATAGAGGGTCAACAAAGGAAGGAGAGAAATTGCTGTAGAGCAGTGAAGGCCCCGCTGAGATTAGGTAACATGAATTTGTAGTGAATCCCATAGGAAGGGAGGTATTGGATCCTTAGATATTTCCCTTATCTAACTGGTAAATTTGTTTGGCAAGGATATGTTTCAGCCTTCTGGAATCCACCTCCCTAAACTTTAGCTCAAGGTGTGGGAGCCCAGGGTCACTGGCAGTTATTTACTTCCAACAACTCCCTCACATAAAGCCTTTCTTTTGGACCTCCTCACTATTTGCCAGCACTTGGCATTGGTGTAGGCTCATCAGCCATGGGCCTGGGGAAGCTGCCTCCTCGCCATTGGTTCCATATAATGAGAACATTTCTTTACATGAATTCTTAATCTGTATAATCCTTCCCATCCTTTATTGTGCTTCCAGTATGATTTTGTGGATGGAGTGGTAGAATCGGAATCAGGAAAGACCTGAGTTCAAATTCTACCTTAGGATTCTTAATGGCTGAATGGCCAGGGGAAAACTACATATCTGAGCTCTACTTTTCCTATCTGAAAAATGGGGATAATAACACTTGTGTTATGTACTTCATAGAGCTATTGTAAGTATCAAATGAGAAAGTCTAGTATGGGTGTGATACCATAAAGCACTTTGCAAATGTTAAATTGGTATAAATGTGTGAACTCTGATGATCACAATATCTTTTCCAGATCGATTTTTTGTTTGTAGTTCTGGTTCTGATGCAGAACTTCTCCATCTTCATGATTTCAGTCTCACCCTGTGATTGTCGGCTGAGTTGGGCTGACAAAAGTCTTCTAGAGCTGGTGGCCCCTGGGGCACCTGTCCTTGCTCTCAGCTACTGGTGCCAGCCGCTTCTCTGTCTTGATGTGCTGTTTGTTCAATTGTGTCCAACTCTTTGTGACCCTATTTGAGGTTTTCTTGGCAAAGATACTGGAGTGGTTTGCTGTTTCCTTCTCTAGCTCATTTGAGAGATGAGAAAAGTGATGCAAAAAGGGCGAAGTAACTTGCCCAGAGTCACACAGCTAGTAAGTGTCTGAGGCCAGATTTGAACCTAGAAAGATGAATTTTCTTGACTCCAGGCCTAGAGCTCATTCACTGAGCCACCTAGCTGCTTCCTGGTATTCTGCATCCATTTCCCTTCCCCCCTTTCCAGAAGACTATAAATAATTTTTGTTGTCTAGTTGTTTCAGCCATGTCCAACTCCTTGTGATCCCACTTGGAGTTTTCTTGGCCAAGATACTACAGTGGTTTGCCATTCCCTTTTCCAGCTCATTTTACAGATGAGAAACTGATGCAAAGAGGGTTAAGTGACTTGCTCAGGGTCACACAGCTAGTAAGTGTCTGAGGCTGGATTTGAACTCACGTCTTTCTGACTCCAGGCCTGGCACTCCATCCACTGTGCCACCCACCTGCCCATGATGACCATAGCTAACATTTACACAGTGCTTTAAGGTTTGCAAAATGCAATACAAATATTATCTCTTTTGATCCTCACAATGACTCTGAGAGGTAGGTGTTATTCTCATGTTACAGACAAGGAAATTAAGGCAGAGAGAGGTTGAGTGATTTGCCCAGAGTCTCATAGCTAGGAAGTGTCTGAGGCCAGATTTGAACTCAGGGCTCTTGACTTCAGGTCCAGTGCTCACCTAAGTAGAGAGGTGGTAGTGGGAGACATCACTTAATTCCCTGGGCTCAGTTTTATCAGCTGTAAAATGAGGGAGTTGGAGTAGATGGCTTCTGAGATCCCTTCCATATCTTGATCTTTGATATTGCAATAGGGCATACGTGTACAGAACCACTCCTCACCCAGCTAGGAACAGAGCTTGGCCAGATATACCAGCTCTGGGGTAAATTAGAGTATGCTAGAAATCTAAGGAGAGGCTCAGCTAAATGAGACATAATCCTACATTCCAAAATAGGAGAAATAGATGTGTATATAAATGCGTGCAATACATACATTTTTTTCAGGACCTGTGATTACATCAGTGGAGGAAGTTTCTCTACCAATGCAGATTGGCAGCATCCCTGCAATTTAGAGCTGCAGGGAATTGCCTGGGACAGTGAGAAGTTAAATTACTTGCCCAGGGACACGCAGCCAGTGTGTGTCAAAGACAAGACTTGAACCTTGGGCCTTCTTGACTCAGAGGCTAGCTCTCTATTCACTATATCTCACTGTGTCACATACAAACAACTAATACAAAAATGGAGTCAGATACAAAAGGGTTAAAAGCAAGGTGCTGTGGAGAATTCAAAGAACTGAAGTCTCAGAGATGGCTTCATGGAGGAGGCAACATTTGAGCCTGGGCTTTGAAAGATGAAGACAGCCAGGTGGCATAGTGGATAGAATGCTGGGGCTGGAGTCAGGAAAACTTATCTTCTTGAGTTCAAATCTGGCCTCAGACACTTACTAGCTGTATGACCCTGGGCAAGTCACTTAATCCTCTTTGCCTCAGTTTCCTCATCTGCCAAATGAGTTGGAGAAGGAAATGTCAAACCACTCCAGTATCTTTGTCAGGAAAACCTGAAATGGAGTCACTAAGAGTTGGACATGACTGAATAACAACAAATTGAAGGATAAGTAAAATTTTGACAAAACTGGTATTTTTCCATAAATAGGGAGCTTGTGTCGACTAAAACATATCTGTGAGATAACACAGTGGCTATGGTTTTTATGATCAAATGGATCAAGAAGTTCACCTGTTTACATGCTCCCCAAATGGATTCTGGGAGTTAATTACTGATCCCTTGTTTCATTAGCTTGAGATGGCAAATGAATGAACTAGGAATATAGGACAGCGAGGGGAGTCTTGTCTTTGGGCAGCCAAGCTTCCTCAAGGACTTGACACTGAGGCTCTGGAAGCCTGGACAGGATAGAACAGATCTTCTGAGAGCAGTCAAACTGCCTGAGAAAAGGGCCTGGCTTATTGTGTCTTGGATCCATTCTTAATCCCCAGAGAAATGCAGAGGGCAAAAATACAGCTTCAGTCTTTTCATTTTGTTATTTGCAAAGCTTAGCTAAGGGTGCTTAATGCTTTGCACTAAACTCTTGAAAGAAGAGAAGTTTGAATGGGTTGTGGGGGCTGGTAAGGACTATCTCCCTTTCTTGGGCAGAGCAGGTAGGGGAAGGAGACTTACTTTTTATGCCCCGAGGAGCCTGGCAGCAGCTTAATTTGCAGAAAGACAGCTGAGTTTTGAGTGATAAGACCTAAGTTATAAACCCAGTGCAACCACTTACTGTCTATGAGACCCTGGTAAGTCATCTCATCTCTCTGGACTACAGCCTCCTCATCTATAAAACCAATCAATCAACAAGCATTTATCAAGTGCCTACTATATGGCAAGTGCTATGCAAGGAACTGGCAATACAAAGACAAAAATAAATCTGCTTCTGCTGTCAAACAGTTTTCTAAGGTACCTTCATACTTGAAATCTGTGATCCTGTAACTGACGGATGAGTAACAGGTTAGTGATTTGAGAGGGGATTATGAACAACGAGTCAGGAAAAATACCTTTGAGTCAGAGTACCATGGTGTAATGTGAAGAGGATCACAGGTGAGGAACCTGCAGCCTCAAGGCCACATGAGGCCCTCTAGGTCCTCAAGTGGCCCTTTCACTGAATCCAAACTTCACAAATAGTTTGGATTCTGTCAAAGGGCTGCCCTTGAGGACCTAGAGAGCCACATGTAGCCTCGAGGCTGCAAGTTCCCCACCCCTGGCCAACTCTTCCAAGATCTGGGTCAGGTCCTTAGTCTATCACTTTTTACACAGCCATGAAGTATGAACCTGAGAACCCTTAACTGTAAAGTAGGGATGATATTCTCTGACCTCCCTGCCTACCTGTTCCATTTAACAGAGTCGTTGGGAGACTATTATAAAGTGTTTTGCTGACATCGACACTGTCTAAAAGTAATGATTTATATTCCATCAATCTGGCCTCTCTGCTACCTACCACTACCAACTGAAGATGGGAATAATGCTCTCCCAGCTTTTATGCTGGAGGAGGTAGAGATGGCTGCCATTTCCTATTTCTACCAGCATATCCAATCACGGGTAATATATCACAAGCCCTGGAGATATTCTCTGACCTCCACATTCCAGCCCCACTCCACTCAGAGAGAGGTGAAAGTTTTAACTGTTTGTCCTTGTTGAAGATGGTGGGAAATTGACCTGTTTCAAGAAAGGCAATGTGCCATGTACTGGAGATTTTCGCATATAGTGAGAACAGTCTCTAAAACTGTATATATTGGGGTGGTGTGGGAAGGGTATGTGAAAGAAGGGCAAACCTTCCATGTAAATAGAGCTCAAGGATGACACTCATTTAACAGATGGGGACACTGAGGCATACAGAAGGTAAGTGAGGCCACCTAATGTAACTGAGCTTGAGGAAACAAAAGGAGATATAGTAGGGAGTTCTAGATGAATTTTACTTTACCAAATGAGGGTTTGTAAACTCATCACCATCCCATGCATCGATGAGCTCCTTTTGCTTCTGTGAAACGAAGAGAAGACTGGAAGCTATGTAAAGAGTTAATTTAAGAACATAAGATGTTCTTTTAAAAGACATCTTATTTTTTCCCATTACATGTAAAAACAATTGTTAACATTCTTTTAAAAATTTCTTTAGTTCCAAATTCTCTTCCTTCCTACCTCCCCTCCCCTCCTCATCGAGACAGCAAGCAATTTGATATGTTATACATGTGCAGTCATGCAAAACATATTTCCATATTAGTCATGTTGTGAAAGAAAAGACAGACCAAAAAAACCCACAAAAAAAATAAAGCCAAAAAGAAGGTGTGCTTCCATGTGCATTCAGACTCCATCAGTTCTTTATCCGGAGGTGGACAGCATCTTTCATCATGAGTTCTTCAGAACTGTTTTTGATCTTTGTATAGCTGAGAATAACTAAGTCATTCACCGTTGATCATTGTGCAGTATTGCTGCTACCGTGTACAATGTTCTCCTGGTTCTGCTCGCTTCACTTTGCATCAGTTCATCTAAGTCTTCCCAGGTTTTCTCAAATCATCCTGCTCATCATTTCTCACAGCATAATAGTATTCCATCACAATCATATACTACAACTTGTTCAACCATTCCCCAGTAGATGGGCATCCCTTCAATTTCTAATTCTTTGCCACTGCAAGAAAGCTGCTATAAATATTTTTGCACATATAGGTCCTTTTCCTTTTCCTTTGATCTCTTTGGGGTACAGACCTAGTAGTGGAATTATTGGGTCAAAGAATATACATAGTTTTATAGCCCTTTGGGCATAGTCATAAGATGTTCTTAAATATCACTTTGAAGGAACTGGGGATGTTTAGCATGGAAAAAGCAGACTTAGGGAGGATCTTTTAAAAGTATTTAAATGGCTACTATGCAAAACAGAATCAGACTTGTTCTTCTTGGCCCCATAAGGCAGAACAGCAATGGGTAGAACTTGCAATGTGGCCTTAATGTCATGAAAAATTTTCTAACAGTGCTATCCAAAAGTTTAATGGATTACCTTGGGAGGTAGTGGATTTCCCCTTGTTGGAAGTCTTCAAGCAAAGGCTGGTCATATATAGTATAAAGGAAATTATTTTCCAGAAATGAATTGGAGTAGATGGCCATGAAGGTCCCTTTCAACTCTGGAATTCTGTGATTCTGTAATAAAAATTGTCCTACCAAATCAGATCTATGATTCACCTCTTCTACAAGTCTTGCTGGCAAGGGTGCCATGGATATCTGCAACAGAATGTATTTGTGTTTCTTAACATCATCATCAAAGTTTAGGAATAATATATTGAAAATTGATCTGAACTTTCTGAAGATCTCATTAACATCTCTAGCACATAGGGAAAGGAATTAAACCTGGGATTTCATTGATTTAGGCTTCTACCAAAGTGCCTTCTCCACAACTTATAGTCCTGAGAGGGTTGCCTAGAGCACTGTGAGGTTAAGTTACTTAGTTACATAAACAGTATGTGTCATAAAAGGGAACATATACCACGACCGATCTACAAAAGGTAGTGAGTTCCATAGGCTTGCTATTCATTGAATGCTGGAATAATTCCTTTTATTTGTCCTACATTTATTTTTCTCAAGTTTCAAGTGGTACCTTCTTCTCCTAGTGATTTGGGATTTGGGGATCATATTCACCCCGTTTTATGTTTCCTCTATTTTATGCATCTAATGATTTTGATTGATACAGGACAAGGAGGAAAAATACAGAGTATCTTGGAACTGACCATTTGTATAACTCAACCTGTCACCCTAACATTTTAGCCTTTTACTGTGGCTACATTTGTTTCCCACTTTTACCTTTTTTGTATTTTACTTTTTTATTTTGAACTCCACAAACACACATACAAGTGAACATTCTCATACACAAATTTTAATAAAGTCCTATGTGTGAAACCATGAATCTCTATGTACAGGTTGATTTTTTTAAAAAAAAATATAAAATCAATTCAATATGTAACTTTCAAAGTTGTCTTGTTTATCTGTTTCCTTCTGAACATCCTTTAGGTTCTTTTCTATGAATTAAAAACAGCTTCGATGAGGGTCTTTTCTTTCTTTTTGGCAACATTATGCTAGCTCCCCTCTTCCCATCAAATTAAAAAGAACAAGAAAAACGCACTCCTTGTAACAAACATACATATCCAAGTAAAACAAATCCACACATTTGAGAAATTAATGTCTAAAAATGCATCTTGAAGTCCATCAATCACACCTCTGTCAGGAGATGGGTAACATTTTCCACCATGGGTCCTCAGGAGTCATGGTAGTTTGTTTCATTGGTCAGAGTTCTTAAGTCTTTCAAAGTTGTCCATCTTTACAGTGTTATTACTGCATAAATTGCTTTTCTGGTTCTGCTCACTTCACTCTTCATTAGTTCATATAAGTCTTCCCAGGTGTCTCTCAACACACCGCCTTTGTCATTTCTTATGTCTCAGTAATATGCCATTACATTCATCTACTATAGTTCATTCAGCCGTTTTCCAATATTCTTGCCACTGTTAGTTGACATGTTAGCATGATTCCAGGTCAGATTTATTTTCCCCGTCCCTCGACTTGAGTGAGGGGTGTGAGGCTTAGGCTGACCTTCTGCAGCCTATGTTTATTTTCGAACTGAAATGGTCCCATTTTCTTTTTTTTGCTGTTATTGCTCAGACTGGAATTTTCTGATCTTCAAACTTTTACTTACAATTTTAGGGTCCCTAGAGTCTTGTACATAGTCTCTTCCATGTATATGTCAAAATTAGGCTGAACACCATGAAAGATGTAGCAATAGAAATACAGCAGCTGTTATAGTGGTAATTTTGTTAAATGATCCTTTGATTATTAAAATCAAGTGACACACAAAACGGGTAGATATTTGCTTACCAATGGTGTTTGCCACTGTCAGGGAGGCAGTGCAGCACAGAGTTTAAGTTGAAGAGGAATTTTTCTATAAATGGCAATGCTATTTGTGGATGGCATTATGCTGGCTGTATCATGTGTGGACACGTTGCAAAACCTCCTAAATGAGATCTATGATATCCCACAACTCTTTATACAAAAACTACAAGTAGATGAACACTGTCTATTGATCAGTCTATGATATTTAGTTGGATGGTTACCATATAGAGCTTATCTATCAGCACAGTATTTTAGACAGACATCACAAATGGACAATAAATTGGGCCCAGCATGGAAGAGGAGGAGGACAGACAGGATTTTCTCTGGGAAATTACAGAGAACTTTTAATGACCAGAAGCAAAGGTACTTTTTTTTTTAAACAATGCCATTCTTCTGATGATGTTCTGATGATGGCTACAAGTCATAGAGTACTACAGTTTCCTATCAACAAACATATATCAAGCATCTACTATGTATCAGGCACCATAGGGTATAGTGTATGTGAGCAGGCTGTGACACATTAGGAATGAAGACTTATACAGAAGAAGTGGTGTGAAGGATGTTATCAGAGAAATATATGACCGAAGAGAGCTTTCCCTCCCAGATTTGGAAAAAAGATGAAGGCAAATGGTGAGAAGGAAACATTGATTATTTGTTATCCCTCCAAGGCAATGGACTTAGGTTTTGGGAAAGGATTCATGATAAAAAACACAGAGAAGTCAGAAGTGTGGGCTAAGGGCAGGCAGGCAGGCTTTCAACCTCAACTCCCTGGGAGTGCGTGACCTTGCCAGGCTGCCTCTGAGAGCTCAGGAGTTATTCTGCTCCTTTTTCCTGGAAGGATGCTCTGGGGTAGGGGAACGTGGGCCTGTGAATGGTGCTTTGTTGATGGCCAGTTTCAGTTTGGTTTGAAGGAGCTGCAATTTTCCTGGGGCTCAGAAAGTCAAGGATTGTTCTATTTCTGTGGCAGGGCTCCCAGGAGGAGGCAGGCAGAGACTTGCCTTGACCTATTCCAAAGTCTGCCAAGAACCCAGGAAGAGAGGGAGATGCCATGTTATTTAGAGCATGCCTTTCTCCTGCCAGAAAGGGAAAACGTGTAATAGAGTGAGTCAGTCTCAGTTTGAAGTACCTTCCTGTCCCCTCAAGCACAGACTGTGGGAAATCTCAATATTTGGCCCTAGGTGTGTCCTGCAGACAATCTGGGCCTTCTGGGAATATTTGCCTTAGTTACAGCACAATTTGCATTTTTATAGCCTTTCACTCTCACAAAACACTTTCACACAGGTTACTGGGGCACTGGATGGGGAGTCAAAAGACCTGGGTTTGAATCTTGGCACATTAATGACCAAAAAAGTACCCAGAATATTAAAGCCTAGGGAACAAAGGCAAACTGTCAACGACCTTCCTAGTCTAGGTATAGAGATGTGTCAGTCATGCAGCAACCCACCAAGAAAGAGAGTCAAGCAATTCTAAGCAGGAAAAAATATTGGGAGCAGAAATAAGCACCTACAGTGGCCATGGCTGTTCACTGCCCCCTAAATCCTGCCTCAGACATGTGATAACTGTGTGACCTTGGACAAATAACTTATCCTCTCCAGGCCTTGGATTCCTCAATCTGTAAAATGAGGGACCTGGGTTAGATGGTTGTTGATGTTCTTTCTAATACTAGATTCCCCTATGACTTTTTTTTTGGTGAGCAGCCTTTTCCCTTTTTTGTGCTTCAATTGATAATGATAATCAGAGCACAGTTGAATGAAGCTATCTCTATGGTTCCGTCTATCAAGGCAACTTGCATTGTCTTTACGTATTCACAGGAAATGTTTCATTTCCCAAGGCTGCATTTTTGCCTGCCTTACTCTGTCAAGTATTATTACTCTTGTTTTAAATAGTCGACAAATCAAAAATGGAATCAAAATCCCAGGTGACCAAGGGGCAATGGAAAAATGTCTAGTGGGGCTGACTAGGATGCAGTATTTAGTAAATAAGGATTCTTATGCAAAAAGCGGTATAAAAGGTATTATCTGAGAAATGAATGCTCTGGAAAGGAGGCAGGCCAGTGACATAGGAAGAGGAGAGTTAAGAGAAATAATGTTCCAGTAACTACAGATTGCCCGAAGACCCAGAAGAGGACATCCATCATGTTGAGTCTATTCTCTAAGGAGCTTTTATGAATAAGGGTGAGCAAGTCTCGTGGGGTTGCAATGTAATCTGATGGAGGCACAGCTTAAATTACAGATTCACTGAAGCTGAATTTGGCCTTCTGCTAACATTGTAACCTGGACAAGGGAAGCGAACAATCAAATGGACTACCTGGTTAGGCTTCATCAGCGGCCTAGAAGCCTGTTACCACTCTACTCATTTTAACATATGATTTTATTGGTCTGGGTCACCCTCTCATCACCATGAATTGCTACCCCCACTTCTTAGAACAGTAGTTCTCAAACTTTTTGTTCTGAGGACTCTTTATACTCTTAAAAACTATTGAGGACCCCTCCAAAGAGCTTTTGTTTAGCTGGATGTTGTCTGTCAATATTTACCATATTAGAAATGAAAGCATCTTAGTATATTTTTTAAAAATAGTTTTGATTTTGTAAGCTGTCTGAAAGGGTCTTCAGGATTCTCAGGGATCACTAGATTACATTTTAACAACCTGACTCAGAGGGTCTTCAAGAGTTGCAATAAACTCTGCTCAGAATTTTAAGCCTTTGAAACTTGGCCCCAACCTACCTTTCCAGACGGATCCAAGCACCCTGCAATTCAGCCAAAATGACCTCTTTGTTCTTTATGAGCAGCACTCCTTCTCTTGGGCCCCCATCACTTTGCACTCACAGAAACCAGTGCCTAGAATGTACTCTCTTGTCTTAGAATCAGTTTCCTTTAAGGGCCAACTCAAGCTCCACCTCCTTCTACACAAAGCCTTTCCTGATGTCTTCAGCTGCTAATTCTTTCCCCTCAAAATTGCCTTGTATCTACTTTTCACATTCAGAAGTGATATGAAGATAGTCTCAAGGTCTCTGAAGAACTTAGGAATCTATTGTGTGAAATGGGGGACACTGGCTCAGGATCACCCTGGGTGGAGCACCCACATCAAAGAAAGTGCTGTACTCTATAAGCAAAGCAGAATTACTGTAGCTTAAAAGTGTGAGATGCACAAATATAGAGACTGCAAATTTTCATGTGAGCTATTTGTGCCTGGCCTATGGTAGAGCTTTCTGAGTTTATAGTTGTCTGATCAGCCACAGTTGGACACATTGTACCTTGACCTCGACATAGTGATGTCATTTTGGTCCTCTGCAAGCATGAAGGTCAACAACTAACCACATATGTACTTCTTGTCATCCCTAGATGGATGGTAAGCTATGTGAGAGTAGGGCTGGTTTCCCGCCCCTCTTTGAATTCCAAATGCCTAGCACAGTGTCTGGCACATAGTAGGTTCTTAATACATGCTTACTTATATGACTGGCTGAAAAATTCACCAGCCTGGAGAGAGCCTCACTAAGCTTGCCTTGGTTAGTCCTAGAAGAGGTGGTGCAGTGGATGGTGCTGGGCTCGGAGTCAGGAATATGGGAGTTCAAATCACGTCTCAGACACTAGCTATACACCCCTGGGCAAGTCACCTAACCTCTGTCTGCCTCTATCCTAACTACAAAATGTGGATAATAATGACACTATCTCTCAAGATTGTAAGGATCAAAGGAGATAATATCGGTAAAGTGATTAGAATCATTCTTGGCACATAGTTGGCACTAAAATGCCTGTTTCCTTCATCAGACAACAAACACATAGGCCATCCCTGGGAAGTGAATGCATAATTTTCTATTCTTCGCTCCAATGAAATTCTAACTATATTTAAATAATACTAGTGGAGATGGGATTTTTCGGAGTACTGTTTGCATAGACCTTGAATACATCCTAGATGTTCCACCTTGCTGGACCTGCCAGAGCTTGTGTTGTTCTGACACAGGCTTCAGAAAATCATGCTTTCCATGCCATAAGGAAGCATCAGAGCAGGACTTGAAGAGACACTGCTTTATTTTCTCCTTAAAATGAATATACACTCACACAGACATGTTGTCATATAGACTGAGGGACTTGAAGGCTGGATTTCAGTGCCTTTCTGCCTTACATTCTTGAGCATCTTTGGACCTTCCCAAGTCTCAGTTCACTCATCCATAAAATGGGTGAGATTAGCTGTTCTACCTACTCTTCTCAGGGTTGTTATGAGGACCTAAGTGAGTTCATATATGTGAAAGAGTTTCTAAACTGCAAAGCACTTTTTGAATGTAAAGAATCACTATTAGTTAAAAATTAGGGCTCAACTTCACTAATTCTCTATCTGCTGCTATATTGACTTTCTCATTGGGGCACAGTAAGCTATTTCAGGTTTTTTTTTAAGGAATATCATTGAGTTACTGTGGCTTTGGTTTAGTATTTAATCCATGCTGAAAACTATTACCTATGTTAAAGAGCTATGTTTTTCATTGACGTGGGCATTCCCTCCATTAAGACCTCTATGCAAATTAGCAGAGCTGTCGTTATTGTTTATCCTTTGTTTTTGAGGAGGGCCGATGACATCATGAGCGCGATGTCTTGACTTGTGGGTGAACAAGATTTGAGTGTAGAGGGGAACAGTCTTGGAATCTGAAGCTGTGTTCCAGTCTGCCTCTTATATATCACAGGTGTCTGACCCTGAGCAAACCTATTAACCTCCACAGTGCCTCTGGCTTCTCCAAGGTTTCAGTTATAGTCAGTTGCCTATCTGACTAGGTGAGTAAACTTTACTTGGAGAGTTCCCCAAGAAGATGAAATTATGGATTGATCCTTATAAAATCACCCAGCACTTTTCCACCCTGGTATGTAATTTCATGAATTGTGGTCACCAACATAGGCACTGCCAATGGTGAACCTTCTGATGACAAGTCTCTCCAAAATTAGGCAGGTGGGGTCCTAAGAGGATAGTTTGTCTTTGGCTTCACATATAAAGTCTTTCCAAACATGAGCATAGCCTTTAGGGAGCAGGGTCAACTCTATGCCACAAGAAGCCTCTATAAGAGGTCTCTGGTGGAGATGGGAACCACTAATTCTGATAGCAACAAACATGTACTATCTAATAAAAAAAAATATTTATTAGTAAAAAAACGAAAACGTGTTACACAGGAGGATAAAACAAATAAGTCAAAGTTTTTCTTTAAGGAATCTTAACTGTAAGTGTACAAGGCAGGAGTGTGGCTATGGCAGGATTAAAAGGGCTTATTATCAATGACTACGTTAACATCAGGATATTAAAAAATTAAAAAAAACTGTAGTGACAGTGTAGTGTAAACTGCGCTCTGTGACATTCATTTCTAGATGGCATTTTTTTGAGGTGTTACCTAACTTGAGTAGCAAAATATACACATACAATACTCCAAGGAAATCCCTTTCCCACTAACTGTAGCAGATGTCACAATCTGCTTCCCTTCTATAGAAATCGTCAGCCACAGCTGTCGGCAGGGAGTGGGAGTAGTCTATACAGTTTGTATCTGGATACGAGAAATACTCTGATACTTTGATGGTGTCCAGGTGCTCAGTCTCACATGACGTGCAGTAACAAACAGAGGAAGAGGAGGAAGAGGCACAACAGCTGTATTGGGGGTGAGAGTGGAAATGATGGTATGAGTACTCTTCTGGGGGATACCCACAGTTTCTGGTGTCCAGGGAGGAGGGAGAGCTGTAAGTCACTGGAGCCAATGATGGCTGCTGAGGTGGGGAGTAACTGTATTCCAGGGGGCTGGACAGAGTTGATGAATCTGAGGGTGATCCTGGTACCTGAAGAAATATAACAGCCCAGGAAACAAAACACTTGTTAACTCAGCCGGTATGAAAGAGATTGACCACAGTGGGCTTTATATAACCCAGAAAACAAAAAAAATCAGAGAAGGGGAGGGAAGGGATAAGAATCACAAAAATAATTTTCCTTGTTAACTATCTGCTTTCATTACATCATATTCTAAATTTATTTGTACCACTCCTGACAAGGAATTGGTTTCCAGATAACTTTTGCTTCACTGACTTCCTTTGTTATAACCGTGTTTCATGTGACACTTTGTTCTTTAACCACAAACTCCCATCATGTTTCAGTTCACCTGCAGAATGAAGTCTCAATTCTGCCAAGCAGTGAGTTGCATATGCTGCTGATGGCTTCCTGGATATCACGGAATACTTGATGCACAGAATGCCATTTCCCTGATCTTTCAAACTCTTGGGGGATTAGATGGCAGACACAATGGCCCCTTGGTGGTGAGGGCGGGGCGGGGCTAGTATTTAGCTCCCCCTTAGCAAATGCTCAGAGGAAACCAAAAATTGCCAAGCACTTCCTAGCTCGACCAAAAGCTTGGCTCTCAGTGGCTATAAAAAAATGGATCTTCAAGAGACTAACAGGGTATCTGCAGTTTGTTATCAATAGCTTTCCAAAATGGAAGGTGACAGATAATATGTTTTTCCAGTTCCTGGAAAGAACACGCAAATTCAATACAATTCACTTGCTATTTCTCCTATAATTCAATATGAATTTCAGGATTACACAGAGTTTCACGTTCCCATGGCCAATAATTTGGTTTCAATTCCTAAAATAGTAACTGCTTCTTTTTTTTAATTGAAGAATGTTCCAAAAATAATCTAAAAGCCTGGGATAGGGATTTCTCACCCTATTTTGAGGTTGATTCTATTTACTACCTGTGTGACTTCAGTTTCTTCATCTGTAAAAGGATGGATTGGATTACATGACTTTTAAGGTACCCTCCAGCTCTAAACCTATGATCCTATAACCCTACACCCAGGTTACATACAACAAATCTTAAACCATCAGATACCCCTTAAGTCAAAGAAGTCCAACCAAAATCTCATTACCAGTCTTTTCAGAATTAAATCAACTCCCATGAGAGTCACTGAGCATTGTATATGTCTACATAATGCTGGAATGAAGAGTAAAAAACATTAGTTATTAAATACAAAATCAGCAAATTTAATGATGAAGAAAATTGGGGAAAATGGCCATTCCATCATTAATATAGACATAGCCTAGATCTTAATTTCTAGAAGTGTGAGGAAAGCATGAGCTCATCAGCCCATGCTACGTTTCCTAGGAACCAGTATGCATAACACTGGTCTTCATTTAGTCAACATGTTATGGTTTACGGTTTAAAAAAAACCCCAAAGATTACCTTAAATACTCATTTTAATGCCACCTCTCAACTTAGATACTAGCTACACTACACTGGGATGCAACCAGTTGCATTAAGCTTGAGAACCTAATGATTATTTATGCATTCAAGATTCTAAAACTTAGTGTGTATGTGGCTGTTTCCACCTCCAATGGTTTTTAGATGGTTCTTTGCTTGTTTCCTCTATTGATTTCCTTGTTGATAGTGTTAGCATGATTTCTCATGAAATGATGCCAACTATTTCATCACTACTGAACAGACAGCATCGATCAAATGAAGGAAAGAATGGAGATAAATTACCAGGCTTTGGTTAAAGCAGAAAGGGGTGGCCTGAAAGCTGTCCGAGAAACGTGGTGGGACGCCTTGAGTGGAGCCCAGTGAGTGGTCCAGGAGCGTCTCTGGTGGAAGGTAAGACTCGAAGACCTGGTCAAGGCAGCTGGGGTTTTCTTCACAGGACACACAACTGGAAAACTGTCGGGGCTGAAAATAGTTGGGAGCAGAAGAAATAGGCTCTGGCTCAAAATAGGAGGCTAGGAGAAAAGAAGAGACAGAGACTTAACATTTCAAGGTGGCATTTGCAGATTCTAGTGGAGTTTAGCTGTATGTTTGTAATGTTTCCAGGCTGGGCCAACTGAGACTGAAAGACGGCAGACTGAGGAACAGTTTTTGGTTGTTTTTACTTGTTTTAATTGTCTGCGAAGGTCCCAGAAAGCTGTCGGTCTAGAGAGGCAGCATTGTATAGTGGAAAGGGGACAGCATACAAAGTCAAAAGATCTGGGTCCTGCATCAAATGAGACATGTAAAAAGTACTTAGCATAGTTCCTGGTAACATTACAAATGCTTATTCCCTTCCTCAGTTTCCTGCTCTGTAAAATCAAGAGGTTGGACAAGATGACCTCTAAGGTCTAGCTCTAAATCCTTCATCCTATCATGGATTGGGCTGGAAACATGAATGGACACACCCAATCCGGTTGTGTCTTAGAGGAGTAGCTTGAATTTCTCCTCCATTGTGTCTTCATAGAAACCACCTCACAGACCTAGTTACTGTGTGTGTAGTTTTAGAACGCAGGCTGATTTCTGAAAATACCTTACAGAATTGTTTGTCGTTTCAAAGAGAGTTTTAACAATAGAAAACAATGGGCAATATTGAAATTATTACCTTGGTACTTTTTTATACCTATTCATGATATGAAATATCAAGTGGATTTCTATACTTACTCAAATGCAAACCTGAAAATCTAAAGTGGTATTCATTATGTGAAGTTACTAAACATGAAAATAGAGATATTTTCTCTGGGAACATAGCATTCTTACAATTGTGTAACTAGAATGAGAACTGCTAACCTGACAAAATGCCAAGGACAAAGTAACACTGTAAAGCTGTGAAAATTGCACCATTTTCATCCCCAAATGGATTCATCAAATTTTAATTATAAATCTTAAAATTCTCTGAAAAGAAAGGATTAGGCTGTCAATCAAACTGATCTCAAAATACAAGGGTTTTTTTTTTAATTTTGAGATTTGTCAACATTATTTCATGTGACATTCAGACCCAGGAAACTCTGAGCAGAGGTTTCTGCATATATGACCTACTTCAAGTCTTGGATGTGGAGTGGAATAAGTAGGAGTGTTTATGTAATAGAGTTATTTGGATTGGGCTGAGAAGACTTAAAGTTCTTTGAATTCCCTTCTGGGGAAGAGAGAGAGAGGGAGGGAGAGAGAGGGAGAAAAGAAGAAGTAGGAAGAAGGAAGACAGAGGAGATTGAGAAAGAGAGAGAGAGAGAGAAAGAGAGAGAGAGAGAGAGAGAGAGAGAGAGAGAGAGAGAGAGAGAGACCGAGACCCTGTTGGCTAGAAACAGAAAAAGCATTATCTAAGAGCCTCAGGATGTCCTGTATTGCCCTTAGTCCACTGAAAAAGATAAGATTGCGAATGCCAAAACAATACCTTAGCTATCTTTAGTTACTCCTAGCTAAGGATCTGGAATAAACGGGGGAGAACAAACTGTTTTTGACTCAAAGCCTGAACTGTCCCCAAATGGGGACAAAAATATGTACTTGTTTGCTTGATGCATGCTCACATGGATTTGTTGTGCCCTTTTCTAGTTCTGATTGGTTGAATTCTATTTAAGTGGCAGTACCTACCTTAACCTCAAATCCAGCATTAAAAGACCTGTGAGGTGGACTCTGGAAATAGGCTGGGGAAAATGAGATGCTGTCTGTACTGACCTGCAGAAGAAGGGGAAACTGCTTCTGGAAACTGGACGCTGCTGCTCCGGGACGACTGCCAAATCAAGAACAGTCATTAAGTAAAATGAAATAAATTGTTTTGATAAGGGGAAAGGTAAGACATTAATAAGTGAGTTTTTTCCCCCTGCAATAAGGTAAGTCATGGTTTTTTTTCTCTCCAACTTTATAATAGAGAATTAGGGACAATGATTGTTATTTGATTTGGTTTTCACTTTTACTGTTCTTAAGTTCTAATATTAGCCCATAATACTTCTGTTCGGGATATAATCACTAACTATTTTTTTTAAATGGAATGAAACAACTTAGGTTATGAAGATACAATAACTGGGGAAAATCTAGAACAGAACCTCTTACATTCAGGCGTTTAGGAGAAAATGTTTCACATGAACAGAATTTATTTATTTCAGAAAGTTGATGACATGAAATACTTATTTTCTTCCTTTTAGAGGATTTTCTTAAACTTAATGCATTATTTGAATGCTTATGGGCTTCTATTGGGAGGGAAAAGCCATGTTAATCCTGTTATCATTTAAAGAGTAAAGAAAATCACATTTTTCTCTATTGATTCATCTATCCATTCACTCATAAAGCATTTATTAAGTGCTTACTGTTCATAGGTCATAGTGCTTCTGGGGGAGATACCCATGAAATGTCACAGAATTGATGATTTTATTGAACTTAAAGCAATATCCAAGTGAGAAGGCTGTTTATAAAGTATGTAAATGTTAATTGGAGGGAAATATGATAACTCTTGGTAGGTTCTACTATTTTCTGTGAAAGCTTTCGGCACCATCAAAATATACTGTAGTCATTAGAATGTTCTTTCTAAGCCATTTAAGGACAAATGAATTGAGAATTTTCCAGCTGGATTAGTAATTTAGTACTAATTCTCTTCTGGTTTCAGGTGATAGCTTTAAATTTTAAAGGGACCAGCACCGTTTTGAGTTTCAGGAAGGGATTCCAGGCAGCAGCCACTACTGCATTCTCAGCCCCTGGGAAGGTTGTGCAATCAGCCGATGCTGAGAACAGGGGGTGGTACAAACTTTGAAAGTGATCCATGTCATAATGTCATGAACCAGGAAGCTGGAAAGATTTATCAGCTCTTTATGCAAATATTTGGCTGCTGCTAGAGGTCTCACAAGGAGTGGGTTTTTAAAAAATCTCCTTCATTGTAGAGTTCTTATTAACCCCTTTCCTGCCCCTCTGATCACCCTGTTTATCCACTTCCCTACATTTTTGTCACACTAAGGTCAGTTTACAGTATCTTACTTGATATTATCTTTCTCTTCATGGGTTTACCTTCTCCTTTCCTCAAAATAAAAAAAAAAGGACAAAGAAAGGCAACTCCTCTTTTCGCATCCAAAAAGCCACTTGTGGCAAGGAAATCTACAACTTAGCATTCGTAAGATGATAGGGTCATAGATTTAGAGCTGGAAGAGATCTTAGGGAAGTAGTTCAACACCTTCATTTTACAGATAAGGAAACTGAGGCCTGAGGGTGAAAAGACTTGCTTATTATTTATAAAACAAACAAAAACCGTCCTAAAAAATTGAGCAGGAAGAAAATATATAGATAAAAGTATATGTTTGGATAGATAACAACTAAAGGTTTCATTTACCCAATGGGTACCTGGAAAATCCTCAGAGGGGGGTGTGTGTGTGCGTGTGTGTGTGTGTGTCTAAGAGGCAATGTGCTTTGCTGA
This sequence comes from Phalanger gymnotis, assembly GCA_028646595.1. NCBI lineage: Eukaryota > Metazoa > Chordata > Mammalia > Diprotodontia > Phalangeridae > Phalanger > Phalanger gymnotis. The sequence goes on along the minus strand of CM053622.1, from coordinate 701,734,861 downwards.
AGATGTCTACTAAATTCACAATCCTGACATATACATAGGATCTCCTGGAATTATCTGGTTTTATGGTGTCTGTCTCAAGCTTGTTCTTTCATTTATGGCAGGCTTTCTAAAACTTCTTAAAATATAGATCTGACTAAGGCTATCTTAAAAATCCAGATATTTTTCTATTGGCTTATGCTCCCTAATACAACAAAACAAGATTGGGGCATTCTTGTTGTTGTCTTTCAGTTGTTTCTGTCTTGTCCAACTTGTGATCCCATTTGGTGTTTTCTTGGTGAAGGTGCTGGAGAGTTTTGCCATTTCCTTCTCCAGCTTATTTTACAGAGGAGGAAACTGAGGCAAACAGGGTTAAATAACTTGCCCAGGGTCACACAGGTAGTAAGTGTTTGAACTCAGGGAGATTTCTCCTCCTGACTCCAGGCCTGGTGCTCTATTCACTGTGCCATCTAGCTGCCCACAGGGTGTTACTGTTGTATTTGTTAAATGTAACTTTAGTTAGCTCCAAATTCTGAGAAGGCATTCTGAAATAATTCAATGAAAATTGCTTCTATGAAACCAGAGAGCCGTTACCTGATGGATCAAGCACTTAGTACTCTCCGATTTCTGCCAGCTGTACCACCCAACAGGTACTTCTTATGGTACTCTCCACTCTTCCCCTACCTTCATGCCTCAGGTGATGGATTTTTTCTATCTAGATCTAGATGGAAGAAGAGTTTCTTCCCTATAGCTGCAGGGGCACATGCTGATGTCATGCCCCAGGGAGTAACCAGGGAGGAGTGTCTACTTTCCACATACCTATAAGCACTTACTTGGAAGCACATCTATACCCAAGCACAGCAGAAGACTAATAATAAACAGGTAGGTAAGCTAAGCAGCTGGGGAGATGGGAGGGTAACTGTTAACATGTGCAACAGTGTAAAACTGGCTACATGTACAGGTAACACTTTTCATCCTCCCTCAAATGGGTAGGGACTGGGCAAATCATTTCACCATTCTTAGCCTCAGTTTCCACATCTGTAAAATGGGGATAAGAATACTGACCAAAAAAATCTCCCTCAGATGGCTTCTCTGGGAAAAGGGCTTGGTAAACTTTACAGTGGGCAGCTGAATGGTGCATTGGTTATAGTGCTGGGCCTGAATCTGGAAAGACTCATCTTTCTGAGTTGAAATCTGGCCTCAGGCACACACTTATTGCTGTGTGATCCTGGGCAAGTCACTTCACCCTGGGATGAAGTGATAGGTCAAAAAAGCCTCCAGGTAGTATAGCAGCAAGAACCCTGGTCTTAGAATCCAGTACATTAGTTCTATGACCTTGAACAAGTCACTTAACCTTCAGGAGCATCAGTTTCCTTATCTGCAAAATGGGGATAACAATTTCTGCCCTGCCTAACCCATCTGGTTGTTGTAAGGGAAAATGCTTTCAAAAAAATTGTGAGCACTCTGCCAGTGAAAGGTGTTATTATTATGTTGGCTGAGGTCCTGCATACAGAGGCATTAGCTTCCCAGTGTCAGGTGTTGCCTTAAAACAAATTAAATAATTATACTTCAGCACAACACAGGAGCTACCATATGCTGGAAACTCTCCAAGTATTTCACTGGCACTCACTCTTACCTAAGCCTTGTACTCGGTACTCTTCCAAAGGGTACTACTTAACTGTTACTCTAGGCTGTCTTAGAATCACTTTCTGATAACTCCCGGCTTTAATGGTTACTCACATTAGCCAATGTCTAGAAAGAGACAGACTGAAGGCTGCTTGTTCCCATGGACATTTAAAGAAAAACAACAAACCAGTAAAGTAGGCACAAAACTCTCCCTGGGAAGGGCTCCTGGGTCAGAGGAGGACTGGGGCCTAGTCTAAGCTAACCACAGCCCAGGTTGTCAACTCCTCCCCTCTAAATACCACCCTCCCTCCCCCCTCCACACACACACCACAAGCCACTGTTTCCCTGTGTGGTTTTAGAAAAGCCAAGTGGTCTCTTGGGGCTAATTTCCCATTGAAGCTCCTATGTGCCATAGCTCTTTTCTGTTCTAACTTTAACACTTTCACCAAGGCCTATCTTCATTTCCTAAATGACTTAATTTTCAAGTGAGTGGTGGATGTTTTGAGCTGCCTAGCCTTAGCTAATGAGGTTTCTTCCTGTTCTGAGACCTCAAGTAATGGTGGTTCAGAGGTAAATGACCTCCAAGATCACAGAGAAGAAGAATAAGCAGAAAGGGGAGCAATCTTTACTGGTGAAGTGCTATTTTTGAAGGATGGTTCTTGAATGAAGTGATGGTTAATAGAAAGAACTCTGGTTTGGAGACTTGGGTGTGAATCCTACATCTTTTATGTAATTTCCCTGACTTTGGGCAAGTCACTTCACTTTCTCTAGGCCAGTTACACAGTTTAAGAATTTAGGATAATAGTTTTAGGGTTGGAAGGAACCTTGGAGATTATTTGATCTAACCCTTTCATTTTACAGAGAGGGAAACTGCAGAGAGATTAAGATGCTCAGTCACACAGGGACACAAAACGAGATTTGCACCCAGGTGGTCTGATTTTAAATACCTATATTCTTTTCACTTATCCTGTTTCCTCTTTTGTACCATGACACAGTAAAGGAACATTGAGTAGTGCAGTGAAAACTGTGCTATATTTGGAATCAGAGGATGTGGATTGAGATCTCAGGTCTGACACTTAAACTCTGTGATCAAGGGACTTTACTTTCCTCGTCTGTGAAAATTTGAGGATTTTGGACTAGATGACCATTAAGGTCCCACTCAGCTCCAGATTTATGATCCTTTGAACCTAGATGGTATCTATACTCCCTTATAGCCATAAATCTAAATTAGTAAGTTTCTGGGAGAGACTTTCCTTGGCAACATTAGTTGACCAGAGCTTGTGACAGAGAATGAGCACAGACTGTCTTACAAACATTGTCACTCAAGGAGACTAACTTGTTGGTTGCTTAGCTAACAAAAAGAACCAGGACTAACACCAAAAGCTCAGCAACAGTGGCTCGACCCCTGATAAACTGAGGGATAACATTTTCTGCTGCTTTCTATTGCCTCCTCTTGGTGGGTATGGCAGACATCAGGGTGTGGGGGAGACCTAACATGAGGAGCAGCTAGGAACCGTACATATCTTTGTAGAAGGAAAGACAACAAGGCCCAGGGCTCGAGGATGCTCAGTCACTGGAACCTACATGGGGCTGAATGACACAGTACAAGTGTTGGTCTGTAGTCTGATTCAAAGTGAAGTGAAGGATTTGTGCTTACGGTTCCCCCTGATGCGGCTTGGTGTGCCCTCCTCTGCTGCAGCAGCTCCTTCACTGTGATCTTCACCCGGACACCTTGATACACCTTCGGTTTTTCTGAGGGAAAGTTCATTAATCAGAGTCCAGGAAAGTCTCTCCATGATTAAGGGTCAGATTTGGAGATGGGGGTAGAATCTAAACATGGTATCAGATGTCTAAGAAGTCTGAATGTTTAGGGAATTTTCCCCAAGGCCACAGGTAAAGGGTTAAAGGTTAAACGGTGCTCTTAGGCTGGATAGGCTAAAGAAAGGCTAGTTTTTGCAACTAGAGCCAATGTGATCAGGCAGGCCACAGTACAATCAAACCAAACAGAAACCATCCCTTATCTAAACTCTCCCTCCCCGCAACCAGCCACGTTTTTTGTACTAGGAGGGTTTGGCCCTCATCATGGGCCTTACAAATGCCTTTTAAAACTGGAGCCCTAGGTCATACTCTCTGGTTCTCCTTCTCCCAGGGGAATATAGACTAACCTAAAAGAGAGGGACCTAGCTCCTGGGCAGATGAGGTTGACCTTTGACCCCACCCTAGAGCGATGCTTCTATTTTGTGTCAAACCTTGGAGTCCACTCCTGCCCCTGGGAGCTGGCCATAGTCCAGGTTATCCTCAACCTCTCTGTCCCTACTGTCCTAGGCTCTTTGCGGTGAGCCAGCCCTAGAGCATAGCAACACTCTGGTGGGGTTATATCAGCCCTGCCCTCGGGCTGGCTAGGGAACTGGACACACACACACACACACACACACAGTCACACCTCAAAAATGGCCTTGGGTGCTCCCTCCCTCCTCTGACTCTTCCTTCCCTCTTTTCTTAAATCTTTTTTTTTTTTTTCCTTTCACTCTCCTTTATGCCGCCCCTATGCCTTCCACGGCTCTTCGACTCTTCCTCCTTCCTCCTTCTTGTCCTTTCTCCCCCTTCTCTTCTTGCTCTCTCTCCCGCCCCCTCCCTTCCTCTTGCAGGGTTGTCTCTGCCGCGGCAACCTCCACAGGGCCCGGGAGCCTAGAGGCGAGCTCCGCGGACCACGGACCTTGGGCAGGTGTCTCTCAGGCTGGGCGCACGGAGCGGCAGGAACGGAGTCTGAGAGCCGTGCGCCGAGGAAGCTGGGACCGAGTCCGTGCCCTCCGCGGAGCCAGAACCTGAGCCGCAGCCGCTGCCGTGAGTAGTCAAACTCTTTGGCTAGGCCGACCAAGGGGTGGCTTCGCTGCAGGGCCGCGGGACTCTGCTTCCCCTTGGGACTCCTGGGCCCAAGGGCTCTGCGCTAGGAAGGACTGGGCTCCAGGGGCCTCTGGGTTCCTCCGAGGGCCGCGCTTTGACCACCTGGCTAGGGCTCAAGGGCCGGCAGCGCCTCGCCTGGTCACTGCGGGGACCACAGTTGGACAACGCGGACCCCCAGGTTTGGCCCGCGACGGGCACGGGGGCGCTTCCCCAAGAAGGGAGAAAGGGGGACCGCCGCCTAGAGGAATGGATGAGGGCGCCGGGGCTGCTGATTGCTACCCACTCGCCCGCCCTATGCCTGCCTCCTTTCCCTTCCCTGCGCTGCCCACCTCCGTTGGGGCTCGAGCCCCACGGATCAGCCTGCACTTCGCAGCGATGCAAGCGGGGACCGCCCGAGGGGAGTCCCAGTGCACGGCTCAGCTCCACTTAACTGTGCTCAGGCTGTGAGGCTCTGCGCTGCGAGTCTCTAGCTCCCCCCGGCCGCAGGTTCTGGGCAAGCAAGTCTGGAGCCGGAAAGTCCCGGGGGAACAAGCCAGGAGAATCTCGGGGGCGGGGGTGTGGTGGGGGCGCGGAGGTCCTGAACCACAGTGGTGTTTCTGAAGCCCCCTCCCCCGTCCCCTTGGGTCGGCCCCCAAGAGTGGACGCCCCAGGAGAGGGGCCCCGGCAAGGGGCATGACCTTCTTACTCCCCAGCTCTCCCTGACGTGCACTGACTACTTTCTCCCTTTTTGTCTTGCCCAGGCAAAACCGGCGAAATGTGGCGGGGTCCCAGCACCCCAGTACCCCTCGACCTTGTTCCCCGGAGCAGTGGCCCCAGGTTACCCGACATCCTGTGGAAACAGCTGGGACTGTGGCTGGATGCTGCAGCTGCAGGAAACTCAGCTTCGAGGCAGGCTCCTGTGCTGGGAGAGAAGGAGAAGATGCAACATTTTTAAAGTTTCACAAACTCTCTGGCTGCACTGGCCCCCCTGGAGCTGGAGACAAACCGAATTAATGTTTTATACCTTCGGGTATAGGTTTGAGTTTTCCCCCCCTCATGCCAAGTATTTAAAACCTCTAGAAACCCATGATTTGACAATCAATGATTGCGCGATACTTTCAATTTGAATATTCAAAGGCTTAACAAAATGGACTATCTTCTGCAGAAATCCTGCACACAGAAACTCCATAGAGGGTCCGGAGAAACAGAGGGTGACATTCTTGAGGGTCCGGGACCCTGCTTTTACTTCATTTTGAGTGTTTTGCCCACCTTCCCACAAATAGAGCAGATGTCCCCAAAGACACTCTCTATTTCTGTCTGGGAGGCAGGGCCTGGGCCCCAAGTGTTCCAGCCTGCCTCCTAGGACCTTGATGAACTAGGCTGACTGGTCAGAGGCCTTCCTACATCCACTATCCCAGTTAAAGGACAAATCACTGGATTGGGAGCTCAAACATAGCTGCTACTGAGCCGAGTAGGTCAGGAAACCACTGTGTGTCACTCTCAGAGGCCTCAGGTCCAAGCCCAGGCCACATCGCTGGGCTTCGTCTCCTTCCTGCTCCTCCTGGCCCACGTGTGGGCTCCCCTCCCCTTTCCACCCCCACTCTCAGCCTGGGCCTCAAATGCCATATTTCAGTACAGATTGCCTGCCCATTAAGACCCTTTGCTCCTCCCTGTGGAGCTGGGGATGCAGTCTGGCCTCGCCCTCTTGTGATTTTCTGAGATTGGTGTGTCTTGATTATAAAATATTCTCTCTCTTTCCATAGACCTCTGTGGGCTCTGCCCTCCCAACTTCAGATGTCCTGTATACCAAGAAACATTTGAGATTGGCTCCCATTTATTTCATCTGGGGAAAAAAGTGACAAAGATTTATATTTCTGTTCTCATTTTTTTTCAGTGAGAGTTATGCCAGGCAAGAGACAGCTTTCTCAGGGCTGCATATGCCCCCAGCTGACTGTCTTCTCCACAGGGAGGTTAGATTAGTTTGAACCAGTCACACAGGAAGACTTGAGAAGTAGTAATAGTCTCAGGTCACAGAGTTTAAACAAAGAAGTGATGGAGTTAGTCTTGGGCTAAATTCTCTACCAGTCTCAGGGAAGGAAGGAGGGTGAGAGATGTTAGGAGGGTGTAGGATGAAGGATGAGAGGGGATAGGGTGGGGTTATCTTTGTAAAGAAGCCTGACAGATTCCCAAAAAGAATTCAGACGTTGCAGGCCACTATTGACCTCACCACTCTCCTAAAAGTGTACACCCTTGTTGCTGAATGCCTGCTAATTAAGTCAAATATAGAGAAAAAGATCCGGAGAATGGGATGGAGAAATTCTAGGTATGCCACTAACATGGCACTTATGGTCTCGAGCCTTAACTTGAAATTTGCCCATACTCGGACTTATGTCCTGGGAATAGCAGAGATAAGGTAAGAAGGGGAAGGAGTGTCCTATGTGGTTGTTTAGCAGTGGGGACTTTGTATAGTGAGAATAACCTTCCTTTCTCCTAGCCCAGCTGAACCCTAGGGTCCTTCTTCATAACTCTAAGGTACCTAACTTCCTAAAGGTGCCAAAGTGTCCTACCTGTTTTCTTGTCTCAGGCTTCCCTGATGGTGAACACTGAGGAGCAGATCTTAGTTGCAAGAGCAAGCACTGAGAGTCCAGGTGGCCAGATTCTGCTCAGGTTTTCCCCATTTATCTAAATCATGACTTAGGGCTATTCTCTGATTTACCAGTGGAAACAGCAGCATCATTTCAACAATGAGAGCCCCATGTTCCACCTCTTCCTCTCTCCTTTTGCTTCTGTTGTTATTTCTGTTTTTCCTATTGATTTCTTGACTCGTAAAATGGGGAAGTTGGATGAGGGCATCCTTAAGGACCCTTCTAAAATCATAGATATAGAGATAGAAGAGACCTTACAAATCCTCATATCCAACCCTTTCGTTTCGCAGTTGAGAAATCTTGGACCCAGAGAGGTTTAAGAAATGATTTACCCCAGTTTATTCATATAGCAAATGGCTGGGCCAGAATCTGAACCCATGTTTTCTGATAGCGAGATCAGCCTATTTTGCACTGTACCAAATTACCTCTTGTTAAGACACTGCAGATACAATATTCTTCAGTGCCAACCCCATTTCTTACCTCTATCTTTTTCCCTCTTTTCTCATTTTGAAAGTTTTTTCCCCTCCATTTCTTCCTGCTCCTCACCTTTTCTTGTTCTCTTTTACTGCCGTTACCTCTGCCTCTGTTAGCATCCAATCTTCCTCTGTCCCTGGACATGGAACACTGCCTTGGGATTGACTGCTTTGTGACTGAAGCAGGAGGATCTATGAACCTATTACTCCATTATTATGTGGGCTCTGAGCCTCAAGAAGGAAATTGCTGTGTCTATGTTATTTCCTTTAAACAAAACAAAACACCTGGCTGACATTCCATGGGAGTTATAGCATTTATTGGAGAGAAATCATTAGGCCTCCTTGCTTGGAGCCTATTCAGGAGCTATTGGTCACTGTGCCCTCCTGCCTGAGTCTGTGACAACTGTAGTAAAAACAGCCAAGTGGTTTCCTGTCCCTGTGACCTTCGTGGCCCCTCTGCCTCCTGACCAGTTAACTTACCTGCCACTGATTCAGAAAACAGGATATCCAGGCCTGAGACCAAGATCTGAGGAGATTTTGTTTCTGCAATCTGTTACACAGTCACTCCCAATGTCATTAGAGTGATAAAGCCTTTAGGTGTGAAAGGATGAAGGTGTGGAAGAGGTGCCGGTGCAGAAGGGAAAGCCTTTCTTGCTGGAAAAGAAGCCCGAATGTCTGGTATCCTGGAGTAGTCCTTGTTCTAATACTGCCATTGGAAAGATATTTAAAAAAAGATGGTAGCCATCTCTAGGGAGGAGGGAGGGAAGGAAAAAAAGAAAAAAAAAAGGAAATGTACATGATAACTTCATTATATATTTAAAATGAATAGAAAGTTGTTACATAATAGATTTGCAGTTTCATGTGCAACCATATTTTTTATTACACTATGTTCTGGAAATGCTTGTTTTATTTCATAAATTAAAAATAAAATAAATACATTTTAAAAAGATAAAAGAAAGAAGAAGTATCCAGAGTGTTGCTTCTAAAATCAGAGTACTTGGATTCAAATGCTTCCTTTGTTGTTCATTACTGGTGTGACTTTAGACAAGTCAATTAACCTCCTTGGGGCCTCAATTTCCTTATCTGTAAAATGAGGGGGTTGGATAGCTGGCTTTCAGCTCTGGATTGATAGATGATCCTATAATCCTGTGTTCTAGTCATATCATTGTGGAAGCTAAATTTTCTTCATTTCTTATCTGTTCGTCATAAAATCTGTGAAGGTGTGTAGAGATAAAAAAGCAAACCAACAACATATGCTGAGATGGAGAGGGAGCATGCTGTTAAGCAGTTTGGATAGCAAGAGAATTGCCAGAAGTGTGCTCAGGCTGCAGATTCTGCTTTAATTAATAGGGGTATTATTCCAAACGACTCAGAGGAATGTTCACTTACGTGTCTGTGAGCCTACTGCCACCTCTAGTGTCCACAAAGAGTCAATTAAAAATAGATCTGTTAAAATAGATCTCTCAACTCTAAAGGTTGTCAAGGATTTTAAAAAAATCCTCATGAAGAAAGTTACATTTTAATTCTTCAGCTTGCTTTGAAAACACATAAAATAATAAAACCTTAGAATCTGAAGATCATTCACTCCAACTACTTTCAATAATGCAAGAGTTCCTTCAATGACATCTGTGATTGGTAGCTATCTGGATTCTGCTTAAATAATAATGGGAAATAATGGGAAAGACGTTGGTGCTGTAGAAAGAGCACTGGCTTTGGTCTTTGATTTGAACCCTGCCTCTGCTAATTGTGTGACCTTGGGCAAATCAAGGATTCTCTCTGGGTCTCAGTTTCCTCATCTGTAAGATGAGAAGATGGGACCACATCTGAGAGTCCCCTACAGTGCTAAGTCATTGACCTATAGGAGTTTGAAGTTGGCAAGATGCTTTACATACATTATTTCATTCGAGCCTCACAACAACCCTGTGGGGCTGGTATCATGGGTCTTCTTTTTCATGGTTAAGAAAACTGAAGCCTGGACAGCTTGAGGGCTTTGTGGCAAGGCTTGTGTTAACATGTGTCAAAGGTGACATTTGAACACAGGTTTTTATAACTCCAATTCTAGCAGTGTAAGTTTCTCAAAAATGGGCCAGTTGAAACTATGTTTTTTCCTTATGTTGAAATCTGCTTCTGGGCAGCTTCCACACGTTGGACTGAATTCTGAAGCAATAAAGAACAAACGACCCTTTTCAATGTGACAACCGTTCAAGTATGCCATGACGCTCTCATGCCTCGAATAGGGCTTATTGGAAATGACCTCTCCCCTGCTCCTCAACTATCTCATGTACGACTTAACTTCAAAACTTCAAGTCATGTTAGTCGCCCCCTTGTGGATACACTATCAACTGAGACATGGAACAGCAAAGGGTACTAATGTATTTCTTGTCAAAACTTCAAACTCAGCAGTCTACCGAAAGGTGTAATACTTAATCTTGTGTTGATGCCCAGCTATTATGTGCTAATTATTCTTTGTTGCCTTTGTAGCAGAAAGGCATTTGCTATGGGAAACACATGATATTCAGATTTCAAATATAATAGTTTTTAAAGGTAAGTCATGATTTGGCCCTTTCAAGCCTGTATTAAACTTAATTGTACTGTATTAATGTAAAATTTAAAATACAAATTTATAAATATAAATAGATTTATTATTAAATATAAATTATATAAATTCTAAATATTTAAAAATATTAGCTTGATAAACCACTAAACTAAAAAAAATGATGAAATTCTGCACATATTATAAACAATTATCACTGGACCCTTAGACCAAAGATTCTTAACCGTTTTTATGGCATGGACACTTTTGGGAGACTGGTGAAACTTATGGAAAATATTATGGAATAATATTTTCAAATGCATTAAATAAAAAGACAGGAATACGGGGGATCGTAGTTGTACCAATTATAATGAAGTCAAAAATTCAACATATATATTTTTAAAGCTCACAGACCTCAGGTTATGAATGGCTGGCCTAGACCATGGCATTTGGTTCATCCATATAATGCCCAACAATCACCTCATTCATTATTGAGGGTTAGATGATGTTGCAGATAAGACTCCTGGCCTTAGAGTTGGAAAGATAAGGGTTTAGTGTATTCTCTGACTTTTACTGGTTATTGGATCATAGAAATTCATTTTGTGTCTCAGTGTTTCCAGGCAAATTTCTAAGACTATTAAGTTGCAGATGCTAGGTGGTGTAGTGGATACAGGCAGCTAGGTAGGTGGCTCAGTAGATAGACAACTGGACTTTGAGCCAGGAAGACTGTTCAAATCCTGTCTCAGACACTAATTTTATAACCTTGGACAAGTCATTAAATTGCCTGTTTCCTCATCTGTAAAATGGGGATAATAGCACCTACTTCCCAGGGTTGTTGTAAGGATAAAGTGTTGTAAGGCACTTTGCAAACTTAACAGCACGATTTAAATGCTAGCAAGTATGATTATTATTTGATGGGCTGCTGAGCAGCATGAATCCTGAGGTGACTTTCCATTCAGAGAATTGCCCCAAACTGATAGAATTTTAGGACCAGACCTCTCTTCCCAGCCCCTTAAAAGTAACTAATAGGAGGAAACTGAGGGCCAGAATCATTTTTATGAAATGTATACTCATAAACCCAGAAGGCAAAAGAATTTTCATTTTTTCCCACGATACTTTCTTGGGCAAATGTTTGATAAGATATTATTTTGACTTGCCTGCAAGCATCCAATTTCTCTTAACTAAATCGGTTTATGTCTAATTAAGGTGGGTTATGCTACTTAAGACATACGTTTAGGAGAGTTATGTTTTACTTATTTTCTGAGTATTAAAATGTCATTTCCTAATGATATTTAGCTTAATATTGTGTCCGGTACATAGTAGACATTTAATAAATGTTTATTGATTGATTGATTAAGATTTGCCACATTCCTTAATCTTCCTTTCTATTTGTTGGGACTTGGGGTCAGAGTTGGGAGGAACTATGTTGAGGTCTTATCTTGCTGGGTGACCCTGGCAAGTTTTCACCTCTCAATGCTTCAGGCAACAAACACCCTAGTGTTGTAAATAGCAGGGCACATGACAAGTGGCATTGTTGGGGATTCCTGATGGGAATTTTGCAAACGAAATCACAGATCTAGGTCTTCACCCTGGAAATCATGGCCTTGTATATTTTTGTTGTTGTTTAATCGTTTCAGTTGTGTCCAACTCTTTGTGACCCCATTTGGGATCATTTCTTGACAAAGATGCTGGAGCAATTTGCCATTTCCTTCTACAGCTCATTTTTCAAATGAGGAAATTGAGGCAAACAGGGTTAAATGAGTTGCCCAGGGTCACACAGTTAGCAAATGTCTAGGTTGGATTTGAACTCAGGAAGATGAGTCTTCCTGACTCGGGGTTGGGCACTCTGTCCACTGTACCATCTAGCTGCTGATATTATATATAAATGTTACCATTGTTATGGATAATAAACCTCTATAATTTATCTTTAAATAATATACCTTTAACTATATATATATCTTTAAAATTTATCAAATATGAAATAATTACTATAAATTTACAGGAGCCCTTATGCTAGAGCATTTATAATATCCTAGCCTTAAGTGTATACTCTGTATACCATCTATGATGGTTCAGAGGTAATACTGAAACTGGAAAACTGTTTCTTATAAAAGTTTTAGTACTAAGTAATAGGATAGCAAATAGTTGATTACATGAAGCAACTTTCTGCATTATCGCACACTTTTATTGATTTGGCTCCTCTGAACCTTTCAAGTAGAAATGTAGTAACTGTATTTAAATGCTTGTGTTGTCAACAAATCCCAAATTCTGGCTAATATCAACATTGGCTGTTTTATCTTAACATTAGCCTTGAAGTTTGGCTAACATTAAATCTTAAGAAAACAGAAGGCTTTCTAGCCTTAAAGAAAGTGTTGCTCGTTTTTGGCTTTTGTGTTGGCAGTTGAGTAAAAGGGGCACATTTTGTGTTTCTTTCTTTGTAATTCAATAGTAGCTGGTCAACTCTGGCTGATGTTAATATTGTCATAAACATTGACAATGAATAAAGTATGACTTTCAAGCAGAGTCTATGCAAATTGTTACTATAATGAGGGTGATTTTAGTGTATCTCTTGTGAATATTCCCATTACTTTATAGTCACAGTTCATACATCATTTTGGGGTTTAACTTTTTAATGGATAGCTGGGTTTCTTCCATAACAAGAAATTTTGAGATCATCTTCATGGATTATACACATAGTTATACAGTATATAAAAAGTACCATACAAATTTTTAGGCATACATTCTCAATAAAGTTCCTTAGCCTTTCCCCTTTACTACAATAGCATATTCATACTGTATTATTCAGATAATAGCAAATCAAAATAAGGTTATTTATTAAACAGAGGAGGTAAAGGTGTGGTTTTCTTCTCTCATTCTTTTGGGATTGTGCAGCATTGTGGAGAAATACAAACATGTACAATTATGTATTGTAAAGTCACTCCTATGATCTATGGGAGGATTATCCACATTGTATCTTTTGCATGGCCAAATCTTGCTTTCAACTTGGCATCATGATTTAATTTGCCTATTTTAGTACTTTAACATCACTATCTCTGTTTACTCTTAATCCCACTCTGTTAGCCTGAATCTTATCAAGAGCAGGAATGGAAAAGGATGGCAAGGCCCTTTACTCAGAAACAATTAATTAGAACCCCTTCCCTCTTGCAAGGTATGAGGCAAAGAGAGGAGAGGGAGAGAGAGAGAGAGAGACAGAGAGAGAGAGAGAGAGAGAGAGAGACAGAGAGAGAGACAGACAGAGAGACAGACAGAGAGAGAGAGACAGAGAGAGACACACACACACAGACACAGAGACAGAGACACAGAAAGACAGACAGAGACACACACACTGAGAGAGAGAGAGAGAGAGAGAGAGAGAGAGAGAGAGAGAGAGAGAGAGAGAGAGAGAACGCTACATGTGAGGTGGAGGGGGAGGGGAAAGCTGGGAAAGATTGAGGGAAGGAAGAAATGCATTTTTTCTCAGGCTAAAATTTTGCATCAGGGGGACAGATTCATCTCTAGCATATAGAACAATGATCTCCAAACTTCTTTTTGATTGTACAAGTAAAATATTTTAAAGCATGCATCCCAATATGTCTGTAGTGACTTATTTATGATATATATATGTGAATATATGTATTATGGTGCTAATAATTATATCCATTTTAAAATACATAAAAATAGAAAATTTAAAAAGAGTGATATAAAGATGAAATATTTGCTCCAAGAGTCAATAGAGAGCCACTGGAGTTTATTGAGTAGAAGAGTGACATGGTCAGATCTGTATTTTAGAAAAATTATTTGTGACAACTGTGGAGGAGAGATTGTTGAAGGAATAGCCTTGGCCAATTAAAGGCTATTGCCATAGTTCAAGTAAGAGGAGAAGATGGCCTCATCTGGAGTGGTGACTGTGTAAGTAAAGAAAAGGGAATAGACACGAAAAATGTGAAGAGAAAATGGATGAACTTTGGCTATGGATTGGATATATGGGGGTGAGGGAGGTAGAGAAATCTAAGATGACACTGAGATTGTGGAAACTTGGGTGTAAGGAAGGATAGCAGTGTCTTTGATAGTAACAGGGAGGTTTGGAAAATGGTCTATTTTGGGAGGAAATATAATTTAATGACATCTTGGATCCATGTCAAAATCCATTCACACTTTCCTGTCTTGTGTCATTCTATCCCACTTAACATTCACTACCATCAAACACAGTGCCCATCCTCTCAGTGGCACCCTCTCCAGCTACTAAGTGATTGAAGGAGGGTTGGGGAGACAAAAGCTAGAGGCAGAATTTTTCCAAAGTTAGTTGCATAGTTTCTGTAACTGTAGTTTAGACTGCCTTAAGGGGCTGACAGTGGGTTTAGAGAGGGGGTTGGGAACCAAGCAGAATGGTAGAGGTGTGGTGGTATTGGAAACAAACCTAATGATGGCTTTTGAAAGAACTGGTGGGATTTGGCCTTTTTTGCTACCCTGTAATTTTTTTTTTTAAATCACATATAGACCTTGGCCAGGCTGTAACCCTCCTTTGGAGAGGGGAGAGAAGGGAAAGGGAAATAAGCATTTTTATAATACCTATTATGTTCCAGCACTGTGTTAAGCACTTTACAAATATCTCATTTGGGTTCCCCGGTCCCACTTTGGAGACCGTTGTAATAGAAGAAGTAGAATTTGAATGAGAAACAAGACAGAGAATGTGGACAGCTTCCCCCCCCCCCTTCTTCTTTTAAATCACTTTCTGAGTCAGATTTTTGGAGCATGGTTTCATTTGGGGGAATTGGGAAGAGGGGAGAAATTTTGTAAATTTTAAGACCATTGCACCTAGCCTTGATTTAAATATGTGTAATTCAGAAACATTCCAAAGGGTCTCTCTCTCTCTCTCTCTCTCTCTTTGTCTTTCTCTCTCTCCATATATATATATATATATATATGTATATATGTGTGTATGCATGTATATATGTATGAATTTGCAGGAGCATTTACTTTTCTGAACATCTGTGTGTGACTGCTCCCCTCTTTTAGAATAGATAATTGAGAATTTGCTGCATAGGCTTCCATTTTCCAAGTTAGTTTTGGATACAGAAAAAAAAGATACAGAGCATGGAAAGGACCAGAGCAGGGATAGGTGGTGCTTTTAGATGTCAGTTCTTTTATAAGGATGGGGCCTGGACTTGTAATTTCATTGATATAGGGAATTTCTATATGAGGAAACTATTTCTACCAATCTAGTGTGGTATCTTCTCTTCAATTTATAGTCTTAGAGAGATATTTAGAACTCTCAGAAGCTGAGAGGCTTGCTCAGTGTCACAAAGCCAGCATGCAGCAGCAGAGGCTCGATTTGAACCCAGATCTTCCTCCCTCAGAGCAGTTCTACATCCACTATTCCATGATGTCATCTCAGTTATTTTATATTCAATAAACATTTGCTAAGTGCTTACCTTGTGCCAGGCACTGTGCCGAGGCAACAGATAATCCCTGCCCTCGAGGAGCTTACAATCTAAAGGGGCATACTTCATGCCAACAAATATATACAAAGTAATCTATGTACAGGATAAATAGTAAATAATTAAAAGAGTGAAAGCACTAGAATAAAGAAGGGTTAGAGAAGGCTTCCTGAATAAACTCCGGGGCCAATTTATTACTTCAAGGAGCAAATACAAACTCTATTTGGTATTTAAAAATCTCCACAAATTGGCCCCTATCTAACCTTTCAGCTTTGTTACACATCACTCTCCTTCATGTATGCTATGGTCAAACTAAACTGTTCCTTCTACACCAAGAATTCGTCTTTCGTCTCTGGGCCTTTTCCTTGGTCATCCCCAGTACCTAGAGTGTCCTCCCGCCTCCTTATCATTTCTTAGAATCCTTCATTTTCACAGAGGTTCAGTTCAGACTCTCTACTTTCCATGTGAAGCATTTTTTGATTCATGGCTCTCCTTAGTTCCTTCACTCTCCCCCACCCCATTACTTTGCATCTTTTTTGTATCTATGAAGGGGAGAGGTGTTTTCACCAATTGTATTGTAATTTCTTTGAGAACGGGGACTCTTTCACTTGTGTTTTTGTATTTCCAATGCCTAGTACAGCACCTGGCACAAGGTAAGTGCTAAAGTAAGTACTTGTTGATTGATTGATATACTTGGGTAGATCTTTAGTGATTGGTGAGCACCATGTCTCTGTTCCAAAGCCTGTACACTTACCTCGAGTCCAGCTTATAACAATGTGAAGAATTAATGATATGCATAATCATGATACTGCTGCATGGTTACATGGTAAACCAGCCAAACCAATTTCTAGGGTAAGTTGGAGGGAGGAGAGGAATTGAGTGGAGCAGGAAATTGCTCCTTCCGTAAAGAACCCAGAATCTATAAGCTCGATTTCATAAAAGGATCAAGCCCTTTCTCTTTTCCAGTAGGGGTAAGTTACCCTCCAGGGCTAGATGTGTAAGGAGCCACTAACAGACAGTTTTGCCCTTCTCTAGGTGTACAGAGGAAGGAGAGTTGGGTCCTAATCCTATTTGGCTTAGAGGAAGGAAGCCTCCATTCCTAGGTAGCTGGCATTTGTTGCTCTCTCCATTCACTTTCAGTTGAGGAGCAAAAATTTAATATCCTTGGTATCAGGTAAGAAGCAGGTGCTGGAGGTGGGGGTGCGGTGGGCATGTGACCATCTCCTCCCTCTAGAAGAGGTGAGCCCTCCGG
Source organism: Phalanger gymnotis (assembly GCA_028646595.1). Taxonomy (NCBI): domain Eukaryota; kingdom Metazoa; phylum Chordata; class Mammalia; order Diprotodontia; family Phalangeridae; genus Phalanger; species Phalanger gymnotis. Next base: position 701,718,035 of record CM053622.1, on the reverse strand, counting down.
GAACTAAAGATCACACACTCTTCTTTCCATTCCCTGCCAAGGGATGGCCAAATGGGGGTTGGAGCAGGTAAACAAACGGGATGTTGAGATTTCAGGAAAGGCTCCTAGCTTTACAATATGTTCCTTTCGCTGGGGATTCCACTAATTAGCTGTTTATTTGTGTTAACCAATGCTCTTGGAAAGGTTCACAGTCATTCACTACTAAATGTGAATGAATTTAACCAGTCAATAAGCATTTATTATGGAACCGTGTCAGGTACTGCAGATACAAACGGGACAACAAAATCCAACAACAAAACCATACCAAAAAATAAGAACCCTTCTTTCAAGTGGTTTCTGTTGATAGAGGTTAAGATGAAAGCGGATTCTGAGCTGAGGAAGTTGAGGTGGAAAAGGCAGAGAGAGGTGAGAATGAGATGAAGAAAGGGAAATGGAAAGGGAGAGCAAAAATTGAGTTAGGAGAGGGAAGAAGAATTACAGAATTGGGAGTCAGAACCAGTGCTACGGTTCATCTAATCTAATTCATACACCACAGGAATTCTTATTTTAACATACTTAAAAGTGGTCACCCAGACCAAAAGGGGCTGAAGCAAAGGAACCCAGGATTTTGTGTGGCAGGCAAAGTATGCAAGGCATTTAATGATCTGGATGGCCATGAAAGCTTAGTAGGAATCATATGGTCACAGATCGTTAAGCCACAAAAACTAAGTGACACCAACCAAAGTGAGACTAATTAGTGAACTAAAATGTTAATTTATTAATCTTTAAAGAAAGTTATATTCTTTTGGTCATAGTACTACAGGCAAGGTATTTCTTCTAATAATTACATGTACATCATTTTGGCCATGACACTGTCCTAATCCCCTTTCCTATGTAAACATTCTGTTGTGTCCTGTTGATCGGCTCTGATATCTGGGTTTTCTGTTGCTGACCAATATTCATTACTGATTACGTGATTCCCGTTTTATTATTTCACTATTACTTTTAGTCTCTATATTTATCACATCAGGGGTTCGATGCCTTAGGTTAATTAATGTTTATGTTAATGAGAGAAATTTGTTTTTGATGTTTTTCTTCTCTCCTTCTGATCTGGTTTCTGGTCTAGATGGGTTTCAGAGCTGAGTCCTATTCAGGAATATACTGAATATAACTGCCAAGACAGAATCTCCCTATCTGGTTCTATTTGTAAATAATGTTTAAAAAATTCATCTTGACCCAAGAAGTCCTTTTAAAACCACCCTTTTAAAGTTATGTTATATGAAAGGAGGTTTGTTTGAAATGGATTATCCTATGTTAGACCCTATATCTTCATCATCATCTCCTCCTTGTTCTCCTCTCCTCCCTCTTCCCCCTTCCTCTTTCCCCCTTCCCCCTTCTCTTCCTCTTCTTCTTCTTCTTCTTCTTCTTCTTCTTCTTCTTCTTCTTCTTCTTCTTCTTCTTCTCACCGTCAATTTCAAAGATATCTTAGATGCGAGATCTCCCTTCACTTGGACGGATCAACTGGCCTATAATTTAGTATGTAAATTTTAGAGAGGTGCTTGAAACCCACAGTGGTTAAGTGACTTGTCTATGATCACCAAATTGAACCTAGGTCTTCCTGAATCCAACTTCAAAGAACACTATTTCATATTATACTACATGGACCTCACAAATAATTTGATAGCTTGCACATGAAAGTCAGCATGTTGTGTGACATGTATTGGCTTTGATGTCCAGTAATGAAAGTATTGGTGTCAAGAAATAGTTCCGTACCTCAGTGCTAAATTTCTGAGTATATTTAGTAAAATTTTGCTGCAATGAAGTTACTAATTCTACAGCAGAATTCAATACAAAGTAGGTCTTTCTTGGAAAATAGAATTATAGAAGTACCAAAAGGCAGTTGACTGCTCCAGCAGTCTTATGATACAGGTCCCATGGATGGCCTGCCAATGTTCCAGGGCATGACACCTTAGAGATGTGTATCACTGCATTGCGAATATACCAACATCCCTCGGTCAGGTGACTTTTTAGTACTCTTTAGAAAACAAAACAAAACAATTACTACATGCCTTGAAAATTAGTCTTTGAATGAATTGACAGACCTATTTACTGAGTAAAAATATCAGCATTTGAAAACATATTATTAGAAGTGAGATTTTTTTTTTCTCAGTAAGCTCTTCGACATTCATAGGACCCCCATGCCCCATTCCCATCGTCCTTTGTCCAGGATGGATTCTCATGAAGAGAGGTTGTATCCAGGGATTCCTCTGAAGAGAGCTGAATCACTTTGGGAGTTAAGTCATTGGTCACTGTCATAAAAGGTGTGAAAGAGTAGGAGGAAGGAGTGGGGTAACCTGATGTATAATGCAGGTCCTCCAGGGCATGCAGTGAGTAGGGTTGAGCTCCAGAGAGACCAGTTCCCCAACCAGAGCTTCTGTGTTGAGAGGGGCTTCCAGACTCCTGTGGTGAAAGGCAATTAGTGCCAACTGGTAGCGTCTGCAGTGGGTCTGAAGATACCACATCAGGCTGGTTAAGGCTATCAGGCACTGTCTGCTCCCATGAGTCCCTCTGAGAAGAAAAATGAGAAAAGTTGCTGAATGTTGGCAAGAAATGGAGTCACATTTTCATATCTATAAATTCCCCACCAAATATCCTATGCAAGAACACAGTCTAGAAAGGAGACTTTATTAATTTATTTTTTCTTCTGCTAGATGGAGCCTTTTTTAGCTTATTTTTTTAGTTTGGCTTATTTCTATAAAAGTTTATTTCATTTCCTAATTTAGATTTGTACTTACTATCTATACCTTGTTCTCCCTCCCTCTCAGAGAAAAGAAATAAAGGAACAGAATGAAACTTTTTATTTTGTTCTCCCTGACATCCTTGGTACATTGCTAGCTGTCCAAAATCCTTGAGTCCAGTGCCACACACTGATCATTGCTGAAGGTTGGAGCTAGGCTTTCATATAAATAAAGTAGCTTCCTTGTCTAATAAGCCTTATATGATCCAGAAGGGACCTTTTCCCCAAATCTTCCATCTTCCCCCTGCAACTATAATGCTGTCTAAAATTAGTCTATTACAGCTCCAAAAGACTCATGATGGAAAAAGCTATCCACGTCCAGAGAAAGATTTATGGAGTCTGAATGCAGATTGAGGCAAATTATTTGCTGTTTTTTTTTCTTTCTTTTATTTTTTTGGTTTTGTTTCTTCTTTCTCATGGTTCATTCCATTGGTTATAGCTCTTCTTTATAACTTGACTATTGTGAAAATAAGTTTAATGTGAAAGTATATGTAGAAGCTATATCGAACTATATGCCGTCTTGGGAGGAGGGGGAGGAGAGGAAAGGGGAGAAAATTTGGAATTCAAAAATTTGTGGAACTGAGTGTTGTATGCTAAAAATAAAAACAACAATAATAAATTAAAAAATAAAAATAAAATAAAATTAGTCTATTAAAGATTTCTTGGTTCCTGAAGGTTTTCAATTTTCAAGAATGTTTGGTGAAAATGCAAATACTGTTGAGAAGTTAACCCCTCTAAGCCTTTATCAGAGTTTACAGTCTTAGCAGGGACTATGATAGTTTAGACGAAAGAACCATCTGAGGAGCTTAAGGACAGGAACTGGGCAGGAATCTTAAGGATCCTGAGGGAAGGAGAGATATTGAAATGGAAGGCAGATGGCCTACTTCGCAATTTTTACAGACACGAGGTTCATACTCTTTGCAGGCCAGAATCCCCATATTCCCTGAATTCCCTGAATATTTTGAGGACACCTCTTGAATTGTCTTTCAATTCTCACGTCTGTAGCATAAGGTGCGAGTGTTTTCTCTACAATGAATTCTAGGATAGCGATCCGAACTGGACCCGCGGTTTCATTAATTTAGGGAATTCTCAGATGACTCCATCTATTAATGCGGGTCAGTCCCTTCTTCTCAGCTTAGTCAGTCCTAGAGAGGTGGTTGCCTAGAGTAATGATCGGTCAAAGCAGCAATTAGGACTTAAGCCCTGGTCTTCCAGGCTCCAAGACTGGCTCTACTCCACACTGCCTTTCGCAATGAATTAAAATTTATTAAATTACTGAAATCCATTATTAATATAATGACAAGAATAATGAATTAGCATTTGTCTACAGGATGAATCTTTTTTCTCAGGAGTTTGAAACCAATTTCGAAGAGTGTCTTTCCTTCAGTGAGCGTCTTTGTAGTAATGTTAGGCAGTGCCATATTATAATAATCGCCTTGCTTCTGGGGCTGCACTAAAATGTATAAGCAGTGTTCCGCAGCAGAGTGCTTGCTGAGCTTGGGATTGGGGGAGGTGAGGGGGAGGCGTGCAATTCAATCGTCTTGGAAGAAAACAAATCAATACTGGGTGAAATGACTCTTTGTGAGAGACTGTTTCACTGGTCAGCTTTGGAGCAGCCTCAATGAATTCCCCAATTTGGCTGTATGACAGGTTGGTGATCTGCTCGGAATTCGCCCCGCTGTCAACTTACTCTCCAAGAAGCTCAGAATACTCACAAATACGAAGTGGGTGGAGTCACTAGGAAAATGTGGTTGTAGAAGCAGCGGGGGCAAGGGCGAAGCACCAAAGAGAGAACCCGTGTTGGGAGTTACAGCTGCTGGGCGGTAGTCTCCATAAGGCTCAGAAAAGTAGGAATCCAGGATCGGCGGGTAATTTTGCATTGTAGAGGACTCACAGGAAAAGGGTTTAGCCAGGGTTGATTGGTAGCCATCATTGGAAAATTGTTTAGTGTTGTGGAAATCCGAGTCAGATAAAAAAGATCTTCTAACACCATAGTAATCTGACGTTGCAGGTGAACCTGCTTCCAGTTTTAAAACAAAACAAAACGAGGGGAGGGAGAAAGAGGAAAGAATATTAAGTCTAAATGATAAGAGCAGGTGAATCACTTTTGCGCTCTATAGTACCTTATGAATTGCATCCCAGATACTAACACTAAACATCAACGGAAAAGTATCCCGGGAAAGAGCCAAATTGTCCTGAGTTATACCTCTTAAATGCTCTGATCAAAACAACTACCATATACTCTGCTCTTAAGTGTGAATCCATCGGAGACTGCTTGGGAAGGTTAGCGTGATATATACAACCAGTCTATCCGGGTGCTTACAGCCCTCTACAATTTGGCTCCGACCTATCTCTCTAGCCTTATCTATTGCTATTTTCCCTCATATGTTTTGTGTTCCAGTCAAATTGTAATAATTGTTATGCCTTCCCGAGTCCGTGTCGTGGCTCATGCCATTCACAACGTCTGGAATGCACTCCCCTTCCCTGGTCCACCTTCCCAACTCCACCAATTGAAATCAAGGTCTAGCTCCAAGCTCGCTTTCAGGTTTAGCTTAGGTGCAATCCATTGCAATAAACCCTTCCTCATCTCTTCAGTCAGAAGTAATATCCCTTGGTTTCTCATAGTATCTTTTTTGTACTTTGGTTTGGACTTTATTATATTCTGATTTCTATTATGATTCAATGGCTCACCTCTCTCATTTGACTAGCTCTTTGAGGATAGGGCTAAGGGCAAGAATTATGTTTTTTTCTTTCTAAATTTTTATGCATCTAGGCACCTAGAGTAGCACCCTACATCACTAAGAGTAAGTGTTTGATATTTGTTATTTCATTGAATTAATCAACTTTGTATTCTTTATGTCCAAAGAGTGTACTTAATAAATACTGGTTGAAATAAATGGATGTGAATGAAACAAAACAAAGTAAAAACACCTTTCAAATGATCTTTAAACTTTCTGAAACTATCTACCTCCTCTGTACTTTCTATTGCCATATTCCTTCTATAGAGGTCATTGTTCAAGCTACAAAGAGAAGGACAAAGAGAAGGGTTGGATACCAGATTACATTGTTTTGTATTTATCCATTCAACAAGCAATCAATAAATAATCTATTTTGTGCAAGGCACCATGGCCACTTGGGGTGGTGGTGACCAGAAGTACTTAACACAATGCTTTGCATGGAGTAGACATCCAATAAATGTTCACTGTTGGTGGTGATGACAATCAGGAAACTATGAGGCAAAGGCAAGAAGCTTAGGTTGGCATTTTTCTGGTCTTTACTATGCTTATATTATCTGCCTCCCTCTAGTGGCTAATATGTTATCCTGCACCTAGGTCTGAAACACCAGACTGTGAAGACTTGGACTTTTTAAGAGAGGGCTGGAATGAAAGAGGGATGAGAAATTCACTTCAGTCCAATAAGTATGTACTAAGCACCTGCTATGTGCTAGTCACTGTACTAACCTCTGAGAATACAAAGACAAATATGAAAACAGCTTCTGCCCTCAAGGGGTTTATATTTCATCAGAGGAAAGACGTATACAGATAAGTAAATATGAAATATTTACAAAGCCATTTGGGGAAGGTGCTATAGGAAGCACTAACAATTGTTGGGACCATGAAAAGTTCAGTGCAGGAGATAGTTGTGACTTCAGCTGTGACTTGAATAGAGTTAGTGATTGTAAGAGGCAGAGATGAGGGAGAGCATTCTAGGCATGGAGAACAGCTGACGTGTGCAAAAAAAAAAGCCAGAGAAGAGGGAAAAATATCAGATACAGGAATCTGAAAGAGGGCTCATTTGGCAGGAATACTGAGTGTGTGAGGAAGACTATTAGGAAATCAATCTGGAGACACAAGTTGGAGACAACTATGAGGTCTCCAAATGCCAAAGAAGAGGCATTTCAAGACGACCATATTTCATGTATGAAGGAAAGTTGGTGAGATGATTGGGATAGCAAGGAAAATGTGAACATTGCTTTTGGATTGCACAGCTGCTACATTTTAGGGAAAAGCCACACTCTCAAATGTAGGTAATGTTACATTTTTTTTTTTGCAGCACCAGAAGGTGATGATATATCAGCTGAAAATACATGTAGTTGCAAAAATAAATGTGCTGCTGACCGAGATATCCTAATCAATTAATTCTGGAATCATGTGCCCTCTCAGAAGCTGTGGTTCCACCACACAGGGACAACTCTAAGTCCCCTATTCCATTCCTTACCCCAAATAGAGGAGGAAGTGGCAAAATGGGGCTAGAGAGGGAGTTCCTGAAATAAGAGCACCAATTAATTTCCGTTTCCTTTAAATTTCTACAGCACTTCATATTATGTTCATTATTATTTTATATATGTTAGCCTCATCTTTAGCATTCACATAGAAGCTCCATGGAGTGAGGGATCATGTCTCGCAACCATTTTGTATAGTGTCTTACATACCACAAGTAATCTTAGGATTGAAGATTTAGAGACCCAAAGAACTTGAGAGATCATAATCTGACCCCTTTACTTCACAAATGAAAAAAAAAGCCCACAAACTGAGGCCCAGAGAGGTGCAGAAAGTTATTTGTCCAAGCTACACAGGTCATAAGTGGCAGAACTGAGATTTGAACCCAGGTCTCTGAAGCTGAATGGAATTAGAATTCTCCAGAAGAGAAGAAGAATGTCTTTGTAATCTAGTCTATTCCATTTTAAGCTCTATATCCAAAAGCTTCTAATGCTGCCATAAGTTTGAAGACTGAAGTTACAGTCTACCCAAGTGAAAATTAAATCAATAAATAAAGCTGTGTTTTACACAACAATATTTAGAGGTACAAAGGTGGGTAAAGCCAAGAACGGAATATGTAAATAATGTTCCCATGCCCTCATATCCAAATTTCCAACTCTTGGATAGAACGATCCTTTCAAAAAAAAAAGAAGATAATTATGCCTTCAGGAATATGGCAATTTTTAATTCTTAAAAGGATGGAAGACACATTAAGATTTTAGACAAAATGAGAAATTGCAGGAATTTCAGCAGTAGCCACCCCCCAGGCTCAAAGGGACACTAAATGGAACCTGGGAATGCAGAATGGAGAACTGTCACTAGACACAGTTGGGTTCTCAACTGAAATACCTTTTTTCACCTTGCCATTGGCATTAAAGGTATTGAAGCTACTATTCATTCATTTAATAAACATATATTTAGTACTTACAATGTGCAAGGCACTGTATTGGTAAACTTCGTAAATTGCTACTATCCTCTCCCTTTTGGAATTACTTTTTTTGTGCACAAATTTTATTTACTCACTTTTTTGTATGTTTGCATTTTGTGTCTCTTCCCCACTATTTGACCCCCACTCCCTGGAGACTATGAACTTTTCTGGGGCAGACAGGTTTTGTTATTGTCTTTCTACCTCCTCCCCTACCCCCAGCATAGTGCCTTTTATGTAATAGGTGCTTTAAAATGTTTGTTGAATTAGATTGAATAGTTGCTGGTGCCACAGAAATAAAACACAAAAGTGTCTCAGCCCCTCAAAAAGCTTGTGTTTTCCAGGACAATAGAAGCCTATCTCATCTCAGAGGGAATCTAGAAAGTAGGGAGGCTTGAGTTATATTCACTTCTCCTCACTATGTATCAGGAATGGTCTTTGAAATCCTATTATTACAGATAGATTTTATTTTTCCCTCTTTTCTAGTTACTACTTCTCAGGCTAATGGGATGCCAGCTCCTTTACAAAATTCTTTAGAATATGTGCTAAATATATTCTTTAGATACCAGTGAAAGGAAATTTTTGTTATTATTTTCAAAGACCTAATTGCTAACTGGACTACTTAATCAGCTTCCTCTGACTAGGCGTTCTGACCCCTAATAAGTCCATGGATCGATTTCTGGGTGGGGGAGGGGAAGGTCTGAGAATTTTTTAAATTGATAACTGTATTTCCATATAATTGGTCCCTTTTGTAAATCTGTACATTTTATTTTAAGCATTTAAAAACATTATTCTGAGAGGGAGTCTGTAGGTTCCTTCTGTGACACAAATAATGTTCTAGATGAAGTCAGTGATTACTCCTGAAGTGGGTGACATGCTTTCAAGAGAACATACAAAGATAATAATGATTATACTAGGCACTGTGGGAGTGAGTATATACTTTAACATAGCTATCTGAAGAGAAGATGAACTGGGCAATATTATTATTTTGTGCTGTAAAATGGTAATGCCTGATGAAAGTCAAATTACCTGATTTTAACCAAAAAATAAATAATTGATGGAACCGTTTGTTGTACTTACCTGGCATCTGGACAAATGGAGACTGAGAGGAATTGGTACCACCCTGGAAAACAAAGACAGTTGAAATGTGTTCTCCTGACTTTCCAAGTGCAAGCCAAGAGACTGTAGACATTGTTTTGCAGGTTTCATTTTTAGAAGTTCTGAGGTACAGATTTCAAGTATTATAGGAGCAGGTGTAGCAAACAGAAAGAACTCATGCTCTTAAATGCTAACAGTGGTTTCAGGAATGCTAAATTGAAGAATTTATCTTTTGTTATTTATTGTTTACTTTCTTATCTTAAAAACTATGAGTGGAGATTCTGGTTCTAAGGTACCGGGATGGAATGTGAAATGAAAATATGGCCCTTAAAGTTAAGCTCAAGGGAGGTGGTGTGTGTAATAACTGACGAACCTTTAGAGATTTATATAGCACCTCACTTGAATCTCACAGTAACCTTGTGAAGGAGGTACTGTAGATATTATTACAGAGGTGGAGACTGAGGCACAAAAACACAGCTAGTAAGTGTCAGAAGCAGAATCTAATTCCATGTCCACTCCTCTACCCATTATTAGACTATATTGCCTTATGTAGCAGGAAAATTCTTGGACCACAATCAAGAGATTTACATTCTATTCATAGTTGGGATATTATCATAATCATAATCATAGAATTTAGAGCTGGCAGTAATAATCCAGGGGAATAACCCACCATCCCTGCCACCACCACCACCAACTACTGACCAATAGCCACAGTTAATCAACCAGCAACTAGGCTATTAAGCCAAAGAGTTCTAGGAACACTAATGCCCTCTGGTCTCTGCTTCTAGGCCCCACTCTCTTCCCCTCTCCCCTCCCTTCAGCCATCATCTCTAGAAACAATCCTTGTGGAGTGGCAAATGCCTCTGGAAGCTCTTCCTCTATTCTTTCCTCCTCTATCCATCTCCTCTACCTCCCTCCAAACCTCCTGAAAATCCAGAAAAGAAGTTCTCACTATGGAAGTCCTTGGCATCATCAAATGGCTGATTAGCAGAAACTTATAGGATTGTATTAATGAAAATGACACTAAAGAACTATCAGTCTTGCCTCTGTACCCTGAAGACCTCTAGGCCTTTTCCTCTAACTTATAGATGAGATTTCCTGTTCCTTTGTCTCCTCTATGAGAACGTAAGTTCCCCAAGAGCACACAAAATCTTTTTTTTCTTTCATCTCCAGTGCTTAAGTACAGTATGTTTTATATTTAATAATTGCTTTTTCATTTATTCATTTCATTCATTCCAAAGAAGCTGAAGTCCAAAAAGATAGTTCTGATATTGAGTTCCAACATCTAATATTTTGGTTTTGAGTTCTCAACTATGATGTTAGTTCATTGGAAACTTCAGCATAAAGCTCTTTCGAGTATGAAGTGATCAAGGCCAGGATGATTTGGGGTGGGGAACCTGTGGCCTCAAGGCCACTTGTGGCCCACTAGGTCCTCAAGTGCAGCCTTTTGACTGAATCCAGACTTCACAGAACAAATCCCCTTAATAAATGGATTTGTTGAGGTGGAGCAAAGATGGCAGCTAGAAAGCAGGGACTTCCCTAGGACTCTCTCCCAGGACCCTCCAAACACCAATAAAAATGGCTCTGAACAGTTTCCTGGATTCCTTCCCTTTGATGACCCTTGTTCTCTGCTGTTGCTCTTATTTTAAAAGTTTCCAGAATGTTTTTAGTTTTTGCCTTCAGAGGTGACAAAGCACTTCTACCCAGTCACAATCCAAGAAAGCTGATCCTAATCTCATTACAGTTAATAGTTCTGGGACAACTGGCAAAAAGAAAAAAAAATGTGTTAAGTGCTTCCCTCACAACAAGCCTTTTGGTTTTTGTTGGAGTAAAAACTTTTATTCAGGTGTCTTATCAGTTATCAGAATCACTCAGATGAAAAGATCAGCCTTTGAAAGGTGGGAGAGAGCCAAGATGGTAGCTGGAAAGCATGGACTTGCGTGAGCTCCCACCCAGGTCCCTCCAAACACCTATTAAAAAATGGCTCTGAACAAATTCTAGAGCTGCAGAACCCCAAAATAGCAAAGCAAAGCAGGGCTCCAGCCGAGGACAGCCTGGATGGTGGCAGGGTAAGGTCTATTGTGCACAGAGCTGGGAGCAGAGCAGAGCAGAGCTCAGCGTGGGCTGAGTCTGGACCAACCAGACCGGGAGTCGGGCAAAACAGGCCCTAGCGCCTGAATCAGAGAGCTGTGGCAGTTACCAGACATCTCAATCCACAAACACCAAAGACAACAGAGAACATTAGTGGGAAAAGCTGCTGGGACAGAGTGAAAAGAGTTTGCAGTTCGGCCACCGCCTGGGGGCAGCGGGGGTGGTGCAGCTACCAAATTTCAGCTGCAGTGTTTCCAGCCCCAGGCCCACTTGGTGAGAGGAATGAAGTGGTGGATCAGAGCAGGAGTCCAGAGCCTGCTTAAGATCTGAGTCAGGTCCAGGTTGGTGGTTCTTGGGGGAGGAGGAGCACTGATGTGGCAGAGGTTGCCTTGAGAAATAGCTCTGAAAACAACAGTGCATCCCCTCAAGCTTGGAACAAAGCACTCTCTACTCTACGAGCAGTCACACCCCAATGAAAAACTCAAGGATCAAGTAGTCGGCTGGGAACATGACCAGGCAGCGAAAACAGACTTAGATTCAGACTCAGACTTTGGAATCTTTCTTTGGTGACAAAGAAGACCAAAACATATAGCCAGAAGAAGTCAACAAAGTCAAAGAGCCTACAACAAAAGCCTCTAAGAAAAACATGAACTGGTCTCAGGCCATGGAAGAGCGCAAAAAGGATTTGGAAAAGCAAGTTAGAGAAGTAGGGGAAAAATTGGGAAGAGAAATGAGAATAATGCAAGAAAACCATGAAAAACAAGTCAATGACTTGCTAAAGGAAACCCTCCAAAATACTGAAGAAAACAGACTAACTAACAGACTAAAAATAGACTAACTCAAATGGCAAAAGAGCTCCAAAAAGCCAATGAAGAGAAGAATGCCTTGAAAGGCAGAATTGGCCAAATGGAAAAGGAGGTCCAAAAGACCACTGAAGAAAATATTAGCTTAAAAATTAGATTGGAGCAAGTGGAAGCTAGTGACTTTATAAGAAATTAAGATATTATAGAACAGAACCAAAGGAATGAAAAACTGGAAGACAATGTCAAATATATCATTGGAAAAACCACTGACCTGGAAAATACATCGAGGAGAGAGAATTTAAAAATTATTGGACTACCTGAAAGCCATGAACAAAAAAAAATCCTAGATATCATCTTTCAAGAAATTATCAATGAGATTAGAGGGGGCAGAGCCAAGATGGCAGCTGGAAAGTAGGGACTGGAGTGAGCTCCCCACCAAGTCCCTCCAAAAACCTATAAAAAATGGCTCTGAACCAATTCTAGAACTGCAGAACCCACAAAGTGGCGGGGGGAAGCAGGGCTCCAGCCCGGGACAGCCTGGATGGTCTCTGGGTAAGGCCTATCCCGCGTGGAACTGGGAGCTGAAGGGAGCGGAGCTGAGCTGAGCAGAGCCCAGCGTGGGTGGTGCAGACCAATGAGACCTGGAGCTGGGTGGAGCGTGCCTTAGCGTCCTGAATCAGTGAGCTGCAGCAGTTACCAGACCTCTCAACCCACAAACAGCAAAGACAACAGAGAAGGTTAGTGGGAAAAGCTGCGGGGACTGAGTTTGTGGTTAGGCTACCGCCCCTGGGGAAGCGGAGGTGGGGCAACTTTAGAACTACAGCTGCCATTGCTTCTGGCCCCAGGCCCACCTGGTGGGAGGAATTAAGTGGCTGATCAGAGCAGGAGTGAAGAGCCTGCCAAAGATTTAAGCCCAGTCTGGGTAGGGGGTTCTTGGAGAAGGAGGAGTGCTGGTGAGGCAGCGCATCCGCCCACGCGTGGAACACAGAACTCTTTAGTCTACAAGCAGTAATATCCTGCTGAAAAACTCAAGGGTCAAGTGAGTTGGCTGGGAACATGGCCAGGTGGCACAAACGCACCCAGGTTCAGTCTCAGACTCTGGAATCCTTCTTTGGGGACAAAGAAGACCAAAACATACAGTCAGAAGAAGTCAACAAAGTCATAGAGCCTACAACAAAAACCTCTAAGAAAAACATGAACTGGTCTCAGGCCATGGAAGAGATCAAAAAGGATTTGGAAAAGCAAGTTAGAGAAGTAGAGGAAAAACTGGGAAGAGAAACGAGAAGGATGCGAGAAAACCATGAAAAACAAGTCAATGACTTGCTAAAGGAGACCCCAAAAATATTGAAAAATATACTGAAGAAAACAACACCTTAAAAAATAGACTAACTGAAATGGCAAAAGAGCTCCAAAAAGCCAATAAGGAGAAGAATGCCTTGAAAGGCAGAATTAGCCAAATGGAAAAGGAGGTCCAAAACACCACTGAAGAAAATACTAGCTTAAAAATTAGATTGGAGCAAGTGGAAGCTAGTGACTTGATGAGAAATC
>CM053622.1:701684476-701704035 GCA_028646595.1 Phalanger gymnotis | reverse complement strand
TTGATCTGTGTTAATTTCTCAGACAGAAGTCCTGTCTGTTGGTCTTTATGAGTGAATTGAGATGATAGTGCTGGTAATGTGTGTAAATACCGTTGCAGCCCTGTTAAGCTTTGTTTTCCCAGAAACAAAAGCTTTGGTCAGGAGCCTCTGGAGCCTTCTATCTGGCAGGAGCAGGAAGAACTTGGAGGGAACCAGTCCACATGAACTAAGAAAAGGAGCAGGAGCAGAAAGCTTTCTGCATGGTGAATCCAAACAAGAGCTGGAAGCGGTTGGTCGGCCCATGGAGGAGGAACCATGGGGTTTGGAAGTCAGCCTTGAGTTGAGATAAAAGAGGACTTTACTTGGACACTCTGTGTTGATTGAAGAAATTGTAATTTACTGTGACCTAGGGGTGAATGGTATTTGTATTTTCTGCTTACGCCTTAAGGATGATATGTTGTGCTAGGGAAGAACCTGGCCTGGGGCCCCCTGCTTGTGTAAACAAGTATTTTGGGAAATGCTACTGAATGCAGTGATATATGCCATGTATCATATGACATACTGAGTGTTATGAGATATATATGGAATGATACGTTTTGCTTAAGGATGTTGCTATGAATTTTATGATTTAGTTTATTCAACAACGTTTAGTTCTGAATAAAGAGTTCATTATATTATGAAAAAAAAAATCAAAAAAGTGAGAAATAGAAATGATATTGTCATCAGTGTATACAATAAATCACCTAGACTGGAAAAGGAACTAGATGAAAAATTTGCGAGTCAGATTATAGGCCTGGCATATAGGTAAGATATAGTAGTGATGGGGAACTTTAATTTTTCAGACACCTACTGGAGTTCTCTCTTGCCAGAAGCAGAGCTGGTGATAATTTCTTGATCAGCTTAAATGAAAATTTCATCCTTAAAGTTAGAAGAACCAATGAGGAGAATATCTACTGTAGACTGGATTCTCACTGCTAGGGAGGAAGCAAATTCTATGGTGAAAATGATAGGATCCTTGTGGGTGGAAGTAAACATTTCATGTTAGACTTTGTGAAAGAAAAGAGAGGCAATTTTGATTAGTGTGGTATGTGTTCTAGATTATGGGAGAACATATTTTAAAGGATTTAGAGAAATGATAGGATCTCATTCCCTAAAATTCTATAGGAGAAGACAAGAGGGACAGGAATCTAAAGAGTGAAATTCTGAAGACATGTACAATAATTGATAAGGAGACAAAGGATGAGTTAATATGGACACATAAGGAACTTATCAATCAACATAAATTTTAAGAAAATGTAAATAGAAGATAGAAGTAATATCAAGTAATGGAAGAGAAATACAATAACATTGAATAGCCCTGTAAGAATATTGTCAGAGGTGGTAAAGTTCATTTCCTGAGGCTGGCAAGGAAAGCTAAGGTAATTGTTTTTCAAATCTAAATTGGGGAAAAGAAGGTAAAAGAAGGGATAGGGCTAATGTATATTATGGATGGTATGATGATAATAGGAAATAGAGAAAGGGCACAAGGATGTAACTCTTATTTAGCTCTCATCTCTTCTGCCAAGGAGAATATTTGAATGGATTAGGAAATACAAAGCAAAAGTGGCTAATTAAGAGTTGATACCTCAAGTAAGTAGGGAGATAGTATGAGAATATCTACCTGCCCTTGATAAGTTCAAGTCATCAGATAAAAATAAACCTCATTCCAGGGTGCCAAAAGATTGTTTTATGTGACTAATAAACCATGATTACTGATCTCTGAAAATTTGTGAAAGATTACAAAGACAGTATAAGATTGGAAATAAGAAGGTATATGTATTGGCTTTCCGAAAAATAGAGAAAATGTAGTCTTCAAAATATAGGCCAGTTACTTTGACTTCATTTTTTGGTCAAAATTCCAGGATATATTATATTAAAGGAATGGCTAGTGAACACATAGAAAAGGAAGCAGTATCACACAGTCAGCATGTCTTCATTAAGAACAAGTTGTGTTTAGCCTTACTTCCTTTCTTGATATTCAACTGCTAGCTTAGAAGAATGCTGTAGATATGGTTTGTCTAAATTTTAACAAAGAATTTGACAGACTCTCAAGCTATTATTGTGGGAAAAGATGTAGAGATGTGGACTATAGGTTAGTATATTTAGGTGGATTCAAGTTAAAAGACCAGAGTAAACAAAGCCAACCACCCCAACCAAATACATAGCAGAGGGTAGAGCCTAGTCCTGGAACAGAGTCCCAATTCAGAAAATAAATCTGGAAAGATAACTAAATCACAGAAAACACCCACCAGTATAAAAATTATTGTAAATATAGGGATCCTTTAAAAAGGGGTGGGAGCAGGGAGAAAGTAACTTTATAAAAACTACAAGCTGAGACTCAAAGGAAAAAAATGTATTTCCCATAAGCATTACATAAATATCAAGAAGAAATGAAGCAACAGATAAAAATGAAATAAATACCCTGGAGGAAAGAACTGGAAGGAGGATAAAGAGCTTAGAAGATAAAATGCTAAATTTTGCCCAAATATCAGAATGCCTGAGAACTAAATTAGACAAAGCAGGTATCAATGACTCCATGAGATTGAAAGAAATATTAGATAAAATTATAAATTAGATGAAATCATAAGATTGTAAAAATAAAGGAAATTTATATCTGATAATAAAAATAACTGACTTGGAAAACAAGTCAAGGAGAAGTAATTTAAGAATCATTGGATCCTCTGAATCAAGATTTTGTTTTTAAAGCCTGGAAATTATATTATAAGAAATTATAAAGGAAAACTACTCAGATTTGTTACAACCAGGGGACAAATTAAAGAACAAAGAATCTACCAAATACTTCTTGAAAAGAATCCCAAAAGGAAAAGTCCCAGGACATTTTATAGCTAAAATCCAGAGTTCTTACTTCAAAGAAAAATTACTACAAGTGTCCTGAAAGGGACCACAGTCAAGATCACATAAAATCTGGAAGCTTTGAATGAAAATTAGAGGAGATCTTGAAATATATATTCTAAATTCTAAATATAGATGTAGGCTTACAACCAAGAAAAGAATAACTTACCCTGCAAAGCTGAGTATAATCCTACAGGAGAAAAATGGATCTTCAATGGAATAGAAGACTTTCAAGCATTTCTGATTTTAAAAAAATTACCAGAGCTTAGTAGGAACTTTGAAATACAAACATAAGTGTCTCTTTAAAACTCAGTGCCTTCAAAGGGTATTAAGAGAGTTAAGTAATACAAACTTGAAGTTTTGGGGTGGATTGCTTCTGTTCTGTGAATTTGAAGAGGGGAAAACAGAAAGGAGAGTAAAAAGAGGAATACACTAATATAGAAAGGAGGAATGGGGTGGAACTTGCTCTTTCTTATAACTGAGTTGCATGTGAAGAGTATATAAACATGGAGGAGAGGGTAAAGAAAGCATTAGATGAACCTCACGTTTATCTGGAATGGACAAAAGTAGTTGAACAAAAACACAGAGTGGTAAGCAATATATCAAGCTTAATAGGGAAAAAAGCAAGGATGGGGGGAGGGAGTTTAAGAGGGAATAGCTACAAGTAATCCTCAAGTAGGGAATAAAAGGAGGCAAAAGAAAAGAATTAGAATTTAAGCAGGTGTCTTAGATTGTCTTTTAGACAATTAGGGAAGGGCTCTACTAATTGTGATATATGGACATATTGGAATATTATTGTGCTATAAGGATGATCAAAGAAATGATTTTAAAGAATCCTGGGTAGTATAGACTAAAGCAGAGCAAAATAAGCAGAAATAGAAGATCAATTTATACAAAGCAAAATTTTAAAGAAAAAGAACTTTGGAAGACTCAAGACTTGATGAATGAGGAAAACTATCAAGATAATTGAAATTCCATTTAAATAACTAAATAAAATCCTTAGGAGTCTACCTGCCAAGACAAATCCAGGAACTATATGAACAGAATTATAAAACATTTTTTTTTCACACAAAGACAGCTCTAAACAATTGGAGAAATATTAATTGCTCATGGGTAAGCTGACCTAAAATAGTTTACTTAAAGCCATGCCAATCAAACTACTGAAGAATTATTCTATAGAACTAGAAAAGACAATAACAAAATTCATCCAGAAGAACAAGAATATCAAGGGAATTAATGGAAACAAATGTGAAGGAAGGTGGCCTAGCAGTACCAGATCTCAAAATGAATTACAAAGCCGTAATTATCAAAACAATCTGGTACTGGCTAAGAAATAGAGTAGTAGATCAGTGGAATAGATTAGGTACACAATCCATAGTAGTAAATTATCATAGAAATCTATTATTTGATAAAATCTAAGCTTGTGGTGGGGGTAGGAACTCAATATGTGACAAATATTAACTAGAAAGCAGTTTGGCGAAAACTCATAGACCAACGTCTCACATGATAAGGTTAAAATGAGCATGTGTTTTAGAAATAAAGGGTAATATTGTAAGTCAATTAGTGGAAACTGGAAAAAATATACCTGTCAGACCTATGGGTAAGGGAACAGTTTATAACTAAATGAGAGATAGAGAGGGTTGTGGAAAGTAAAATAGATAATTTGGATTATATTATATTGCACAAATAAAACAAATGTAGCTAAGATTAAAAGGAAAGTAGGAAACTGGGGGAAATTTTACACTAAGTTTCTCTAACTCATTTCTAAACTATATAGGAGAACTGAGCCAAATTTATAAAAATAGAGCCATTCCTCAGTTGATAAATGGCCAAAGGATATGAACAAGAGTTTTCAGAAGAATAAATCAAAGCTATCCTCATACCTATCAGATTGACTATCATGACTGAAAAGGAAAGGGACAGATCATGGAAGTGATATGGAAAAATTGGGACACTAGTGCACTGTTGGTGGAGTTGTGAACTGGGCCAACCATTCTAGAGTATAATTTGAAATTGTCCAAAGTGCTATAAAACTGTGCACACCCTTTGACCCAGCAATACTGCTACTAGGTATACACCTCAAAGAGAAAAAGAAAAGGGAAAAGGACTTATTTGTACAAAAATATTTATAGTAGTTTTTTTTGTGGTGGCAAAGAATTGGAAATTGAGGGGATATCTATCAACTGGGGAATGGCTGAACAAGTTGTGGTATATGATTGTGTTGGAATACTATTGTACCATAAGAAATGACAAGCAGGATGATTTCAGAAAAGCCTGTGAAGACATATATGAACTCATGCAAAGAGGATTAAGCCAAAGTGAGCAGGAGAACATTGTACACAGTAACAGTAATATTGTCACAATGCTCAACTGTGAAAGACTCAGCTACTCTGATCAAGACAATTCCAAAGGACTCAAGACAAAAAAGAGTATCCACCCTCAGAGTCAGAGAACTGATGAACTCTGAATGCAGATTGAAGCATAGTTATTTTGTTTTCCTTATTTTTCTTGAGTTTTTGTCTGTGTTTTCTTTTGCAAAATGGCTAATATGCAAATATACTGACTTCACATGTATAATCAATATCAAATTGCTTGTTTTCTCAACTAGAGGGAAGAGATAAGAAGAGATAGCAGAGAATTTGGAACTAAAATTTTTTCAAAATGATTGTTAATTTTTTATATGTAATTGAAAAATATTAATGAAAAAATATATTTTAAAAGAAGACTTGATGAATGTAATGATTAGATAGGTCTCCAGAAAACTTATTGTTACCCAATTCATGACAAAAAGGTGATGGATCATAATGAAGAACGACATATTTTTGGACTTGGCCAATCTGTTGATTCATTTTGCTTGACTTTGCTCATTTGTAACAAAGGTTTTTTCCCTCTTTCTTCTTTAAAGTTTTTAATGGGGGAGGGAGAGGTAGGGAGAGTTAGGAAAAAAAGAAAGCCATTGTGACATTTTTAAAAATGCATAGAAAAGAATAGAATGAAGCTCAGGTGAGTACACAGAGAAACAAGACATTTTTGAAAGTGGAGTATAGAATTTATTACATTTTTTTTAAAAAGCAAGTGGAATGAAATAGAGATCATGGTTTCATACAGGATATTCTTTCGTGTCCTCTGTGTATGGAAATGATCTTTTTTTGTTGCTGTTTAAGGGATTGTAATCACTTTTCCTTGTTTTAGAGAGGGTAGAAGAATTTCCTTTGCTCTACTTCTCAAAGTTCCAGAGAAATCAGATGAAATCAGAAATTATTTGGTTTCTCCAGTTATCTATCCCCCCTTCCCTAATTTATAAAAAAATCAAAATGCAAGTCTCAAATATCAACATTGCAATGTAAATATTTTACAGTTATTAAGAAGTAAATATAAATTAAATTGTTGTAGAATGGCAGCAGTTGGATATCTCATTAAACAAACCATTAGCTAACATCCCTGGTGGAATGAAAGGCAATTATCAGGACAGGGCAAGGAGGTAAGCACATCTGTTTCACAGTTAAGGTTTACTAATTTCTAAACAAAGATCAAACAGCATGCCTAGACAATAAATGTGTAACATTCATTTGCCTGCTGTTCTGTAAAATGTAATATATCTCTCTGCATTCATGATATTTATTTTTTCAAAGCAATTAGAAAAACACAACAAACAAGGAAATCTGGTTGGTACTATAACCTTGCCTATGTATTTTGAATGGGACCAGTATTTGGAATGGGTTATTTTGTTGATGGTTTGAATATAAAATTAAGGGAAACATAGAAAAATGAAAAAAATTATAATTGTAAGAATTACTTAAATGTAAGCAGAAAAAGAACATTACCAAATGGGAACATGGCTAAATGTTGCTTTTTGTTTAGATGCCAAACTTTAGAGGTATCATGGGGTAGAGGACGGGAGTCTGGAAAGCTGTGGTTCAGGCCCTGCCTCTAACAAATATGTGCCCCCACCATGTGATCCCATGTGATCACTGAACCTCAGTGCCCTAAGCGACTCTCTACTTACTACACATGCATACACACATACACACACAGAGCAAGTATAAACAGGGTAGATCACATTACCACATTTCACAATATGTATATGTATGTAAGATTTGGCTTCACGCACATATATGTATGTATCTATATCTATCTATCTATACACACTCGCACACCCACATATTGATTGTCACTTATCTCCCATGTCACTGTTAAATATCTTTTATCCAACCTGAATAAATATCAGAGCCAGGATTTGCCTGGTTTCCCAACCCCAAACCCAGGACCCTTTTGCTCTACTTTGTGGCCATAATTCACCCTGCAAATATACACCCTTAATAATGGTTTTTCTGGTCATCATCATCGTCCTAAAATAGTGTTCACAAAATCCTACTCCAAGGCATCATCATGGTCTGCAAGTAACCCCTGGTTCTGACTTAGTGGTCAGCAGAATGTAAAGAAGGTTCTAGCATGTTGGAAAGACTTTGAGGACCATCTTGGCAAAATATAGTGTCTACTTTCTGAAAATCAGCCTGTGTAGACATGGAAAAGACTCTTCATTAGAAGGCTTGCTACTAAGTAGCTATTTCTTTGGCTATGACAACCAAAAAATGGAAAAAATTCAAAATGGCACTCAGTTTAATGTAGATCTCTTTTTCTTCTGTGGTATTAGTAGCAGTAAGATAGAAAAAAAGGTGATTCATTCGGGTTGGAAAGGGACATATACTTGAGAGAGAGACAGGAAGACATATGAACCGAAACAATTAGAATGACTGATGATTATGAGTGCATCTCCTAACGCCAAAGAAATTCCATTAACCCTATGTTTATCCTCATTTCCTTTATTTATGATTGGCATATTTGAAAATACTTAGGATCTGCTTACCCTAGATTGGTACATTTGTAAAAGGCTCTGCCTCCCTTTGTCTCCCTTAGCATAAAACTGCACAGATACTAACACTCAGTGAGTCATTCTGATCAGTCTGCAGTTCAGGGTAGGACTGATTAGAACCAAAACAAGACTGGAACCCAAGGGGAAATAATTTCTGAAGGAACTTTCTGTATATAGTCATACCATTAACTTATTAGGTGAAGATCAAAATCAACCCTAAGCTAGAACAAAATATAAAGTTCCAAAGATGTAGCATGCGTTTTAAATAGCTCCACCTTGACTTATTTAAAGAAGCTACTGAGTCCGCAACTCAATCTGTAAAATGAGCTGGAGAAGGAAATGACAAACTACTCCAGTATCTTTGTCAAGAAAAACCCAAATGGGGTCACAAAGAATCAGACACGACTGAAATGACTGAGGAACAACAACGGTTGATTCCTCAAAATGGCAAATGTTAAAAAAGGAACAGATATTGATATATACTACTGCCATTTCCTATGGAAATTTAGCCCATGTAACAATTATCACAAGAAAGGTCAAGCTTCCTCATCTCCTCTGAAAAACAGACAAAACAAAACAAAAACAAAACCCTGAAACCAAATAATGACCAAGAAATCCAACAACAAATTCCAGTGAATGACTTCCTATATATATCCTACAACTGCACAAAATGTCAGCCAGAAGTTTATGGACAATAGGAAAGGAAGCCCACTAGAAAAGCCAGGACCAGCAAAGACAAACATTAGATGCATACCTCCCTGTGTGATCAGAAATAGATTAGAGATAGCTGTAGCTTGCAAAACCTAACTGGAGGGAGCAAGAGTGGAGGGCTGGTTGGAAACTCACAGTGCGAACCTTGGAAGTAACCATACAGTGGCTAGTTTGGTATTGGACCTATGACTTCATGTGTATAGGGATGTCCCACGTGAGAAAACAACTTTTATTAATGCATGTTGGCACTTTCTTTAAAATGTAACATCTTAGAGAGCACGGAGGGGTTAAGCAATTTGCCCAGGGTCACATAATGAGTATGTATCTACAGTAGGACTTGAACTCAGGTTTCTGTGCTCCAAGGCTACCTCTTAATCCACTATGCCATACTGCTTCTCAGCTTGGAGAAATGCTTAACAAATATGAGTGACATTTGTCTTGAGATGTGCACAAATATTATTATGGTTTGGATCAAGCAGTATAATCAGAGTAGATTCCACCGGGATAAACGTCACGTAGATGCCAGTTATTCACCTGTTTCATTGAAGCTACCTAAAACAAGATAATCACCAAACTTCTGTAATTTACTCATTCCTATATTTTGTGATGAGGCTTAGGTAGGGTCAGTGGTTCAGACTTGTAACTTAATCAATTTGGAGATCTCTGATGGTACCAGTGCTGATCTGCCACTTCTCTAATAAATTAGAGTTTTAGGGTGGTGCCTCTGGGCACTTAGAAGTTAAGTGACTTGCCCAGGAACACACAACCAGTACGTGTCTGACAAAGGACTTGAATCCAGGTTTTTGCTGAGTCCAGCCCTGTACCCATGGTGCCATGCTATTAGTCTCTTGGACATCATGCTATACATTCTATTAACTAGACTCAGTTGGTAGATGGTTAAAAAAAACCCTTACATTGAAATTGAGACTTTAGATGACCTCAGGCAGGATCTTGAAGTTAAATCCTAGTTTATACTGCAAATGCAAATATACTTTGGCAAATGTCATGCTGTGTTTTGTCATTGAATATATTTCTGTGGATGCAGCTGCTGTGAGCCAATGTGTTCTTTGAAGTTCTTTCCGCACTGATTTATTTACTTATGCTTGGATTTCCTTTGGTTACATGTATTTTCTATTTGAGCCTACAATAATCTCTCCTTTCTCTGAATTTCTATAGTACATATGCTACACAACTAGTTAGTGGTGATGCTGGGCCCCATGCCTCCTGACTCTCCATCGCTATCACACAATATATGGCTTTATTACATACTGTCTTCTATTGTTTTCTAATTTATTTTGTATACCCCCCCCAATAAGATTGTAAATTCATTGAGAGCAGGAACCATATTTTTGAAAATAATAAATGTTGTGGATTAACTGAAAAACACTTTAAAAATGACTGTAAATCTTGAAACACATACTAATCATTGGAAGAAAGAACCATTTATTAAGCACCTACAGTGCATCCTAACTGCTTAACTATAACTATAACTATAACTAAACTATAACTATAATATCATTGGATCCTCACAACAACCCTGGCAGTAGGTGCTGTTATGACCCCATTTTATAGTTGAAGAAATGGAGACAGACAGCAGTTAAGTGCCTTGACCATGGTGACACAGCCAGTAAGTGTTGGAGGCTGGATTTCAACTCAGATCCTTCTGATTATAAGAGAAGATCTCTATCCACTATACTTAACTGACCAAAAAAGGAAACAATAGATAGGGAGAGACTGAAGATGAGGTTGAGACTGTGCAGTCTGCTGAAGAAGATGGTGGGACAGAGATTGGTTAAGGGAACATGTAGATGGTTTGGTCTTGGCAAGGGGAAGAATCACCTCTCCGCTGAACACTTGAGGAAAAGAAAAAAAATTAATGAGGGAACTTGTGGAATTAATGAGTTGTAGATGTAGAAAAGAAGAGAGGAGGTAGTTCACAGCACATGACTTCTCTTTTCTTAGTAAATCAGAAGGCAAGGCCCTCAGCTGTAAGAAAAGGGCAAGAAAGTGGTGTGGGAAACTTGAGAAGAGGAAGTTTAGAACAGCTAATGTGGGGAGTGGGATAGAGTATCAACCAGGAAGCAGTAAAAGGATTGTCTTGCTTCATTGAGGACCTAATTGAAATTAGATAACTTACATTTGTAGTGGACTAAGTCAGCAGACTTATGTGACTTTTTGTAGATCTGTTCAGCATCATGTAAAAAAAATGAAAGAGATGGATGGCGGAGTAATCCAGGATTGAGGTTTGGCAATGCTCGAGTAGAGGTAGGACATAGAAGCAAGGAAGTCCAGAGTAGAGTTTAGATCTGAACTAGTTAACTAAGGGGTTGATATTGGGAAGAGAGAAAGGTGAAGCCAGCTGTCAACCGTAATCACATCTGGCACATAGCGAATGGGGGCAGCTAGGTGGCAACAGTAGATAGAGTGCCAGGCTTGGAATCAGAAGGACTCATCTTCCTGAGTTCAAATCTGGCCTCAGACACTTAATTAGCTGTGTGACCCTGGGCAAGTTATTTAACCCTGTTTGCCTCATTTTCCTTGTCTATAAAATGAACTAGAGAAGGGGATGGCAAACAACTCCAGTATCTTTGCCAAGAAAACCCCAAATGGGGTCAGGAAGATTCAGACGCAACTGAAAACCCACTGAACAACAATTGAACTACACAGTGAATGCTAAGAATTGTTACTGACTAGTTAGTCAAGTATTTTGGAACTAGCCTAAGTGATATAATAGTTTTAATGCCACATCCCTCAGTATTTTTTTTACCATATATAGTCTTATGTACGATCAAAATAGAATACTTGGCAAGTAGAAGTACTTAGGAACATATGTATTGGACTTCGGTTTTCCAGCTCTGGCATTCACTGCTAATACTTCTATTCTGAATTCAGATGTCACAGAATAGATTTCTGTAAGATATTTCCATATTTACAGCAAACATATCTGGAGCTCAGTATTGCCACCCAATTATCTTTGTAATGATATTGCAGTATATCTATATCCAGAAACTAGTCATCTTCTCACTGTGTATTGGTACAAGGTCACAAGAACTCTTGGAATATTAGCTAAGCTCTAGACAGGTCAATCATAATGAATTGGCTTGATCAGAGGAGTCGAACACAAGCCCTACTGTAATTGAGAAATATTCAACAAAAAGAATAAAATACAATAGAATATAGATAATGTTAATATGTAGTTTTCTGTCAATATGTGGCTCGCAAGTATCCTCATGCTTGGTTTAGTGGCCCTGTTTCTATTTGAATTTGACACCATCAAGCTAAATGATTTAGATGCTATGCTATAATCACCAGGGATTTTTGTTTACTTGGATAGGTCTATATCATAAGAGAAATTGTAAGACAAACCAGATGGCATCCAGCAATTTGCATCATGATAGCCAATAAGTCAATAAACACTTGCTGAACACTGTATTTAGGTGACATGGTGGTGACAGAACCTGTGGGGTTTAGTGGATAGGACACTGGACTTGAAGTCAGGAGACTTGATATTCCACCCCAAACACTCCTTAGTTGTGTGACTTTGGGCCAATTATTTAGTCTTTCAGGGCTCCCCTTTCCACATCTGTAAAATGGGGATAATGTAATGGTTACAACATCTGTTTTATTGTGTTATGGTGGGAAAGTACTTTGCTAATAATAATGTGTTATGTAATACAAGTTGTTATTATGAGGAGAATTTTTTTTTAATGATACTACTTCTAAGCTTGAGGTGTTTGAAACCTAATGAAATGTGATGGATACCATAGAAATGTGATGGATATATAAAAATGCTTCCAAAAATGACATGAAATGTAATATAGTGGGAAACTATATATACTGTGCATTGATGCTGTGAAGATAATGGTTAATGTAGTGATCATAAACAAGTGTTACTGAGAAAAACTTCTCATTATAACATCATAGAGTTAGAACCAGGAGAGACCATAGAAATCATTCAGTTAAAAACTTTCTTTTGGAAGATGTATGAACTGAGACTCAGAGAAATCAAGCAAGCTGTTCAGAGTCAGAAAGATAGTAAATGACAGGGCTGAGATTCAAACTTAGATCTCCTAACTGCATACACAGTGTGCTTTTCCACTGAGACATGTTGCTTCCCCTCAGAGAAGACTTCATGGGGAAGGCATATTTTACAACAGAATTTAAAAGGAAAAGGTATATTGGAATTGGTATAATGTCATATATAGCCATTTCAGGTAAGGGGGGGTAAACAAACTATACAAGGGATACAAGAAGATTTAAAAATTTTAATTAAAAATTTTAAAAAATATTAAAAAGTAAAATAAATTCCTCATAGATAATGAGTATTAGACAGAAAAAATTCTCACATTAGTCATGTCCAAAAGTATATGTCTCTTCCTGAATTTTAAGTTCTTCACTTCTGTATCAGGTGGTAAGTAGGGTGTTTATCTTCATTATTTTGTAGTCATAGTTTACCATTACATGGATCAGAATTCTTCGTTATAATGTTACCATTATGTAAATTGTTCTATTTCTGCTTACACAACTCTGCATCCATTCATAAAGATAATTCCAGTTTCCCCTGAAATTTCCCATTTTGTCTTTTCTTATGGCACAATAATATGCTATTTGGTTCATATACTACAATGTGTTTAGCCATTCCCCAACAGGAAAACCCCCCCTCCTTTGTTTCCAGTTTTGGGCTACCACAAAGAACTGCATATTGATCTTCTCCTTCTTCCCCCTTTAATTCTTTGGAGTTTAGGCCTAGTAGTGGTATCAAAAGTATCTGGCTCAAAGGGTATACAGAAGGTGCCAGCCTTATGGTTATAATGTCAAAATATTTTCCAAAATGGCTAAACCGATTTACAGCTCTGGTCTACCTGTTTTCCCATGGCTGCTCCAATATTTTTTGTTTTTCTCTTTTGTCATTGCCAGTTTGATAAGTGTAAACTGGAACTTCAATTTGCTTTAATTTGCATTTCTCTAATTATTAGAAATGTAGAGCATTTTTTTCACATGATTGTTGGTTGCTTGGATATCTATCCTTGCCTTTTCATATCCTCTGACTGTTTACATATTGGGAAATGACTCAATCTTATAAACTTTAATCAGTTCCTTAATATATCTCAGAAATGAAACCTTTTCAGAGAAATTTGCTAAGAGTATTCTTTTTTTGGTTACCTATTTCTCTTTTAATGTTTACTACATCACATTAATTTGCAAAAAAAAATTTAAATTACATATAATAAAATTATCCATTTTATCTTCTGCGATTCTATTACTTATTTAGTCACGAACTCCTCCTACTGATAGTTCCAAAAGATAATTTCTTCCTTGTTCCTCTAATTTGTTTATGATGCGACCATCTATATCTAGGTGTATCCATTTGGAATAATATTGATTTATCGTGTGAGTTGTTTGTTTAAACTTAATTTCTTCCAGAGAACTGTCTAATATTCCTACTAGTATCCTTCTCTGTAGTAACTGGGGTCTTTGGGCTTATCAAAGACTGTGCTACTGTGTCTGTTTGCTTCTATATGTTGTATGCCCAAGCTGCTCCATGGATTTCTCTCTCTTTTTCTCTCTCTCTGTACCAAATAGCTTAATTATTAATGATTACTGCTTTGTGGAACAGTTTGAAATCTGGTACTGATAACACCTACTTTCTAAAACCACTTTTTCTTGACCTTTTGTTCCTCCATACGAATTTTATTATTTTTCTAGCTCTACAAAATATTCTTTTGGAAGTGTGATTAGCCTTACAAAATATTCTTTTGGAAATATGATTAGTATAGCATTAATCAGTAAATTAATTTGGGTAATTTTGTAATGTTCATTATATTGACTTACCCATGAGAAATTCATATTTCTCTAATTATTTAGGTCTTTGCAGACCTCCTTTAGTTGCATCCTACAAGCTTTGGCATATTGTCTCATTATTGCAGTTTTCTCTGATGAAGTTTTTTTATTATTTCTATAATTTATTTTTTGACACACCAGTTCTTTAGAATAATGTAATTCAGTCTCCAGTTAGTTTCAAATTCTTTTTAAGGGCCTTTTATTGAATTTAATTTTTATGGCATTGTGATCTTTAAATATGTTTAGTATTTTTGCTTTCTTACATTTTGAAAATAAGATCTTCAACCTAATACACAGTCAGTTTTTGTTAAGCTGGTATGTATACTTGGAAATCATATAAATTCCTTTGTATTCCCAATCAATAATTGCCAGAGGTCTATTATTTCTAATTTTTTCTCAAGTTTTATTCAAATCCTAGTCTTCTTTTTTGTTTATCTTTTAGTTAGATTTGTTTAGATCTAAAAGTTGTATATTAAGGCCCCTCTCCTATTAGTGTAGTTTTACCATCTATTTGTCCCTCAAATTTTATTAACTTTTCCATTGTGTATTTAGATTCCATGTTATTAGATTTATATGTATTAAATATTGATATTGACTTATTATCTATGGTGCTTTTAAGCATAATGTCACTTCTCTGCTTATAGCTTTTTAGCTTATCTATATCTATTTTAGCTTTATCTGAAATCATGGCTGCTACCTAGTTATTCTTTTTTGTCTAACCCATTCTAATTTTTAGGGCATTCAGTTCTTGACTGAGATTTTCCATCATCTGTTCTAAGGTGTCCATTTTCTTTGCCTTTCTGTTTTCCCTAGCTTTTGAATTGTTTCATTTCCCCTAGGTACTCCTCAGTAAGGGGCATTATTTTGCTCTGAGGCTTACTTGGGCTTATTGTAGAGTTGCTATCCACCATCATCTTTGAGGTTTACCCCCTGGGGTGTTCCCAAATCAAGTTATTTCTGCATGGTGTTTGGAGTTTTCCTGGATTTGCTCATTGTGGAGCCTGTATTTGGGTTAAATTCTGCAACTGAATAGTGTGGGCAGGGTTCCTAAGTCACTCTTCTGCACTCATTGGCTTCAGAGAAGGTTTGGACTTGGCTAGGCTTAGGTAGTACAGAGCTCAAGCATGGAATGCTGGAACTGCCCTAAGGCTCCAGGGGCCTCATGCTCTGCCCTCTCTGCTTGGCTCTTAATCTGGCTTGGCTTCTCTATCACAGGATTGCTATAGGACTGGAGAAGTTATTCTGCATTGGGTGTAGGGCTCTTGAGGTTGTTCTCATCATTTGGTAGAGTGGTACATATCTGAGCCCTGATGGAGTGTTTTCTAAGCATCTGGGCCTTTCTACCTCCTAACATGAAAGAATCTTTCCAATTGTCTCAGTTTCATATCTGTAAAATGAAAGGGGTTGGACTTGATGGTCCATTTCAGCTCTAATTCTATGATTCTATAAACACTAAGCCAATTCCAATAAGATGAAATTTAATAGAGACAAAAGTAAAATTTTATCCTTGCCCCACCTCCACACCCCAAATAAACTTTGCAAATATAAATTGGGCAATGTGGTATAGTTGAAAGAGTATAGTCTTGGGAGTCAGAGGACCTGGGTTCAAATTCCATTTCTAATGCTGACTTGTGTGACCTAAAGCAAGTCATGCAACTTCTTACCTCCTCTGTAAAATGAGGAAATTGGATTAGATGGCTGCTGAAGTCTTTTCCAGTTTTATATTTATGATTCATTGATTCTATGTTCCTTTATGTGGCTATACAGTAGTTCGTCTGAACAAAGATCTGGGTGAATTAGTTGACTTTCAAGCTCTTTAGTCAACAGGGTAATTTGTCATCCAGAAAAGTAACGTGATCTTGGGCTGCATTAAGGAAAACATAGAGCCCAGGAACAAGGAATAGTCTCATTGTACTCTGGAGAATAGATTGCATATGGAATATTTTGTTGCATTCTGGGAGTCACGTTTTAAGAAGTTCACTGATATGATGAAGAGTGTTCAGGGGAGAATGACCATAATGGTGAAAGGTCTCATGTCCATGCCACATGAGGACTGGTTGATGGAAGTAAAGATGTTGAGTCTGGATAAGAGAAGTCTCAGGAGTCACAATAGCTCTTCAAGTATTTGAAGGACTGTTTCATGGAAGAGGGATTAGACTTGTTTTGCTTGGTCTGAGAGAGAACTAGTAGCAATAGGTGAAAGTTGCAAAGAGGCAAAATTTAGACTTGATAATAGAAAAAAATTCTTTATTCCTTCCTTCCTTCCTTCCTTCCTTCCTTCCTTCCTTCCTTCCTTCCTTCCTTCCTTCCTTCCTTCCTTCCTTCCTTCCTTCCTTCCCCCCTCTCTCTGTCTCTGTCTCTCTCTGTCTTTGTCTCTGTCTCTCTCTCTGTCTTTGTCTCTGTCTCTGTCTTTGTCTCTGTCTCAATCTCTCTCTCTCTCTCTCTCTCTCTCTCTCTCTCTCTCTCGCTCTTGCTCTCGCTCTCTCTTTCTCTCTCTCTCCCCCTTTTAAAGCTTGGATCCTCCTATCTTGGCAAGGTTGGAAGTGCAGGGGCTACTCACTGGCCTGGTTCCACTTTTATCAGCACAGGAGCTTTGACCTGCCTGCCTCAGCAGTTCTGGTATCTAGGATTACAAACATTCTCCACCATATCTGAAAATAAATCTTTTGGCAATTAGAACTATCCAAAGGTGAATAAGGTGCCTCAGAAGATTATGGGTTTCCCTTTATCTGAGGTTTTCAGGGAAAGGCTAGTTGACTACAGGGTTTATTTTTTTGGACACAAATTGGGCCAGATAGCTACTGAAGTCTCTCCCAACTCTGAAATTCTGTGAGTCTGTGACCAAGTTCAAGAAAAACAAAATGATTTAAAGTATATTCCTAGGTGACCAAAATTCAGACAATAAATCTATTGTTGTGTCTTAAAGAATATATAGTTTTACAATATATTCTTTAATAACGAATTCTCCTTCTCCTTCTCTAAAGACCCAGGATTTCTAACCTGGTTAGTGGAGTGAGGGGAAATCCTTTCAAGCCTGGGAGTTCTGGATGGCAGGATGAAGAGGCCTCTTCCAAGCTGTTTTGGTTTGTTGATCCCCCCCACTCTCTTCCCTCCCCAACACATGCTCCCTGTCTTCTTGCTGGGCCTTTCAGCAACCCCCAGAAAAATGTCAGTGGTGAAAATACCTGCTTACTCTCTTTTCCCAGCTGAAGTGAGGTCCACAAGGGATGGACTTGAGATGTTATACGATACAGGCAGGGATGTCTCTGAGGATCTGCCACCATTATAGTGGGACTTGTTTATATTTGGTGAGACTTGCTCATTAATGTGTATTATATTTTGGCAACAGAGGTAGCATGGCATGGTGAATAGAGGTGGGCAAGGAGTCAAGACCTGGGCTCAAATCCTACTTCTGGTGGTTATAAGTTATGTGCCTTTGGGTAAGCCATTTTTCTTCTTTATGGCTCAATCAACTCCTTGGAACTTATCCAGGAAAGCACATACAAGCTGTGATCTGCATTGACAGAGGGAGTTCCCATATTATAAGTTTCCCAAGTTGATGAGTAGCAATACCACACCAACGGAGATGACTCCTATAGTCTAACACAGTGAAACATCTGCTGGAGTTACTGTTTGTTGGCTAAGCCAGTATCCATAGATCTGCTGTTGCAGTAGATAGGGTACTGGGCCTGGAGTCAGGAAGATCTGAGTTCAAATATAGCCACAGTGCTAGGTAAGTCACTTAATCTCCTTCAATCTCAGTTTCCTCTTATGTAAAACAGGGAAAATAATAACACCTACCACACAGGGTGGTTCTGAGGATGAAATGGAACAATATTTGTAAAAGGCTAGCTATTGTAATACTATGGGTATGTATGTACTGAGGTAGGTAGGGGATGATAGAATAGGAGACCTTACATCAAAAGCATGCCACAACATAAGACTGCATTTAAAAGTTAAATCAGAACTTACATTAAATCTTGAATTACTTGTTTGCCTGGATCGTTTTTCAGCCAGAAGATCCTTGACTGTGTGTTTCACTCTGACACCTTGATAGACTCTCTTGTTGTAGTCTCCTGAGACTTAAAAAATAATAGTTCCGAATTAAAATCAAATGAAGTCAAGGAAGATGAACTTGGCCTCTGGACAACTCAAGGTGAGAATTCTAACCCTCACTAGAATAATAGTTAGCCATTATAGAATGTTTTAGTTAAATAAAACATTATGGGTCCTCCAGTTTAATTCAGTCCTGAGAATCTTTTCCCGGTGTTCCATATTCTTGGAAATCTCTTCTTGAATACCTCTAACTGATATAAAAGTCAGCATTTTATGAGTTGGCTTTGTTCCATTGTTGGGCAGCCTCTTGTTAGAAAGTTTTTGTGTTGAATAGAAATCTGATTCCTTTGCATTTCTACTCATTAGCTTTACCTGCTTCTGCCCTTGGAACAATTTAGAATAGGTCTGTACTCTTTTCCAGAAAACAGACCTTCAAATAATTGAAGATAATTATTGTGTTATGTCTGTCTTCTCTCTTCCAGGTCATAAGCATTTTACATTTCTCATATTACATGGTTTCCAGACCAGTTATGATAGTGTTATGTTTTTGTATGAGATACAATTTGTGTTTGTGTAAACTTTTTTACATAGTTAATGTTTCAGTGTAAGATATCAGGGGTCGGATGTATCCGTGAGTTCTGTTATTACCTCAAGTGGTAGAGAATTTAGGCTGATGTGATATAAGCTATAGAAATAAGAATATTACTGTACTTATCTAAGGGAGTGGTTCTTATTTAAGAGAGGGGCCAATGAAAGAGTTGTTAAACTAACTGTATAAAGAAAAAAGACCACATCATGTGATCTCTATGAGGTACAAATTAGTCCTTTGAATGAATCAAAAGGATCACAACTCAGTCAAAGAACAATTAACTTAGCTAGCATTTATACAACTTCAAGGTTTGCAAAGCAGTTTATATATGCTGTCTTATTTGATCCTTATAACAACTCCTTGAAGTAGGTGCTATTATTATCTCAATTTTATACAGATGAGGACACTGAGGCTCAGAATGGTTAAGTGAATTGTCCAGGGTCACTCAGTAAGTGCCTGAGTCAGGCTTTGAACTTGAGTATTTCTTTTTTTTTTTTTATTCTTTTTTTTTTATTAACATCTTTAGTTTTCAGCATTAATTTTCACATGCATTTTTTTCTCCCCATTTCCACCCCGCCCCACTCCAAGATGGCGTACACTCTGGTTGCCCCGTTCCCC
>CM053622.1:701637272-701683976 GCA_028646595.1 Phalanger gymnotis | reverse complement strand
CTTCCCTCTGCCCCTTTGTGGGTTCTGTAGTTCTAGAATTGGTTCAGAGCCATTTTTTCATAGGTTTTTGGAGGGACTTGGAGGGGAGCTCACGCCGGTTACTGCTTTCCAGTCGCCATCTTGGCTCCGCCCCCGAACTTGAGTATTTCTGATTCCAAGTCCATATTCTATCTACTCTATCCACTCGACTACCTACATTCTCTTTAAGAAGAAAATTTTAGATTTTTGTTTACTTTGGGCAGTCTAAAACACCAGATTTTTTAAAAAAAATTTAATAATTCCAACAACAAGGTGGTAATTCTTTGTAGACAATTGTGGTATAGTAAAAAAAGAGCACTGGATTTTGGATTGAGGAGACTGTGTTTGAATTCTGGCTCTGCTGCTTATTAACTGTGTGACCTTGGGCAAGTCATATCATCTGTACACGTTTCAGTTTCCTCATCTGTAAAATAGAGATGAAATGCCCGTAGTGCTGGCCTCATAGGGTTATTGTCAAAATCAAATGAGATGTTATGAAAAGCACTTTGTAAACATTAAATATTTAAATACCACATATTGTTATTAATTCATTTTAAGTGAAACCTTAATGAAATGCTATTGAGCTGTTTTCGTCTAGTACACAATGTAACAACTTTATTGCTTGGCAGAATGTTATAAGATGTATACTGTACCCATATTCCATGGAGTTCACTAATCAATTGCCTTCAAACTAAAATTGTAAGTGACATGGGATATATACAGATTAAATTCTATTGTAGTAAAAATCTTGCTACAATAAGCAAGATTTCTATTATTTACTTCAGTGACATTGAATTTTTAAATCCAGTGACATTGGACTCCATGCTTTTCCTTGCACAAGACACTCCATCTCCCAATTGTGCACTTTCCTTTTCTAAATACTTTATTATTGCCTTATGGTTCTTGTCTCCTACTGCCTTATAATATTAATTCTTGTAGGAGATTTTCGTGGTAGAAATTTTCCTGTGGTTCTGACTGTATACTTCATTATGATCCTTTGTCATCACCATGATAATTTTTCACCGTTTACCATGAAATGTCCTTCTCTGGGTTCATACCCTTCAGGGTGTTAATTGCCCCTAGACACTTGGATTGCCTTTCTTCTGAGGCGAGATGTTGTCCACAGAGGCACAACACTCAGGTAATGGTCTCTCTAAGCACTAAATTTCTGCACATTATACCCATTGTAACATCCTCCCATTATAGAATTTTCTCTCTCCTCTCATGGTAGCCCCTCCTACCACTGAATCAAGATTTCTTCCTTCTTTTCCCCATCTCAGCTCCAGCTTTGACACCTCATCCATTCTCCTGTAGAACCTCTTTTTCCTGAAAGATGAAAAGAGTTATTTTTCTTTCATTGTTTACTGTTAACTTCATTTGTTGTTGTTGTTTGTAATTTTCAGTTGTGTCCAACTCTCTCTATAACCCCATTTGGTGTTTTTGTGGCAGAGATACTAGAGTGGTTTTTCATTTCCTTCTCCAGTTCATTTTACAGATGAGGAAACTGAAGCAAACAGGGTTAACTAACTTTC
Organism: Phalanger gymnotis; assembly: GCA_028646595.1. Lineage (NCBI taxonomy): Eukaryota > Metazoa > Chordata > Mammalia > Diprotodontia > Phalangeridae > Phalanger > Phalanger gymnotis. Next base: position 701,682,426 of record CM053622.1, on the reverse strand, counting down.
CCAAGGTCACACAGCTTTGTGTTTGAGGCCAGATTTGAACTCTTCCTGACTCCAGGCCTGGCCATCTGTCCACTGTGCCACCTAGCTGCTCATTGACTTGATTAGGGCACATCAAACTTTCCCTTCTATCTTCTTCCTATCCTGTCCCCTTTTATTCTCTTTATGAGTCTACATTTTAATACTTCCCTCTCCCCAATACTGACTGACTTACAGGCAGCTTTGTAAGGTTTAGTCCATGGTGTTTCAGGCCTGTTCCCCCGCCACCAGTTTTTCTGTTTATATTCTGATTTCACCCTTGTCCCCTTGTATGTTTTTAAAAAGAAATCTCTCAATGGTCTATCTGTTGTTATTTAGTTGTTGTTGTTTTTAATCTCAAAGGTGTCTTTCTAACATTTTTCTCTTGGAGTAATTTATCTCACTAATTGTGCCTTCCTTGGTGATTGTTTGCCTTCCCTTTATTTCTCCTGTCTGAAAAGCAAACAGTCTATCAACATCTGGTTTTCTTTGTTGGAATGCTTCAAACTCATCTTTTTTTATTGAATGTCTAGCTTTTGTTATCTCTAGGTTTAGGCTTGTAAGGTGTATCACATCAGGGTGCATCTTGTGCTTTTTTGTTCTTCAGATCACAGTATTACATTTCCTCCTACTCTTTCTGGTGGGTGCCAAAAACTCTTGTATTATTCAAATTTCCTTTCCTTTATATTTGAAGATCCTTTTCCTGGGTGCTTACAGAATTTTCTTCTCTTTAGAATTATTAAATTTAATCACTATGTGTATCGTAGTTTGCAGAACAGGGGTTTTTTGTTCGTTTTTAAAGTGACCTGTAGATTCTTTCAATTGGTACTTTGTTTTCTATGTTTAGAAGTTCAGGGAAGTTATCTTGTATTATTTTTTTCCATTATGATATTCAGTTTTTATTTCTTTTCAACTTGATTTCTCCCATGAGACTCATAATCCTCTGTGCAACCTGTTTTGGGGACCAATATGTTTTCCTTGTATAGAGATAATTTATGTTTTTAACATTATTGCTTTTTTCTTCTCTTCTTAGAAATTATCCTTTATTTTGGCGCATTCGTATTCCCAATCGATTTTCTCTTTTGGTTCCTTGGTCAGATTTGTCATTTTGGATTCAAGTTGTCTATTTTTCTTATTTTTTTTTCCTGCTATGCAAGTCATAAAGCCAATTTACTTTTATAATTCTTATTTCTCCCTTGAGCCATTCAGGAACATTTTACTGTGGTTCCATACTAAGGAATACACAGGGTCTTCTGCCTTATCAGGTATTGATTCACTTTCCTTTGTCTTACAACATTTATTCAGAGATGTCTGGATACATTTAGCTGATCTAGAGGCCATATTCCCTTGAGATGTTAATATATTCATTGTCAATTTATCTGCTAGTGCTCAAGGTATTCAATTGAGTTTTTTTTTCCTATTGAGATCTTTAGTGATTTCTGTCTTTCCCCCTTCTATTGCTCTATCATTTATGTTCTGACTTCTTCTCCTTTGAAAGTCAATCCTTGGAGGCTGGTCTTCAAAGTTGTCTCATCCTCCTACCACATTGTAGAAATTATTTTTTACTGAGCTGTTTCTGCCACATGTGATTTCCAGGGGGACAGAATCGACCCCAAGTATATGTCAGACCCCTTTCCTTCAGTCTTGGTGGGGCCCTATACACAAGCTGAAACCCCACAGCAGTCCCTCTATTCCTCAGTTCTCTGATTGAGCACTGTCTAAGACAATGCAGTGCCACACTACCCTCTCAGGCACAGTATAGTTCTTCAGCTTTCCATAGCATGAGGCATAGAGGAAAACTGGGGCACAGAGAAAGCAGAGTTGTATTCTACCTCAAGTCCATGGGTCTACTTTTGCCACCTTGCAGAGTATTGTAGCTCACTGAGGAGAGGGTGCTGAGTAAGCATGTTTGAAATCTTTTTGTTTTTTGCTGCTCATCGAGTGTTACCTTGTTATGGTTTTTGAGGTCTTATATAATGAAGACAGCTGAAATTGCTTTATGTTTTGCACATAATTCACATTTTGGGAGGTTTGAGGGGTCATGAGGATTAGAGAAAATACTTATCTTCCATTTTGTTGGTTTTATGACCTGGAAATCTGTGCATTTTCACTGGCTGTCCCTCATACCTGGAAATTTCTTTCCTCATATCTGCCTTCTAACTTCTCTGGCTTCCTTTCAGTTGTAAATATCCTGCTTTTTGCAAGAAATGTTTTCTGATCCCTCTGAATACTAGTGCTCCATGTCAAGATCAACTCCAATTTATCCTACATATATCTTGTTTGTACACAGTTGTTTGCATATTATCTCCCTTGTTAGATTATGAGCTCCTTGAAGACAAGAGATTGTTTTTCCCTTTCTTTGTATCTTCATTGCTTTCCATAGTACTTGATACATAGTAAGTGCTCAGTAAATGCTTATTGACAACATTTTTCAATTCATCAAGCAGTTTTAAAAAATTGAATTAAAGTAAAAAAAAAACACAGAAGTGCCTTGTAGATCTGCATTCTGATGGCCATTTTTGGCACTTAAAAGTAGCTGAAATACTACTGAATAACTTAAAATGAATAGAACCACTGAGATAGAAATAGAAGGGATCATCTAGTAGGGGCTCTTCCATTTGCAGGTGAGGAAACAGATTTACTTAAATAATGCACTAAAAAATATCAGGTGTTTTCCTCACAACTCAACAAGGTTGGTAGGGAGTATAAGCATTTCTATTATAAGAGGCAATGTGGCACAAGGGATAGAGTGCTGGGTTTTTTTTTTTTTTTTGGTAAGCAAAACCTGAGTTTGAAACCTACTTCCAATACTAGTTAATTATGTGATCATGGGAAAGTCACTATCTCTCAATATCAGTTTTTTTCATCTGAGAAATGGGGATAATAATAGAGCTTAGTCACAAGTTGCTGTGAGGGCCAAATGAAAGCCTATATGTGAAGCCGTCAGAAAACCTTTAAGTGCTACGGAAATGTTAGCTGTTATTACCATCTGCATTTTACAGTGGGTTGGAGAAGATAAGTGATCTTCCCAAAGTCACACTGCCACTGAGTGGTACAGCTAGGACTTGTATCTAGGTCTTCCGACTCCCTCTAAGGGAAGGCCACAGGCTTCAGGTATAGTGGTATTGTAAGTAAAATGAAGTCCAAAGTAATTAGGCATGGTAATTATGACCATTTCGTTTTATATATCCTGAACTGTGCAAATGCAGCAAAAGTTGAATGACAGACACTCTCTCTTGGTACTGTTTCAGGTAGAGAGCTCAAGTAGTTAAAATGTATGCAGATGAGACCAATGTTATGGACTTAATGCCTTTGTGAATTCTCTAGTTTCATTCCTATCCTAGTCATAGATTGTATCCATAACTGCCAATGGCAATGTCACAAATAAATGCATACTTTTAGTCACAAGGGGCTTCTGGTAAGATAGTATAGATATGTGGTACAAACCAATAAACATTACTGAAAAATGATAGCAATGGTAAATGCCCTGATGATGGCGCATTATTTTCTTACCCTATATTTAACACAGCTCATTGGCAAAATGATAAAAAAAAAACACAGCTGCATAGATAGCTAGGTGGCATAACAGAAAGACAGAATGCTGGATTTGGAGACAGGAGAACTTGAGTTCAAATCCGGCCTCAGAAATTTACTAGCTATGTGACCCTGGGCAAGTCACTTAACCTCAGACTGCCTCAGTTTCCTTATCTGTAAAATATGGGTAATAATAGCTTCTACCTCCCAGAGTTGTAAGGATAAAAGGATATAACATTTGTAATGCTCTTAGCACAATGCCTGGCACATAGGTGCAATATCAGTTCTATTACTATTACTATTATCACCCAATTACATCTTAATATCACCTCATTGAGGGACCCCAATGCAGGGGAAAGAGTGGAGTTATAACTTGGGTGACTATGGTTTTTCCACAGAAATTTAGAGAGTTCTGATATCACTTGGATTCTGTAAAATTGAAACTACTGAGTTTAGTGTCTAGTTAATAAAAATAATTAATTGAAACCAGTACCCTTCCCAGCATGGCCTTGTGTTGTCCTAAGTTCTGTAGGCACAAGGAGCCAATTTCCCACAGCCTCTGTCTTTTCTCCATGGAGATCTATGTCTTGATGTCAGTATCTCCACCTAGGAATTTTTCTGCTTCTCCTGGGCAACAAAAAGTGCCAGTCCTGGGTTTAACAAAGAACACTGAACTTGGAGTTAGAAGTACCAGTGTCAACATATACTAGGTAAGTGACCATGGACCGGTCACATAACCTCTCCAGATCCTCAGTTTCATCATCTGTAAAATAAGATATCAAGGACTGGACATATTTTAAAGTTCTGTTACTACCTCAAGAGACAGAAAATTTAAGCTAACATGATGTAGGCTACAAAACCAAGAATAATACCTTCGTTATGGAAGGGAGTAGCTCTTGAAAGCTCAGAACCTAATTATGGTAAAGGGGCCAACAACAAGTTATTAAAGTGATCACACCCAGTGATCCTTTTATTAGGTACAAGTTAATCCCTTAAATGAATCACAAACAATTAACTTATTTGGAAAATGGGAATAATAATTGTATTATACACCTCAAGGGATCATCCCAAGGAAAGTGCTTTCTAAATTATAAAACACCATATAAATGAGACGTTATCAATATTATAACTTATTAATGATATTACATAAATAATGATAATAATTTGACCATAAATTTAACAAAGCCTGATACAGAAACAATTAATTGATGAAAATGGATAAAAATGAAAATCAATAAGACCAAAATTCTAGCCTAATGACATCTTTTTTGATCATGGATCCATCACCCACCACGCTAGTTATCCCTCTTAGTTTTGTCATATGGGAATTTGATGAGTATGCTATTTATGCCTTTTTCCAAGTCTAATCATAGTAATAACTAACATTTATATAGCACTGTACTAAGTACTTTGCAATTACTATCTCATTTCATTCTCACAACAACCCGGGGAGGGGAGTGCTATTATTACCCCCATTTTAGACATAAGGGAACTGAGGCAAACAGAGATTAAATGATTCGCCCTGGGTCACATAGTTAATAAATGTTTGAGGCTGGATTTGAACCCAGGTTTTCCTGACTCCAGGCTCAGCTCTCTATCTACTTTACCATACTGGTGAGAGCTTCCCATTCTTTCAGGGCTAATTTTCCCTATAGCATTTTAGTTTCTTACTTACCCATTTCTTAATTCTTTGAAATCTTCTCACCAGAAATAAAGCATGCATGTTGGATTATTTTCAGCTCTCTTTTCCTTATAATAAACTTTAGTATATAATGCTCTTTTTACTCCAAAGTTCCTATCATTTCCCATGCTGTGACCAGTTCCTACTTATGGTGAGAATCAGGGCCAAGAATTAAGTTTCTCTCATGTTTCCTCTACCTCTTTGAAGGATAGATTTATTATTTTATATTTATGAATTCATATGAATTTATGAGCATAGGAATTTATCATAGGAAGACAGATTTTGGCAAGCAATAATGTTAGCTGTTCTTGTTTTGACAGAACCCTGGGAGACCTGGATAATTGAAATACCCCATCATACATAGTGTGCCTCTCTGCATGGATCTTATGTAGCCTGAATTCATCGCTTTATGTCCAGGCAATCTATCCTATGCAACAGTGACAATATTCCTTTCATTTATGCCTCTTTTACCTTTACTCAGATGCTCTCTGCCATATTTCTGATGTCTGAATCCTGGATTTTTTCTTAGTATTCAATACTACATTCTTATATTTATCCTGTTTCTTTTGCATAAAGTATATCTTTCCAAAGCCATGTTCTAGTGTTAGTTTTCACCCTCCCAATATCTCACTGATAATTAAGATGTTCCCCAATCCTAATAATCCAGTCTTCCCACCTTAGGTGTAAGTGGTGTTCATACTATATGTAGCATCCTCATCCCTGATCTAATAAACTTTAATCCTTTCAGGACCACTTCTATCTAGTTTGTCCATTTCATTATGCATTCCATTGTGCTCTCCTCAAATCCTTCCTATATTCCCAAAGAATCTCACGAAATCCTTGAAATTTTCAACCAACATTCCTTCCACCTCCTCATTTTAATTGAAATAAGTCTCTCTTAAGAATACCACATTCCTTTCAATACAACATCCCATAGTCAGAATTGGATCTTGAGCGAGAAGAGAAGGCTGAAAATAGAGACTTAAGGAATTTTCTGTGTGAGACAATAAGTGAAACTATGAGTTTAGATAGGTCTCTGAGAAAGCAAAAGAACAAAAGTCCGAAGACTGAGATTCTGGCAACACCCCAAGTAAGGTAACCTAGAGGAAGGAAGCTGTTCTCAAGGGATATGGAAGAAAAATGGAAAAAAAAATAGACCTGACAATGGGGTATAGAGATTTATCTTGCCTTACAAGAAAGGAAGGGAAAGGGGGATGGGAGGGGAGTGGGGTGACGGAGGAGAGGGCTGACTGGGGAACAGGGCAACCACAGTGTACGCCATCTTAGAGTGGGGGGGGTGGAAATGGGGAGAAAATTTGTAATTCAAACTCCTGTGAAAATCAATGCTGAAAACTAAACATATTAAAAAAAATAATAATAAAGGCAGGACATAAACCTAAAAAAAAATAGACCTGAATCATGTAGGATTGTAGAGGTCAAGTAAAAAGTGAGTTTTAGGAAACAAAGAAAATGAAGTCAGAGAAAAAGTCTCTTGAATTTAACAAGAAGATGATAAAGGAACAGCTTCAGTAAAATATCGCATACAGAAATCTCATTATAGAGAACTCAGGAAAGAATAGGTGATGAGAAAGTAGGATAGGGTGGGGATTTAGTGAAGTAAAGTTTTTAAGTGAATTTTAGATAATTTACTAAATTAATTTACAACAGTAATACAAGATGAATTAAGCACGGGGGATAAAAAAAAGAGGTAAAAGATAGTCCCTGCCCTCAAGGAGTTTACAATCTAATGAGGAAAACCACATACAATCAAATATATACAAAGCAAGCATAAACAGGATAAATAGGGAATTGTTGTGTTTGTCCTTAATTTTCAAAGAGGACCATGACATCAGGGATGCGATGACATGACCTGCAGTTGACTTTGATTTAAGTGAGGGAGGGCTGTGCAAGGTCACCAGTCTCACTTTCTCCTCCAGAGTCCAGTGATCAGATATTCATCAGGATGACTGGAGATGACCCAGGTTGCAATGGGAGACCCTGGCCCTTTTAGGCTAAGATCTTTTCAGGTTCTTATTTTGAGTGAGGTTTTTTTTTTTAGTGATATATATTTTTTTAATTAAAAAGGCTGTCCCTTGACTGGATTCTTAAAGAGGCCTATTCACTCACTGCATGGGTGCTACCTCACTCAAAGTGAGAACCTGAAAAGAAATAGGGAATAATTAAAATGGGAAAGGTGCTGGAATTTAGGGGGGTTGGGGAAGGCTTCCTGTAGAAGGTGGGATTTTAGTTAAGACTTAAAGCCAGGGAGGTCAGCAGTTGGAGAGGAAGAAAAAGCACATTCCAGAGAAAATGCCCAGAGCTGAAAGATGGAGTGTCTTGTTCGTGGAACAGCAAAGAGGTCAGTGTCATTGAATTGAAGATTATGTGTTGCGGAGTAATTTATAAGAAGACTGGAAAGGTAAGAGGAAACTAGCTCATGAAAGACTCTGAGTGCCAAACAGAGCACTTTGTATTTGCTCCAGGAGGCAATAGGAAGCCACTAGAGTTTACTGAGTAGATTAGTTAATTAGATTAGATCATTGAGTAAATTAGACTTTAGCTTTAGGAAAATCACTTTGCTGGCTGAATAGAGGATGCATTGGAGTGGGAGTCTTGAACAAGGCAGATCCACCAGCAAGGTGTGAAGTTCAGGTGTGAGGTGATGAAGGCCTGTACCAGAGTGGTAGCAGTGTCAGAGGAGAGAAGAAGGTGTATTTGAGAGATGCTGCAAAGGTGAAATCGGCAGGCCTTGGCAACAGCTTGGATATGGGGGGGGGGTGGTGAAAGAGAGTGAGGAATCCAGGATGAGGGACTAGGAGGATGATATTGCTCTCTACAATAATAGGGAGGGTAGGAGTGGGAAGACTGAGCTCTGTTTTGGACATTTTGAATTAGAGATGTCTATTGGACATCCAGTTGAGATGTCTGAAAAGTAGTTGCAGATGTGATTTGAGGTCAACAGAGAGATTGGGGCAGGAAAGACATGTTTGAGAGTCATCATCATAGAGATGGTAATTAAATCCATGGGAGCTGATGAGATCATCAAGTGAAATAGTATAGAGAGAGAAGAGGAGAGAACCCAGAACTGAACCCTGAGGAACACCTATGGTTAAAGGGCGTGATCTGAAAGGGGATCCAACAAAGGACACAGAGAAGAAATGGTCAAATAGGGAGGGCGGAAACCAGGAGAGAGTGGTGTCCTGAAAACCTAGGGAGAAGAGAGTATCGAGGAGGAGAGAGTGATTAATAGTGTCAAAGGCTGCAGAGAGGTCAAAGTGAATGAGGATTGAGAAAAGGTCATTGGATTTGACAGCGAAGGTTATTTGTAGCTTTGGTGGGAGCATTCACGTCAGAACATTCCTCTTGTTTTTGAGATTTCTAAAGCCTCTTATTCTTTTTTTTTTTTTTGAAGGAGAATGGAGAGAGACAGAATATTATATATTTTGACAGTTTTCGAATTATGGCAGTGATCTTACTTTTGAATGGGGCACATTTTGTCTGAGCATTGTGTCTATTTAAAGAACCCACACCTGCATAGATCGCGGGGAGCTTAAGAGTTTTTATTCAAATATTCTAGATACATGCTTACATTCGGATCAGTTGTTGAGAAAACAAAGACATATTTCCGGACAGAAAGCACAAGCAAATTTATTAAGAAGAATAAAGTGATCCCTTAACATTGACTTTTTTTCTTTACAGTATTGTGGTGACATGTATTTGGCAAATGACCTATGATGAATCCACTTTTTCTTCTCTGAAACATCTCTGCTACCACATAAAATATGGCCCATAATGCATGAAATGACCTTTCTGTTTAACACATTGTTGTTAGAAATTATATCAAATATAATAATCAAAGTTAGGTTCAGTCTGAATGATTTAGTTTAAAAATAAACTTCATTTATGCACTCATTTTAGCTATTAAACATCAAATATAGTTTATTTTATTGTTTTAGAAACTCTATTATGTTCTTTCTCCCCCCAAAAAAGTACCAAAAAAGCAAGTTTAGATTTTAAGAGCAATAGACTTTTCAAAAAACTGGTGAAAATTAAATTTTTTTCCTTTATTTAAAAGACATTGTCAAAAGCTATTGTCTCTTGAATACTATGGCTTTCACCTCTGTACTAAATTTTATTGCTATTGCTTCCAAGAAGTTGCTTCTTCAGAACAGTAAGGTAGTACAATTCTAGTTTGAAATCTTCTAAATACTTAAAAAAGGAACATGTCTTTATTTTGAGTTGCATGAGAAGACAAAAGATACAATTAGATAATTAGATCAAATCTTCCTGACTCTAATCCTCCTCAATGCTCAATGGCTTTTGTTTAAAACAAGGCAGAACAATCTCCACTGATGGATTGCTCAGTGCATAACTTTTAACATTTCCTACATGTTTTCCATTCTTAGCCTTTTAGAACCAGGCTGAGAGTGTGGTCCTAAATTCAGACTGCAACAGCTGTCCAACACCTGGCTCTGGCTCTGGTTCTCAAGCTAACTTGGAGTCAGGAAGATGTGAATTCAAATCTACCTCTGACATTTACAAGCTATGTGATCATGGGCAAGTGCCTTAGCCTCTCTGGGTCTCATCTTCCTTGTATATAAAATAGGGCTGATGATATCCGCAGTACCTGCCTCAGATTTTTTATAACACTCGAAATAATGCGTGTGTGCATATATGTGTGTGTGTGTGTACATACATACATGCCATATACATATCATATATATTTTTATAAACGGTTAAGGGGAAGGGAAGGGAAAAGAAAGGAATAAGTATTTATTAAGCACATACTATATGCCAGCTACTGAGCTAAGTGCTTTACAAATATTATCTCATTTGAGCCTCACAATAACCCCTGGGAGGTAGCTGATATTATTATCCCCATTTTACAGATGAGGAAGCTGAGGCAGACAGCATTTAAGTGACTTGCCTAGAGTTACATAGCTAGTAAATGTCTGAGGCTGAATTTGAACGCAGGTCTTCCTGAATCTACAGTCAAGGTTCTATCCACTATGCTGCCCAGCTGTATTATACATGAGGTTTCCCCCCTTCTATTGTTACTGTTATCATCATCATTGTCATAATTATTGATACCTTTTTTCGAGTTATGTGAGGGATATAAATGAATCAATAAATAGGAATTATGTTTCTATTGGTGGGGGGGGTCTAGCACTGTGCTAGAGACTAGGGCAGCATAAAAGAACATAAACCACAGTTTCTGTTAGAAGTACCTATTTACCTGTGCTTATTATGAAATGAAAATCAGTCAATTATCAATCATTCTTTCAGTTAAATCAGATTAGGTTTTATTCTGAGATGAACCTAATATATGAATTCCAAATACTACTGGGTAAATATGAACACATCTATCTGATTTGTGTTCATAGAATGGATACTAATTTAGGACTCGTTTTTTTCAGTTCTAATCTCAAACAAAATATTATCTTATAGTTTTTCTTATAAATATGGTTTAATAGACTCAAAGGAAAACTTGAAGTAGTTGATTTTCAACCTCTACACTTAATTTTTACTATTCTTGAAAAATATTAAAAGTTCAATTTTATGTTTCACAAGAACATCATTCTGGCAAATTTCTATTTCAGGCTAAATAAATACCTGACTGTATTTAGAGAAAGTAATTCTTAAAAATAATAATAAAATGCTACTAAAATCGTGACATTACAAAGCAGTCTAAATGATTATTTTTTTCAGATGCCTCAGTCAGAAGTCTTTTCCTTTATTCTATATTGTATTATGTAGAGACCAAAAGGCATAAAACATTTTAAAAGTTCTTCTTTAATAACTGAGTTTCACTTACCACTTTCCATTTTGGGTGATGCTGATGAATTTCCTTCTTAGCAGCAATGCAAGATTCCTGAATAACCTGCATGCACCCTTTAGTGGACAGTGAAGAATCCTCAAATTGCTGGTAAATTTCAGACTGATCCTAATGGAAAAGGCATTTTGACAAGGTACTGGTGCTTCTGATGTGACTTGTTTTAGATTTGATTAAATGCAAATCTTTTGGTATGTTTCTCTACAATTTGCATTCCCAGTATAGATTACAGTCAGAGGCATATTTTCCTCTCTAATACGATGTTTCATAGAGCAAAGAAAGGTTTCATTTAGACACAGACGCCATTGACAATTCATTAGAAAAATCAAGATTCCACAATTTGTTGTACAAAAAAACTCAGATCTGTGACATTTACTATCACCACAAAGGTCTGGTTTTGCAAAGTGATAAAAGATAAAGAGGTCTATTTCATCCTAGATGTCACAAACTACATTTTAGGTTAGTTGTTGCCATGTGCGCAGGTGCTTAGGATAGAATCTAAAAACATGATTTCTCACAGGCATAGATAAAGTGTGGATGATGGAGTCAAAGATCAAATAGGATAGAATTCCAGTTAATTATGTTATTTCCACAAAATATTACTTTTTGTTAAAACAATAAGGTATTAACAAACCAATAATTATTATAAAACAAACAAATAAACAAAATTTATGATAGAGGAGGAGTCAACTATGAAGAGCCTACCACGCACCTCAGGTTTTAAGAAATCACCTAATTATAAGTCATCAGACTCAGAAGAGCTATACTCCAGGGCACCGAAAGAACTGGCAGATATAATTGAGTCATCATGAATAATCTTTCATAGATTAAGGAGTACAGGAGGGGCACCAGAGAATTAGAGACAGGAAAATGATTTCCCATTTTTTTAAGGGAAGAAGAATATAAAGACTATAGGTTAGTGGACTTGATTTCAATTCCTGAAAAAATTATAAATGTAATACTGAAACTTCAAGAAAAAGGTGATCACAAAGAGCCAAGAAAATTTCATCAAGAATGTGTCATGCCAAAGTAGTAACATTTCTATTCCACCCTCCCTCTCTCCCAGCATTACTAAGAGGATATAGATAAGAGGAACGCTGTAGATACAATTTTCCTAGGTTTTCGCAAAGTGAAAGAAGCTCTCCAGTTGGGTGCTCTAGGGTGTTATTTAGAATTTTTGCCAATGATTTGGCTAATGTCCAGAGGAAGGCAACCAGAATGGCAATGGGTATTGAATTCTTATCATACAAAGCTAAGTTGAAGGAACAGGGTCTATTTATCCTGGAGGAGGGAAAATTTAGGAGGAACAGTATAACTGTCTTCAAGTATTTGGAGGGTTGTCACCTGGAAAACAGATTAAACCTGTTTTGCTTGGCCCACAGGGCAGAGCTTTGAGCAATGAGTGGAAGCTGAAAATAAATAAATATAGACTTGATGTAAAGAAAATTAGAGAGCTATGTGAAAGTAGAATGGGATATCTCTTCTGGAGGTCTTCCAGAAATGACTTAGAGGGCTATTGGTTGCAAATGTAGAAGAAATTCTTCTTTAGATATTGGTTAAATTAGATGGCTTTGGGAGTTTAGAACTCTGAAATTCTGGAAGATTGCAAGAAATGAATCACCTAGTACCTTTTTTCCCTAATCCTCAACGCTTAATAATCTTTGCTCAATCTCAACTTCCTTCAGACTCCCAGGACTAAATAAAATGCTCAAGGTGAATCTCCTGGTGCCATATACAAGGCTCTTGTTCTTAATTTCATGGCTTTAAGCTCTTTGGTATTTGTTCAAAATTTTCACAGTCTCCTTTAATTTAGCTTTTGATCTTTTCCTTAGAAGGATAGGTTTTTAACTGTGTGCATACTATTTCAGGCAAAGACCCTGCTTGCCTTTTTATAGGGGCTTACATCTCTAGGATGTGCTTTTTTCACTCTAGAAGCAGAGAGAGAAAAAGAGAATAAAAAAGAAGTTATGACTGCCCTGGAATGAGATGTAAATAGGGCATTAAGTGCAAAGTGTCTTCTAGTCATTGTGCCTTAAGGCCTGGGGAATACAAACACAAGCCAGCAAGACTGTCCCTGACCTTAAGGAGCTTACAGTCTAATGGAGGGAGGACAATACAAAAAAGGAGAGGTTGAAAATGGGAGGGAATCTTTCTGGGTGGCATGGCTTGGACCTACTGGCCAGAAAATGTATTTTCAGTGATTTTCTTTTCCTAATCAAGGTTCTTCCTGTTATTTCTTAATGTTCTGACATTTTTCCTGGAATTCTTAACTGATTCTAGTTCTTCAAGGAAGAAGCTGAATCTCCATCATCATCAATGATTATGAATTATCAATCAGAAAAATTTGAAAACATTTATTAAGTGCTTACTGTTTCAGACACCATGGTAGGCCCCAGAAATATAAAAATGAAATAGTTCTTGCCCTCAAGGAGCTTTTAGGGTAAACAACATGTACCTATGTCATCATCATAGGATCATAGAACTACCACTATCAAGGATAAGAAGCTAATTCTTCCAGCCACCTCATTTCACAGATGAAGAATTTTATAACAACAGTTGAGCCTTTTCAGTAGTGACTGACTCTTCATGACCCCATTTGCAGTCATTTCTTGGCAAAGATACTGAAGTAGTTTGCCATTTCCCTTTCCAGCTCATTTTACAGATGAGGAAACTGACGCAGACAGGGTTAAGTGATTTGCCCAGGGTCACGCTGCTAGTGTTCGAGAACACATTTGAACTCAGGTGTTCCTTACTAGAGGCCTGGCGTTCTATGCCATGTGGCTGAGGAGTGCAAACAAAGTGCAAACATTAAATGACTTATACAAGGTTGCACAAATTGTAAATGAAGTCAGGATTCCAGGCTAGGTCCTCAGACTCCATTTCTACGGTACCACCATTATCATAAACAGTTTACACGCGTGTGCTGCTTTATGGGTTGTATATTACCAAAAGATTGGAAGAAATTGACCACCTGGTACCTTTCTGCCTAATAATACTCCACTCTTTACAAGCTTTGCTCAATCTCAACCTCCTTCTAGCTCCCACGAGAATCTTAGCTGGGGGCGCTGCCCACACTGCCCCGTTCCTATTTTAGGGATGACAAATTGGAAGGGAACCACTTGGGACCAACAAGGAGGGAGGTGGAGAATCTGCGTCAACACTAGGCCTGGGGCGGGGTTAGACGAGCGCCTACATCGTGCGCGATAACGTAACGCGTGATGTCCGCCTATCGCTGGAAGGCGTACTGACAGGAGCGCAACCGGAAGCTCCCTAAGGAACGCTTCCGGCGCGCGCTGGTGGAAATCCAGGCAGTTTCTCGGTTACGATAGACGGACTCGGTTTCGGTTTCGGCTGTCCGCTGCAGTGGCGGTCTTAGGCGTCCGGACCCTTGAGTTTGGGCCTGGCTCGGGATGCGGCGTCCCTCCCCACTTTCTTAGGAAGCACCTCGGCCCGGCCCCAGCTCGGAGAGAGCGGGGCCGGCGGCCCCTTTACAGGCCTCTGTTCTCCCTAGCCGCTCGGTCCAGAAGGGCTCCTTTGTGTTCTGCGGCTGGGAGCAGTAGATTAATAAATGCAGAGATCGCTGAGACCAAAGCCCCGGGATAGAGAGGTCCCTTAACTTTGCTAGTTTAAACACGCGCCGTACCCCTAAAACTGGGCCAGCTGCCTGAGCCGGACTGAGCGTGGAGCTAGGCTTCTAACCACTTCTAACCACTAGGGGGCGGTGTCTCGCCGGGAGACGCCTAGGTCTGATGTGACCCTGCTTCTCCCTCCAGCCCCTCCGAATTAATTATGATGATACGTGGCCCATAGTAATTTGTGGGGCCCTGCCATATAAGCAGCAGATTAGGGGAAAGAGAACTGGAAGAACCCCTTACCTGTGGGACCTCTCCTCTAGAGGGGGAAGAGGGCTCCAGTTCCTTGTCTGAAATGGGAGGTTTCTAGTGCCCCTTCCAGTTACATAACCTTCATCCTAAGCCATCGACTTCCCAGAAGTAGTTTCCTTGTCTGAAAATGGGGGCAAATAGTACTGCCTACACCAAAGGGTTGTGGATAAAATTGCTTTGCCTTTTATTAACCCTGGGCAAGTCAACCTCATGTCTACCTCAGTTTCCTCATCTGTAAATTGTAGCACCTACCATCCAGGGTGATTTGTGAGGATCAAATGAGATACTTGTAAAGCCCTATATAAATAATAGCTATTGATTATTTTAGAAGAATAGGCGACCCAGCGCTATGGTGATGGAGGCTTGATGAGACATGCCAGGATAGTTTCTTGGTGATGCAGAAATACATTTTTGGGGAAAAGTTTTTTTTTTTTGAGCATAAAGATTATTTCCACATAGAACACAAAAAGAAGATTCTATATGAAACCATGAATATTCATTTCACATGGTTTGATTTTTTTTTGGAGAGTATATAATAAATTCTACATATTACTTTCAAAATTGCCCTTGTTGGTGCTTCCATCAATTTAGGTGGATTTTTAAAAAGTTTCAATTTTTTAAATTGCATCATGGCATCATTATTAATGATATAGGATATGTCTTATTACTTTCTCTAGAAAAGACTGAGTGTTATGGGAGCTTTTCTGTTGAAGATGAGGTGAGAGAGATTTTTTGATGTAACAGGAGGTGTGTTGTGCTCCCAAATCTCCTGAGACCTTTAAGAGAATATTGAGGCCTCTGGGCCTAAATCTTAAAGAAGTTAATATCAGTAAGTTTTCTGAGCCTGTCTCCAGTTTCCTAGAGGAATAGACAGTTTACTGAAGTAGAGGGAGTATAAGTGATCAAATGTAGGCAGGAGGTAACTTAAAATTCTTTCTTGATAGTTCTGTCTGTAGGACAACCTGCCTCTGAGCCACATAACTATCAAAAAGTGGGGAAACGGCAAGGATAAAGGCATATGTATGACCTAGAGTTGTAAGGGACCTTAAAAATAATATAGTCACTTTACAGAGGCAGCTAGGTGGTACAGTGGATAGAATACTGGGTTTGGGGTCAGGAGGATCTGAATTCAAATTTGGACACAAGCTGCGTGATCCTGGGCAAGTCACTTAACCTTTGTCTTCATCAGCGTAACAATAATTTGGCTAGCAGCTGCTGTTGAGGTGTAAGATCCAACAAGAACAGCAACAAGAGCTACCAGCACAAGTTCTTTTGATCTGCTTTACTAAAGGAAAGTAACTTTAAGGGGTTAACAATCTCACTTTAATGAAACATACAAATATCACTCAGTTCAGGGGAAAAAGCCAGCACCCTGAACTTCGGAGCAAATACAAACAAATTACAAACAGAGACAACATAAACAGACCAAATCACAATTCAGTTACCAGAGAAGAACCAATGGGTCTGGGTTAGCAAAGCTGGGGGGCTGTGACAAAGGTTTGCCCAGAGTCACACCCCACTCTTCCAGTAAGTGAGAGCCCCCAAGGAAAAACACCAACCTCTGAATTTATATACCCTGTTCAGGGTCAAAGGGCATCACAACATGGGACTCAAACCCATGTGGCCCAAAAGCTTCTGGCATCAAAAACATGTGACTCAAACTCATGTAAACTAGGCTTTCCCTTGAGGTGAGGAGATCATCAAAGACTCCTGATTTAATCAAAGAAACAAAGATGGAACTCATCAAGGGCACTTGATTAAATAAGTGGTCCAAAGAGAAAACAGTAAAAAAAAAAAAGTCCCACCTTAATTACTGATAAAATCAGTTTCTTCAACTGTGAAATGAAAATAACATCTTCCTCTCAGAGTTGTAAGGCTCAAATGAGAGAACGTTTGAAAAGCAGACAGTGCCTGGTACATAGTAGGAACTTAAATTTGTGGTTTTTTTCCCCTTCTTCCTTCCCTCCCTTCCTTCCTCATATCTGACACCTAGTACCTAGTTTAAAGTGATCTTTCCCTCTTTTAACATGTAGAACTTGTTGCCTATGCTATTAATTTGCCACAACTCATTTACTGTGCTATGTTGTTGTGATTTGTTCTTGTATATGTTTTTCCTCTACGGGTATGTTGTAAATTACTTAGAATCGCATTGTGTTGGAAGGAAATTTTGAAATCATCAAGACAAGCTCCCTTATTTTGCGTGCAAGGAAACAAGCCTAGAGAGATAATGTGCTTTATTATACAAGATGTCCCCAAAATCTTAGTACAGTTTTAAACTATTAAAGCTTAAATGCTTAAAGCTTAAAGCTTAAACCTTATCAAGTTTTAATAGCTTAAAACCGTACTAGACTTTTGGAATATCGTGTATTTCTATCTGTACTGCCCAGCACACATAACAAGTAGTCTATATTTTCTGATATTCAAAGTCGATGAGGTCTCTCTCATAGCCACTGTTTTCAAACTGTTTGGTCCCAGGACCTCACTGTTAAAGGGCCCTACCACCCACTCCCACCCTACACCCCTGGCCAAAACCTTTTGTTTATGTGGGACATATCTATTGATACTTAGCACATTAGAAATTAAAATGTCTTAGTATTATTATGAAAATAGTTTTGACTTCATATGATACTGGGGCCATTTCCCTTCAGAAGAAAGATCAGGACTCTTCTATCTCTGTATCTGAGTGCAGTTTCTACATGGGGATGAACTTAACACGTCTTTAGATCGCAATGATTCCCTCTTCTCCAACTCCCATCTTTGAGGGACCTAGAGCAGTGGGTCTGTTTGTTTTCCCATAGGAGAAATCTATAGAAAAGCATCTAGGAAAGTTAGGGATGAAACAAGAGGTGTAAGGAATATAAAAATTAGGAGAATAGGCAAATTGCATTCTCAACATGAGTTCGTGTAAGGGAAAGGTGGAACGAAGTATATAATCTACTTCTGGTCAGGGTGAATCTTGAATTGGAGTCACTCCTTAGGATACTTTGATGGTATTGTGACATCCATTGCATAATGGCTAACATAGCAGAGATCTTTAGGGGAATACAGACTCTTGGATGATTATTGAGAAGGGATCTAGACCTTCCTCCAACTCAACCTGAAACTTCAGATATCTTTCCCACCAAAAAAGCTCAGTAGAAATTTCCACACAGAGTTTAAAAGGGTTTTCTTCTTCATATTTTCCATACCTCCTGATTCTTTTCTGCCACCCAACTCCGACCTGATTTTCAGACTTAGAGCAATACCCATTATCTGTGAGACTACACTCCGGGCTAGAAATGTGTTTCTGGTGGACAATTTGGAAAAAGAAACTTACTTCCTTCAATGGAGACTGAGTATCAGGTCTTGGGGGTTCTAGCTCTTTTTGTGTGTCTTTTAAATTCTTGAATGATTTACTATAGAGTAGCTCCTTGTTGATTCATGATTATAAGGAATAGGAGAGTGGAGAGAAAGAATTTGGGGGTGGGAAACTCTTTCCTTTCCTGTCCTCTTTCGTTAAGAAGTAATTTATTTTAGGTGCTGCTAGTTCTGCATAAACCACCAGGTGGCTCCTGAGTCCTATAAATTATTTACCGGGAAAGGTTCTTTTTAGCATCTACTTGTGTATAGGTATGTGCACCTGTTAGCTTCTGGAAAGTGAGAATGGAAAGTAGAGAGGGAAGCTTAAAAAAAATAAAGCCTAGCTGTGGATGTGTGAAGGATTAAAGGAAAGCCATATTGTGTTTTATACTTCTTCCAGTCATCTTCCACTCTTTACTCTTTATCAACACTCTTCCTCCAATATATATTGATCATTTGCCAAGTTTTGTGCATTCTATCTCAACAGCTTTTCTCGTAACCAACACCTTTTTTGCCACTCACAACCACTGTCTCAGCTCCCTCATCCTGTCTCCCTGGACTATTTCAATAGCTGTCAAATTGGACTTCCTGCCTAAAGCCTCCAATTCATGTGCCACACATCTTCCAAAGTAATACCGCTAAAGCATATATCTTAGTATGTCAGACTGCTCAAAACAGCTCCATTCATTCCTTAATGCTTTGAGGATCAAATAAAAACTCCTTTGTCATGTGAGAGAAATGATTATTTTTCTCTTATAGTAACAACCAATTATTGAATTAGGACTAAGATTTTTTTTCCCTTTTCTTCTTCCTCATTCAGGCAGTCTTTGAAGTGCAGGGCTGATAATGAGAGGGAAAACTCAGGTTTGTTCAAAAGGTAAAGAAATTTTAGTTTAGGTGCATTGATGGATTCAGGCCCATTGTGGGTCTGGGTAAAAGTGGATTCCCACTTTTGTCTAGATTACACTAGATGAGGTGATATGGTTATAGATAAGTCTCTTTGAACAAGACTGAGTAATCAAAGTAATGTCCCCCAGGCCCTCATTATAATATTAATTCTTCCCTTACTTGTTAACCAATCAGAGTTGATGGCCACCCTCAGGACCACCCACTCTTCCAAGGACATATAAGGGTTGAAGGGTTCCACGAGGGGTCTTAGGCATTCAAGAGTGCCATTAAACCTTTTATTAATTATATCCTAGCATGATTAACAAAACGATTAATTACCCAGAAACTATGTCTCTTGAACTTTTTATGTCATACATGTAAAATCCTTCATACCCTTGCCTACCTTTCCAGCCTGATTATACCCTACTTCTCTTCATACTTCGTGCTCCAGTTCCTCACACATGACACTCCATTTCTTGTCTGCCATTGCAGGCTATGTCCTTCATTCCTGGAACACACGACTTCCTCATTTCTGCCTCTTAGAAATGCTATCTCCCTTCAAAACTTAGCTCAGTATACCTCCAAGAAGAGAACTTTTCTGATCCCTCACTCAGCTGCTAATACCCCATGGAATTACTTAATATTTGTTTTGCATACATCTTGTGTTTATATATATATGTATATATCCATCTATCCATATATATATATGTGTGTGTGTGTATATATATGTATATATACATATACGTATTTTCTGGAATATGAACTATTTGAGGGTAGGGACTGTTTTGGAGTTTATCTTTGTATCTCCAGCACCTAGCACAGTACCTGGCATGTAGCAGGAGCTTCCTAAAAGCTTGTTGATTGATTATATAATAAAATCCTCAGTAATAAAATGTATCTTTTCACTTTCTTAGTCTAGGAGCTCCTTAGGGCCAGGAAAGTTATCTCTTCCTTTTCATAGACCTAATACAGACCACAGTGTTATTTGCTTGCCATGGGGCCTCAATATATCTTGTTCACAGACTGGCTATTGGGGATTCAAATGTTCAGGATGTAAAGGGAAACAGAAGGAGGCTTTAATTACTGGATTGTATGAATTTGACATGAATGTTGAAATATAGAGCCCCTTATCTACCTACACAGAAACCTATAGAATGAAAAATAATATAGTGTGATGATAATACCACCTCTGTTCTATGTTTAATCTTTCCCTCTCTAACATGCAATCCTAGATTTCTTCATTCAGTTGATAGACTGAAGAGTATTAGGTAATATGTGGGTAGGGGTAAGGAATATAGTATTTTGAAGGAAGGTTAGCAAATGATGTTTTGACTACAAACCCTAAATCCTAATCTCCAGCTTTCAGCTCCTTTTTTCATAGAAAATACCTAGCACAGCAATGGGTAACCGTTTACAATTCCTGGGTAGAAGAGGTCAGAGCTTTAAAAATCTCATTCCATACCAGAAAAGCTTCTTTTTTAGAGCAAACCATTCAAAAACATTTAAGCTGCTTAACTATTCGATTCAGCAAACACTGATTAAGTTTCTTCTGTGTACAAAGCCCTAATCTAGGCCTTGTTTTAGGAACCGAGAAGACTACAAGGACGAATCATTGGAACAACGTCCTAATACATCTTTCCACCTCCACTCTCTGGCCCCAGTCAGTACATTCTTGACACCACTGCCAGAATAATTTTTCTTATGCATAGATGTAGTCATAATCCTAACTCTATCATTTCAGTCCCATTGGAATGCAAGGTCCTTAAGGGCTGGGCCTTTTTTAACTTTTTTTTTTTTTAATCCTCAACACTTAGCAGAGTGACTGGGTCATGGTAGGCCTTAGTAAATACTATAACTGACTGACTGGTCATATTACTCCTTTGCTTAACAAATAGCACTGGGTCTCTACTTTTCTAGTCTCATTTCATATTACTTTCCTCCATATAGTCTATGCTACAGCCAACCACAGAGGCAACTGAGTGCTGGGCCTGGAGTCAGAAAGACTCATCTTCCTGAGTTCAAATCTGGCCTCAGACGTCTATTTACTAGCTATGTGACCCTGGGCAAGTCACTTAACCCCATTTGCCTCAGTTTCTTTATCTATAAAATGAGCTGGAGAAGGAAATGACAAACTGCTCCAGTATCTTTGCCAAGAAAAACCCAAATGGGGTCACAGAGAGTTGGATGTGACTGAAAATTACTAAACAACAACAATAATAACAAAAAAGAGCCAACTAACCCAAATGTCCTATTTTCATACCTCTGTGCCTTGGTTTGGGTCGTTCCCTATGCCTGGCATGCCTTCCCACTTTCTCTTTATTTGTTGAATTCTTACCCATTATTTAAAGCTTAAATCAAAAGCTGCTTCCTCGACAAAATCAATTTTCTTTACATTTTACATCGTGCTTTGTTTTGCTTTTCCATAATGCATACTCATACAAATAAAAGATTTCCCTTCAGTATTACATTTTCATGTAATCTATATCTTCTTGGTCATCATGATACCAAGCCTTGTTCACTTGAGCCATCATCTTCATCTTCAGTTCCTCTGTGCGAGAACCTTGGACTCTGCCCAGAGTCACCCTGGACTCTGATTGGCAAGCTTCAGATTCAGACCTAACTTTCTGACTTCCTTCACCCTTTATGTACAGTCTTCCTCCTTTAGAATGTAAGCTCCTTGTAGCCCAGGACTGTCTTGTTTGCTCACCCTTGTATCTTTAGCACTCACTATAATGCCTGGCATATAACAAGTGCTAAATAAGTGCTTAATAAATATCTGTCTGCCTGTCTATCTGAATGCCTAGCTAATCTATGTGTGTTTAGGTAATTTCCTATGCTAGACTATGAGCACTATTGGAGAAAGGACTCTGTCTTAGGGAGACATCATACCTTCTCTGACATTTAGTGTACCACTTAGTAAATAAGTGGTAGACACCTAATGCATGTTTTATTGAATGAACAAATGAATGAATGCTTGGCCTTTGAATGTAGCCACTGCTTGATTTGATTATCATGTTCCTTTTCCTGGTCATTGGCACTAAATATGACCTCAGCCCATCTTAAGTATTTATCCCTCCTTCCGCCTGGCCTTTGATGTTGACCTTCACTTAACATATTTTAGGCTCCTCTATTTAGCCACAACTTTTGCGCAGTCTACCTATTAATTCTACAGTTTTTGTTTGAACTAAGTCTGCTGTAAGAGACAAGTTTTTCAAACTATTCAGCTCCGTAAAACCCAAGGAAGGTGAGTGAGAGCTATGGAGAAAAGAGTGGAAAAACATTTAAGAACTCATCAACCCAGCTTGCCCAGCTTTGAGTGGAGGTGGGGGCATTAAGGAGAGTGAACATTCTGTCATATGTTTGCGTTTTCTATTCTGTGACTATGGCTATAAGCCTAGGGGTTACATCTGCCAAGTGGCTAAAACACTACCATTAATTTTTTTTCCTAGTTACACTTAAGCATATTCTTATTTGTCTAGATTCAGTTGACTTCCAAAAGAGTTGAAAGTGATATTGTGTTTGGGTGACACATCCTGGTAGAGTTTGTACTGACCAAAGCCAGCTCTGTAGCTGGCCAGCTAAAAGCACTTGACAAGGATCAAACAGTGGCTCGGCTGGAAATACAACACAGCAAGTTCTAATGCTTTATTCTGTGTTCTAACCTTAAATTAATGCTTCTCTCTCCTCTTCTAATTAAATGTAGAAACATATTCAAGGCAAGTCAAGCAGTAAATGGCATATTACCTTCTAAGTCCCAAGATTGGGAGGATGGGGAATGATGGTGTTAATAGACAGAAGACATAGCCCAGAAGAGATTAGAATCTATTTGGAGACTCAGGTTTAGAGTTATGTTTTGTGGCTAAAATATCAAGTGAGTATTTATCAAGCAACTGATAGGAGCATGTGTAAATAACCATTGTTTCTATTCTGGCCAGAGACTCCCAGAGTCTTCCTCTCCCAATCTGATTCATTTATGAAGGCAAACTAGGTCATCTTTTGTCTCCATTCTTACCCATCCTTTAATTACTGAATGGGCATTACCTTAGACAAACTGAGTCCTGGGAAAAATCTTAGCTTTAAAAGGCCAAGGTTTCCCTCTGCATCTGGGGCCATCACTAGTCATCTTGACTATGTTTTGCCACTGGTTTCCGATGATTCTGGAGGAGAGAGTGGGGCTGATGACTTTACACAGTTTTACTTCGCTTAAATCCAATTCACTCGCAAGTCAAGACATCATTGCTCCCGATGTCACTGGTCTTCTTTGAGAATGAAGGATGAACAACGAAAAGTACGAGCATATTCAGATATGTACATATATACATAGTAGATAAGTAGGCATATATGTATGTATACACTTAAGAAACATTATTTTAATATTTCTGTTTAATTATATTTATTTGGCTGTATTGTCTTCATTGGAATGTGATTATATGATGTAAAAGCCTAGCAAATTCAGTAAAAAGTAACAGTTTATAAGACACCTGTAAGTCTCATTGACACAAGATTAATTAATTCCTCAGAATTTACTTTCTTATCTTTGTGACTGCTAGCTTTATGTGACATACAACAGTAAATCATCCCATGTTGCATTTGCGGTAATCTTTGTTTACCAAGTAAAACTCAAGTTTATTTGGTAATAAATTTGGCAATAATTTATTTGGTATTTGTTATAATATTGTAGTTTGTTAATCATAAAGATTCATTATCATCTATGATTTTTCAAACTATAGGTCTGACAACACAGCAATAAGGGCTTACATGGCTAGCATTTGTATTCTTCAAGGTGCCTTCCACCTGTAAGCTAATTTTATGGTGGATGTGAAACTATGATAAGCACCTGTCATTCAATTTTATTGCTACTTTGGAATATAATGAATGGTATATATATACATGTGCTTATCTAAAACAGCACTTATTTTCCTACTGTTTCACATAGAATTAGAAAATATCAGAATTAGAAGGGATCTCACCCATAAGCAAACAAAATCCCTTGTACAGCATCCCTGGAAAATGGTCATCCAGCTTTTGCATGAAGAAATTCACTGAAAAGTAATCCACTATGTCTTAAGGCAGCCTAATCCATGACAACTCTGATGGAATCTTAAATTAAGTAATCCTAAATAATTTACCTCTGTACCTTCCATTTATTACTCCTGGAACCAAGAATGTACCAAATATTTATCTCTATCTGTTTACATGTATGTATATACATGCATATATAATACATACATACATATATACATATGTGTGTATATATGCACACGCACACACATACACACATATATATTAAGACACACAGAGAGAGATAATCTTGTTCTTCTAACATTTTGTTGGTACCAATGTATAAAATGGACTGTCATCTATCATTTTCATTACATGACTGCCATTATTCACCCTCTCTCACATAGTGTCATGTTGGGTGCCACCAGTGCCCTGGCCTTTTCCAACAAGCCGCTCAGTATCCAGGGGTTGCCTTTATCTGTATTAGAGACTCAGGCTGCAGGCTCCTTCTGTTCTTCCCCACCCCCACCCCCTGGCAGATGTTCTTGCCAAATAGAATTGTACCATTGGAATTCAGTTATGATGATGCCCTAGAGGTTGGGAGTTATTCATCATGTGTAGTAAGGTCCTGTGGAAAAAGCTGGCCATGTCAGATTAGAAGTAACAACAACTTTCTAAGGTTAAGGAAGAAGAGATTTATACTCTTACCGCAATCCCTTCAGCTTTCAGTGAGCATCCAATCTCAGTATTTTATTGTCTCATAACTATCCTCCCTTTTATGGTCAAACCCTTGAGAAGGCCATCTATAATCAATGTTTCAATTTTGTTTTACTTCTTATTCTCGTCTTAACACTTTTACAGTTTGGCTTTCGAGCTTATCATTCAATGTCAAAACTAATAGCCTTATCTCAGTCCTAATTCTTCTTGACCGATCTGCAGCCTGTGACACCATTAACCACCTTCTTCTCCTTGGTACACTCTTTTCTCTAAGTTTCCGTGACACTGCTCTATCCTGGTTCTTCTCCTATCTGTCTTCTACCTCCTCACTCTCCTTTGCTCAGTCTTAGGTCATGTCTGCTAGCGGTGGGTGTTCCTCTGGCCTCTGTCCTGGGCCATCTTCTTCTTCTTCTTCTTCTTCTTCTTCTTCTTCTTCTTCTTCTTCTTCTTCTTCTTCTTCTTCTATAAAGGATGCTAACAAAAGTCTTAGTGCAATTTTAAGCATTGAAAACATTAGAAGAATAAATGTTACAAATTAGCAAAAATTGAAAGGTTGATAATATAAAATTTTAAAATATTGGCATTTTCTTTATTAAAATTCAATATAACCACTATCTTGTGCTATACAACATTTTAAGTGATTTCTGAACTTTGTAAAACTTTCATCACTTGTTGTTCAGTCACTGAAAGGATTGCTTCTGTAGTTCTATCTTTAAGATCATCCAAAATATAAGGTTTTGGTGCATACATGACAGTTTTGATATGACCAAACATGAAAAAGTCTAATAGAGATGGCCAAGCAAGAGGACCTCCTCTATTAATCCACCTGACTGAGAAAGTGTAATTCAGAAACTCACACATGTAATGCATAATGAAAGGGTGCCCCATCTTGTTAAAATCAAAAGTTTCAAAATTATTATTCAAAATTTGCAAAACTAAATATGCTTAAATAATTTAAATAGTTAATCTTTCAAATGATTTTTATAAGTTTGTAATATTTATACTTCCGAAATTATTAAAGCTTAAAATTACACTATGACTTTTGATATTTAATCTATTTTTTCACTTGGTGATCTCATCTGCTTCCATGAATTCAATTATCTCTATGCTTATGATTCTCAAATTTCTTTATCCAACCTTAACCTGACCTCCAGTCTCATATCTTCAACATCCTATTGCACATTGGGAATTGGATGTCCAATATTAGACATCTCTAACTGAGTCCCCTCTCCTTACCCACCATCCAATCTGTTACCAAGTCCCATGGATTCTACCTTTGTAATATGTTGTATACCCTCCTCCCTTCCTTCTATAAGGGAATGTTTCCAATTCCCTTTAATGTTAGTTTCCTTCCATTGATTATCTTCAATTTATTGTATGTGCATATTATACACATATGTATACATGTGTGTATATATCTTGTTTGTACCTAGTTGTTTGTATGTTGTCTTCTCCCATTAGACTGTGAGTTCCTTAAGAGAAAAAACCGTCTTTCCCCTTTCTTTTTATTCTCAGCACTGGCAAGTATAAACAATTAAAAAATGCTTATTGATTGGTAAGGGCCAAGGCTATAAATGTTAGCATGAATTCTTTAATTATTAAATAGACATGTGAACACAGAGAATTTTAAGCAACAGACAGGGCTGAAAGATGCCAGATATGCTTTTCACAAGGATCTCAGCACAGAAGAGAGAGGGAGGGAGGGAACAAGCATTTATGAAGCACCTACTATGTGCTGGTCAGATGTTACCTCATTTGATGCTAATAACAACCCTGTGAGGGAGGTGCTAAGAAACAACGTACCATAGTGGAGGTGAGGCAGTGCATAAATTAAAACTATAAAGTGGAGAGATGACTAAGGAGACAGACTGACTGTAGAGTCCAAGTAGCACATCTCATTTTGCAACCAAAATCCCAGAGGCTAGTTTGTTCAAGGATTACTCCTTAAGTGGCCTCGGTAGCAGCATGGATTCTTGAAATGTGTGTGTGTGTGTGTGTGTGTGTGTGTGTGTGTGTGTGTGTGTGTGTGTGTGTGTGTGTGTGTGAGAGAGAGAGAGAGAGAGAGAGAGAGAGAGAGAGAGAGTAGAAATCTACCTTAGGTGGTTTCAGCATTTACTTCTGCAGATGTTCTCAGAAACCAGTACCAAGTCAGCAGGTGTATATTGTGGCTACCAAATTGTAGAAGACCTAGAAGCCTTCAAGCTATCCAATATAGAACTTCCAATAATGGGAAGAAGGAAAAAAACAAATTTCATGGGCTCATAACCTTGAGCTGAGGGTTACTGATGTCCTGACAGAGCATTCTAGAGCCCTGTTTTTATTTGGGCCAAATTACTCTTGCTGATGATTTACTGTTTATGTAGATAGTATCATAGACTCTCTGCTTCATATCTACCTTGTACTTGATATAATAAAGAAAGATGTCACCCATTAGCATTTCCTCTGAGGCCAGACATGTTGGGGGAGGTGGTAATCAGCTCTTGAAACATTTGTTCCAAATCTGAATCTTTTTTTTTTTGTAGATAGGCCTATCTGTTTCCTGTTCTGTAAGGAGCCGCAGTTGCTTTGAATAACTTCTTCAATTAGAAACAAACAAAGCCACTACTGATTTATAGAACCAAATTGCTGTGGTAAGGGGAATAATTAAATCTCAGTAGACCCTGTCTTGCACGTTAAAAAAAATCCACAACTGCCTTACCTCCTTTTCTAGTAATACACAGCCTCACTAATGCCATTGCTGGTAAAAATTCTATGGCCTGCTTATATGATTATTTTCATTATTGATTATTTTGATTATATACATTGATTATTTTTATTGCCTTTTATTGCCTCCTATCCTGATTTATTTATTATGTCTTTCTGGCTCAGCTGTGACCTTTGTCCATGTAGCCCAAGTATTAAACCACTGATCACTTCCTCTGTCCTAGTCCATTGTTTAGCTTTTTGTAAATTTTTTTTGTTGTTGCAAGCTTGTTCATTTTTAAAGAGCCTAAGAAATATGAATTAAAATAGGAGTTTTACACTAAAAGAAAAGGGTATAAGTTAAAGAAAACTTTTAAGAATTCGTGGGTCACTTCTTTACCTTTAAAATAATACATTACTCATGACCAACTTAGGCCACCAGAAAACTATTCCAGGTTTGATTAACTCTGAGTCAGCATCCATAACTCCTAATCTCTGAATGATATGTTTCTTTTGAGAACAACCAAAAGAGGCATGTGTTCAAAGGAACAGATGTTTAATTAAATGACACAGCAAAATAAATGACAAGTAATGTCCCCTCGACTCTCCTCCTCCTCTCCCCTATTCTTCTCCCCTCCCTTGTACATACAGGGATGGAAAGATATGTAAGGAGCATATATGGAAGGTCACATTATTAGGGAACATGTATGGTCAGGGAATCTAGTTGGAGGGTGAAATGCATAGGAAATATGTGTTGCCAGTGAACATGCATGACTAGGAAATCCATACTTGCAACGTTGTGGTCACTGATGTCTTCATCAGACTGCTTTCTGCTGGGCGGCTCTCGGCAAGTTGTTTTCTGCTTTCAGCAGGGTTGCGATTGTTCTCTGCTGCCATCTGCTGGTCTTCAG
Organism: Phalanger gymnotis; assembly: GCA_028646595.1. Lineage (NCBI taxonomy): Eukaryota > Metazoa > Chordata > Mammalia > Diprotodontia > Phalangeridae > Phalanger > Phalanger gymnotis. The sequence continues at coordinate 701,653,941 of CM053622.1, read as the reverse complement.
GCGTGATGTGGCTTTTCTCTACTGAAGGGTCAGCCAGCTCTTTAGCATATAGCCTCAAGGTCTAGTTCTTTTTTTTTTTAATTTTATTTATTTATTTATTTTATTTTAAAGACAGTTCCCAGCCAAACACTCTTACCAGGTGGTTAGAGAAACCATTGGCTCACTTAATTTTGTCTTTTGAACACTTAGATTTTATTTGAATGATCACTCTAGGAGTTCGCTCCCTTATTTGATTTTAAGTTAGAAAATCACTTTTTCAATTAATCCTGGGCTCTAGAAATCACCATTCCAGGAGATTTAATTAACAAGGCTGGAAGGACTGAGCAGAACTGATTTGGTTTTTTGGTCTTACATTCCTGCCAGCAACATAATCACTACTCTGCCGTGTTGGCAGTTTCGTTATTCTAATCTTGGCTTACATTATATACTTCTAGGAGAGAATCATCCCTTCTGCACCCAGTTGTTGTTGTTCAGTTGTTTGGACCATGTCTTTTTTCTCTTTGTGACCCCGTTTTGGGGTTTTCCTGGCAAAGATACTGGAGTGATTTGCCATTTCCTTCTCCAGCTCATTTTGCAGATATGGAAACTGAGGCTAAAAGGGTTAAGTGACTTGCCCAGGGTCACACAGCTAGTAAGTCTGAGGCCAGATTTGAACTCAGGAAGATGAATCTTCCTGACTTCAGGCCCAGCACTCTATGCACTATGGCACCACCTAGCTGGCTCTCTGCATTCAATAGGAACTCCAAAATTCCTTTGTGATTTTAGTTAATTTGATCCTGTCAAGGATCAAGGAAGCTATAGTTTGGATACCTAGACTACAGGAAATAATCATAGAATCAGACTATAGATTTAAAGCTGGAAGGACCTTGCAGGTCATCTATCCCAACTCTTTTATTTTATAGATTAAGGAAACTGAGGCCAGAAAAGTTATGCATCTTGCCAAGGTCATACGAGTAGGAAGTGTGAACTTGAAAGCAGGTCCTCTGCCTCCAAAGTCATCACTCTTCTCTACTTACCATGGTTAAGTAGGATTGGAATTTGTTGTGTCTTAATCAAAGCAAGAGTTTGTGAAACTGACAAACTTTTTATTTTTGTAAGTGCAGTACAATAAACATATTTATGTTCAATACAACAAACTAATTCATTGGAATATTTTTGTTGCCTTTTCTTCAATGCTTTTCTTTGAGGTGCTGTTTAGTATGGGGTTCACATTCAACTGATTGAACCTAAGGAGAAGTTGTGGTGAATGAGTGTGAGAAATAATTTATTCAGGCTCAGCAGAAGTAAAGATAAAAGAAATAAAATTTACTAACACAATTTCAGCAATGAGTGCCTCATAAAATAGGCACACCGTTATACAAACAAAAGCAAGCCTGAATACCTATACCTGACTGCAAAGTCCCTCCCCGTCTCCCCATTGGCTGGGTAACACAGGGGGTACAACCTTCAGATATGCTACTACATAGTTCCCTCTAACATGTTTCCATCTTCTGTTACATACATTGTATGACCATTAAAATTAACCTTTAGCCCTCCCAGAAGAGGAGAAATTAACATTCATGAGCTTATTATGCATGAGCATTCTAAGCAAGACAACTTTTACTTAGCCAACTTCCAACCTCTAAACAAGATAAAAACCAGTCGGATCCCTGCTTTGTGTGCTATCTTCTGTGTGAGACATAACTCCTTGGTTACGTCTACTGTTCTGCTTATTGTTATTCTGAATTTAAAGAAACGTTTCTCTGTTATATCTCTCAATTTCCCTCTTTTTCGGCTAGAAGATGATCTAGCACTAATCTATGTTGATAGTGTCTTCTACAATCCATTTATTTTCCTACATTTGCTACAAGTCAAAGGACTTTCTGGTATGTATGGATCCCCTAGATTTCATAATTCATATATTATATCATTTCTGTGGAAACAAAAGCTTTAATCATTCCTCAAAATGAGTGAAACTGGTTCTTGGATTCTATAATGTTGTCTCTATATACGCTAAATAATTCATTTAAAAGAATCAGGCTCTCTGATTAATTTTCTGATGCAAAGTCATGCTTTTGTTTATTTGTTAGTTTAAGTTGGTAAGTTTGCTAATACAAGTTGCTGACTAAAAGCTGTGGTTTTTACCATGTATTAAAACTCAGAATTTAAAATTCATTAAACAGATATTTTTATGTTTCAGAGTTTGGTCATATTAAATATGAGTCATTTTTATTTTTGGCTAGATCTTCATAGAAAACTACAGGAATTTATTTTTCTTATTTAAACAAGACTTTCCACTGGGACTCCATCTTCTTTGGACATCAGCTCTGAGGGAGTCTCAAGATTGTTTGGCTTTACTTTACTTTGTGTTTACTTTAAGAACATTAGGTTACAACTAAAGTGATGCTTAGGAACATTTTTGGAAATTCTCATTGTTACTAGGAGTTCTATGAATGGTTATATAAAAATCTTTTTTTTCTTCTCATGGATCTCACATTTGTATCAGCAAAGTAATTGCAGCTTTAACAAGTACTGAAATGTCAAATTATTCAGATTAAAATAATGCTTAAAGTTTCTTGGAAAAAAAAGGCCATTTCATATGTACTGAAGAAATTCAGTGGTGAGCGTAGATGGGAAAGTAGAAAACATGGAGGCATGTCAGATGACCTTGAAGTGAACATGACCATTGGACCTTGCTTAGCAGAAATAAACTGCCCCAGAGTGTACTGGACTATCTGGGTGTACCTAGCTCATGTTCTACATAGTCTATGATGGTGATTGTAGCCAGAGAAATTAGGAAGAGGTACTTATTGGGCTTTATGTCATTTAAAGGTACAGGGATACTAGAAGCCTCCTTTATTCTTACACCCTGGGTTTTCCTCTTACCTGCTGCCTCTTGACTTTGAAGCCTACTTAATGTCTTTGCCCTGATTGAGAAACTATTTCTGATGGTGGCAGCTCAGTTTTTCCCACCTACCTCTTACTTTTGTTTCTCAGCGTCCCAGACTTATTTCCTACTGCATGACATATTCTATCACTGGATCTAAAATATCGTATTGTTCAGGGACAGCTAGTTTCACTCCTTTTATGTTCATTTCTTCCTTTTGGTTTTCCCATGGTTGCATTATATATTTTTTATGTTGTTTATTTAACAACATTAAGATTTTTCACAGAAATTAATAAAAGGCTTACTATGTGACTGGGTTCTAGAAGGTTACCTTGGGCTCTCAAAGTGGGTACTAGTGCAATACAAACTCGGGAACGTTCTACCTAGGTGAAAAGTCACCAAGACTAGGTACTTTGACAGATTGTGTGTATGTTGTTTGAGGGTTAGTGGGTCTAAGTATAGAATGGTTCACCACTAGAAGGTTAGCCACTAGGTCGGATTTTTGGGGCGTGTGTAGGTAGTAGAGTGCCAGGCCTAAATTCAAATCTGGCCTCAAACACATACTATCTATGTGACCCTGGGCAAGTCACTCAACCCTGTTTGCCTCAGTTTTCTCATCTACAAAATGAGCTGGAGAAGGAAACGGCAAACCACTCCAGTATCTCTGTCAAGAAAATTCCAAATGGGGTAATGAAAAGTTAGAAATGACTGAAAAATGACTGAACCAAAAAATAAACAAACATATTTTTAGGCCATGACAGCCCATGGAATAGATAAAATTACAAAATGGACTTCAAATCTATAAGATTCTCTTTGGCTCCTACAATCACAGTGGCAGAGAAGAGAGGGAAATATTCCAAAGAACTATATAACTATTTTACTGTGTAAATATTAATTTTGCTGTGTGGCACTATGTGCAACATTCTTCTGACAACCAATGAGTAGGTGCTACTGGAGAAGCTAAACCAAATCTGCATGGCGGTTATATTGGCACCTTCAAGATATTAGGAGAACAAAATGAAGGCCTGGAGCATAGTATATCTTCTAGGAAAGAAAGATTCATGGGGAAATATGGAAAATGATTATAGAGAATGAGAAAGCATGGGTGGAGTGAATGAGTGAAAAAGCATTCATCAAATGTTTACCATATGCCATGTACTTTGTTATAAGCTGAGAATACAAATGCAAGCAAGTATGATAGCCCCTGCCCTCAGGGAGTTTATATTCTAATGGGGGCAAGACAACATATAAAGGGGAAATAGAAAGATCGGGGGAAGGGAGTAATGCTGTATGGGAATGGATAAGAAGTGACATGGCTTCCTAGTTCTGGTCTACATAAGACAAAAGCTCTCTTATTAGAGCCCAGAGTCCCAAGTACACAGTCCAGCCTCTAGGAAGTAGATGAAGATGACTCAGGTTTAGGTGTTATGGTTTTGAGAGAAAGCACCAAAGATTGAAGAGATTGTGAATCCACTGAAATAAAAGCATGAAATGCCCAACACTGTGCCAGGCACTATGGTGAATGAAAATGGTAAGTATATGTTATTTCTTGACTTCCAGAAATGGAGATATAAATAATATGAGAAGTGATAACAAAGTATACACATACATGAGATGTCTTTGTAGTATATAACCACCAGGTGGTGTGGTGTATAAACTTCTGGGCCTGGAGTCAGGAAGACTCATCTTTCTGAGTTCAAATCTGGCCACAGACATTTACTAGCTGTGTGGGTGAGTAACTTAACCCTATTAGCCTCAGTTTCCTCATCTGTAAAGTAAGTTGGAGAAGGAAATGGCAAATCACTCCAGTATCTTTGCTAAGAAAACCCTAAATGGAGTAATGGAGAGTCAGACATAATTGAAACAACTGAACAACAACAAAACATTTCAAAACGATAATATGAAGTTGTATGGTGCACTCCAGGTTAGTTCTGGAGTTTGATTCTTTATAACAATCATGTGAGCTAGTAGGATGTATACTCTTATTTGCATCTTACAAATGAGGCAGTTGGAATGGAAAAATTTCAATGATTCATCTAAAGTTATATTGTAGTGAGTGGTAGAATACTATTCCAATCCAAATCTTCTTACTTCAAGCCCAGTGCTTGTTCTACTGTATGACGCTGCATCTCTAACAATATAAACAATAGGAATGTTGTTGTTCAGTCATTTCGGAAAAATGGAAAGTGAGATAATAGTCCAGGGTTAGTGGGCAGGTATGGCGATGAGTTGAAAATCTCTTGCAGTCACTTGATCATCAATACATAGAAGCTGTTATTTTAATTTAATACAAATTGAAGACTAATAACTATTTGAAAACTTATTACCTGCTAACTTTCTATTACTGTAACTCAAGTCACCAGCACTTACCTTGGTAGTGTACTTTCCAGGGATGTACGTATTGATAATGAGGTTCATGCATGCATGGTCAGAGACAGCTCCATCGTTCAGATTTTTGTGGTTCTGACTAGATGTAAGTGCTGAGTTCTGAGCATCATGTGCAGCAGAAGAGAAAGAGTGATGATGGAAGAGGAAGACACAACGGATGACTCTACAATCTCATGGGGGAAAGAGACTAATAATTATGAATCGGTCAGTCAATCAACACATAAACGGAAGCTGAAAAGGAGGGAGGGAGCTTACCTGGCCCAGGGGTATGATAAAGTCTTAGCCAGGTGGGAAATGATGAGGTGTCTGCCCTGTCCTCTCCCTCTCCTTAAATAGAGATCTGGGAGGGCCTTTCCAATGTCCAGCCTTCGCACTCTCCATTCAGATGGAAGGAGTGGCCCAAGGGGCAGGGGGTACTGAGGATGTGTGAGTTTCAGAGTTGATTCGATCTTGGAGGAAGATGAATTTCTGGAAATAATTGAGAAGACCAATGGGACAGCCAAGTGGGAAATGATATAATAATGAAAGACACAAGTGTATAAACAGATACATAATCATAGGTATACAATTTATCTATAAGCACTAATTATTTAGCTACTGTTTGCTGGGTGCTGGGGTAGAAAGACAAAAAGGAAATAATCCGAGCTCTCGAGAAGCTTATATTAGAAAGGGTTAAAACTGTTTGTATACATATAAGTAACAACAATGATAATAACTAGCATTTATATAGCACTTCAAAGTTTGCAAAGTGCTTTGTAAATATTCATTTTATCCTCACAACAACCCTGGGAGTTAATTGATATTATTACCATCATTTTATGGATGACAAAACTGAGGAAGACAAAGGCTAAGTGACTTGTCCAGGGTCACACACCTAGTAAGTGTCCTGACCCAGGACCAATTCTCTATCCATTGTGCTATCTATACAAGATAATTTTGTAGTGGAGGCCTTGAAATTTCAATTCAACATTTATTGTACACCTAATATGTGTCAAACACTGTGCTATGTGTTGAAGATAAAGGGTCCAAAACATGGCCCGTTCTCTTAAGGAGCTTACATTCTAGTAGGAGATACATGTATAGCTAAGTAAGTATAGGAAAATCTGAGGAGGGACGGAATGCTCATAGCAAGTGAGGTTGGGGGAATGGTGTCAGGAAAGGATTCCCATATAAGAGAGCTTAAGCTTGATCTGAGCCGTGGAGGAAACTAAGAATTCTAAGGGTGACACGGTGGCATAACAGAGGTAAGAGATTCAATGTTGAGTTCTAGGAACAAAGCAAGCATCGTACTCAAAATGAGAGCTGAAGATAATTCTTGCTTCTGTATCATAAGACAGCCTGGAGAAGGGAGAGGCTGGATGTAGAGAGGCCAACAAGGAGACTATCAGAATCATCCATGCATGAGCTGGCTCTATCAAAAATCATATCCAGACAGGATAGACTATTGAGTAATCCGGCATTTATTCACTGGTCTCCTGGCTAGCCTATACTTTTTGGCACTACTGGGGGTTGGAGAAAAAAAAAGATATGCAACCACAGCGGCCTGATACTCCTGGAAATTCTACAAAGTGGCCAGGCAGGTTGGGAATGTGCCTATTGTGTAGAAATAGCGAGGGCTGATCATGTATAATTGTGTCCAGTCTGTTTTAAATTCATAGTTCTACAAAGTGATATAATGGGATCTTGGAGAAGCAGCTTTTGGCTCCTTATAAGCGTATTTGAAAGCAAGTAATTGAGCCATAGTTTTAGTTAATAAAAACAGCTGCCAACCAAACATGTTGGTTTGACAGTAGTAAGAGTTCTGTTTTATCCACTAACTTCACTAATCATCTCATACTGGTGATTTCAGAAGCAAAATATTTGTAAAGTATAGCGAAAGCCCTTTGTAATGCTTGTGTTGAAGGGTAACTATCATATTAAGCTTGTACTTCATGTTGATATATTTTGTGAGCAATGATTTGACCCACAGTATCTAAAACTGCTTTGTAATGAGCCTTATTATAATAGGATTCTACTATATTCACTCTGGGGTTTAAATTACTTGTTATCATCATTACAATTATCATCATCGCCATTATTAAATTCATTGGCATTTCCTCCTTAGACTCAAAACTCAAATGAAACTGCCTTGGATGGTTGTTTAGGATTGTTAATTTAATCTGCAGATCATTGTTTTTGTTGAGGTCTCTCTTCTACCTCATATTATTTTGCTGCAAGCTTTTGAAATGCTAGGATCCCTGCACCAGTCTCTTGCAAGGGAAGCAGACTTGGGCAATAACCTCTTATGAGTTGGCATAGACAGACAGACAGAAAGAACAAGGCATCTTCAGGCTGTGAGGACATGGGTGACAAAGTCCAGAGAGATAGGAGTAGAGCCAGAAATAAAATGAGCCTAGCTGTCCTGCGTGCTTTCAAAAAATGGCAGTTCCAGTCAGGAACTCACCAACTGGAGGAGAGGACAGCAGAGGTGGAAGCTTCTCCAGCATGACAAGTCTGTTGGGGCAGAAGTATCCATTGCAAACAATTAAAAGTACATATTAAGTGCCTATTGTGTACCCAGGATAGTCCTAGGTACTGTGATGGATACCAAAGAAGTATAAGCTATGACATCTACCTTCTAGAAGCTTAGCTTGGCTCAGGTAATAAACAAAAAATCAAGAAGAAGAAAGAGGAGGAGGAAGAGGAGGAGGAGGAGGAAGAAGAGGAGGGGAAGGAGAAGAAGAAGAAAAAAAGAAGAAGATTTAACACAATTAAGCCACAAACTATGAAACAGAGAGTAGGGCATAATTATCTAACAAACTATTTATGGACTATAAGTGTCACAAGAGCTTAAAAGAGAGAGAGGTCAGCCATGAACTTATGATTTAATGAAAAGGATCTGGCACTGGATGAGTCCCATGAACACCTTAGTGAAGCGCTAAGATCTCTAAAGCTCTGACATAACCCTTTCAGCTATGGGACTTTCAGTCCTTCAGCTCTTCTTCTTTCTGGGTGGCCATTCCAACACATTTAGAGTATGTGATTAAGGGAATTATCCAAATAGAATCAACTCCAAAACATCAACCTTCTGCAAAACCCTGCATCCTTTCTGAAACTCCTATATTTTACTGAACCCTACTCGAGTGACTTTGGCATAATGAAGTTACTCCCACTTGAACAGATAGAACATTATACGTCAAATAACTAGCATTTAGTTTGCTAAGATGTTTATATTGCTTTACTTTTGGCATAGAATCGATAAACCTAATGAGACAATAAATAATACCTTTGGGTCTTTTCCAGACCCAAGCCATTTCTAGATGGTATGTTCTCTGCTCTGAATCTAGGAGTTCTGGGAAATGCACAGTTCAATTTTCTTGGTCCCATAGCTGTTCCTTGTAGGTGAGTATAGATGACACAACATAATTCACAACTGATACCAATTCTCACAATTGATCCAGTGGGCATCATCTTTTAGTTGAAGACCTAGATACTATTGACCAAAGAATTTAGCACCTCAAAAGCCTGGAACATGGATCCAGGATATGGTACCAGCTTGTTGGTTCTTTGTCCTCCAACTGTCTATCACCACAGCTAATCCATCATCTGTAGCCCAGCAGGAGTGGCCTCGGCGGTAAGTCCTGACAAGGAGAAACCAATATTGTCATGCTGCCCTGACATCTGTCTGCCTTTCTAACCTTCAGGTCATGTTTCCATTAGCCAAGAGATAATGTCCCATTCCTTCTGAGGTCTGTTCACCTTGTCATCTTCCTTCTTACTGCTATGTTGTATCATTTCCTGTTGCGCAGTTTTTTGATAACTCCATGACTGGAGTTGAGGTCATTGGGAATGGTAGAAGACATTACCTTTGAGCTTTTAACATTTATTTTTAAGTTTCTCTGCTATTTGAAATTAGCTTTGCTATTTCAGAATTCTTTCCCATTTTCTCTGCCTTTCTTGAGGTTCAGATGAGGTGTGGGGCTGGTGGTACAATGACTGGTTGGAAAAGCCAGAGGACAAGAGGCAGAGAATTATATATGTGTCATATGAGATCAAAGGCCGGGTCATTAATCCCAGAGATTGGGAAAGGCCAAAGGGGCTTGTCTCTTGAGTGATAATGCAATTGACAACAATGGGTCAGTGGGATATAAGGAAACAAGCAGAATTAGCCATCTAAAACCAAAGTGATAGTTGGTCAAACTGCATAATGAGCTGGTCAAAAGAGGGTTTGAGCTCAAGTAATGAAATCTCACAATTTGTCATGCTCAGTGAGCAAAGAGTGCCTGCAGCCTTTATAGCTTGGAGTGAGAGGTCAATGTAGAGACCCCTGATCTCCTTGATGAGTTGCAGCTGGGTATGGTTCCCTCTCACCTCTTATAGCTCCTGAATGGGAGGCAGCTGTGTCTGGACAACAGCTGACAAGTACCTCCTCTCATCATATCCATTTCTCCCCCAAACCATGAATGTATGGTGTTAGTATAGTCCAGAAAATGGTTGTCAGTTGAGATTAAGTGTTATATCATGACAGTTGTAGTCATTCTTGCCTTTTGAGGGCTATTCTCATCATTGGTCAAAGTAGGTGTTTAGTGGGTAACATCTGTAATTGCTGAAGTCTATTCTTGTAACTAGACCTTTTGTCTGATATAGAAAAGAACACTCTACCCTTTCTCCTTTCCTTACAATTGCTTATGTAAACCATACTTCTATACAGATGTAGTCTATGAATTTGATAACATTAAAAGTTTGTTCCATAAATTCTTTCCATTCAGAGAAGTAATATGTATATAAAAACTGAACAAGCAGTGTGATGACTGATGAATAAGTCCTTTTATTCAAGCCAGAAAGCTTTACCCAGTGTGTCCACTGTTGGCAAGAAAAATGGTCTTCTCTCTAGGGACATTGCTAGCATACTTAATATATATTGTTGGATTCTTTTTCCAGACACAGTACATACGGTTCCACTTGGGAAAAGTGAACCTGGGTCAATCCATCAGGATCAAGATTAGTTGGCAACAGATTTTTCAATTGTAAAGATCAAATGGGGGGAGTAAAATAAAATGATTGAACCACATCGTATAAGCTATCACATTTGGTATCCTAAAAATTGTCCTTCCATTGGAAGAAACTTGTCATAGTGTTTGTGGCAATAGAACCATATATATTTATGTTTTAAAGACAAGAGACATTGTCCACCACTGACAAAGGAACCAATTTAATGACCCAAAGTTAGGAATAAAAATCACTAAAATAGCAATAACATCACTATCAATAATGATAATGATAACAAAATCACTTCAAGGTTGGTAAAATGCTTTACGTATATTGTCACATTTGACTACTACAAATAAATTGTAGTATTGTCCCCATCTTACAGATGCAGAAACTGAAGCTGAGAGAGATTAAGGGACTTGGAGGTCATACAGCTAGTAAGTGTCAGACAGGGTTTGAGCTCAGAGTCTTCCTGACTCCAAATCCAGTGCTCCATCTACTATATACCTTCTAGCTAAATTAGACCCCCATTAGATGACTGTATTAAAACAAGGAAAATCAAATGGATAATGGTGCATTAGGGATACAATTAATGTTATCAAATGTGGAAAAGTTTTATGGTTCTGTTGTTGGTTTTTTTTTCCTGTTTAGGCAACAACTTTAGTTACCATCTACTATTCCTTGCTTATGCCTTTTATCCTAACTACAATTATTTCCATCATTTGGATGGAAGAAGATTCACAAAAGCAACCTTTCTAATGGTAGTATTTAGATTTGACAAAAAGTAATTGCAATTACTCTTTCTCTGCAGAAGTATACAGATATATACAGTCTCAGTGGTGCTGTATTACCTCCCTTGAGGGTTGAAGGAGGAAACATTGTCTTGGTGGGGTAAATAGGTATGGGAAGCTTGACTGGAAAGGCTTAAGGCAATTGGAGGATTGAAACACCTGGAGTTGGTTGTCCCTCAAAAGTGATTATAATAGGAGAAAAGACATTATTGAAGATGAGAATGACTTTGAATCAAGATGGCTACATATCTTTGGTTTAAACTTTTCTGAAATTCTTTAGTGGGGTAGATTTTTGAAAAACAGAGAAACTGATCTGAATGATTTTTCTCAGTCTAGAGAAACTAAACTATATTCTAATAGGAAGTATAGAACTATACCCAAAGCAAAAACAAAATTTAACATTTGTGGAAGGACTAAGTTCATCCCTCAATCTTTCATTTTCCATAGATTAGTTTAAAAGATTAAACAATCTCAGTTCCTTATATATCCAAATGAAATAATATGCCCCAAATGAAATAATATACCAACAATTACACTCCTTTTATGTCATGAACTGCATCGCTTGGTGTACAGTTATCCTCTCTGTATTATGACTTTCCCCATCGCAGTTTCAATACGTTGCGGGTATAGGAAATTAGATGCGAATTTTCGGAGGATTTTATGGAAGCTATAGATGACACATGCAGGCCAGCAGGTGACACTGAGCCTATGACCAAATACTTAACCCAAATTTTACAAGAAGGTACTGTAAACACTCCATAAAAGAAAAAGAAAAATTCTGATTTCTTCTCTAGTGTAAAGGTGGGGCCGAAGAATTTTATGCAGATTTTCCAGATCATTGGGGTGCCACACCCCTAACTTCTTCAGTGTGGAAGTACTATGTATACTCACAAGTAATAGCAAAGTCTGAGGTAGTGAATGCCAAGATGAGCTAGTTAATCTTGACATTAATTGAAACTGAAACTGCTGTTCTTGATTCTTAGTCAAAGCTATCTGCAGGAAATAGCTGTTCTAAATGTTAACCAAGTTAATACAAACTGTTAACTAGCCAAGTTGAGATCTTGATATTCTTATCTAGGCATGGAACTACTCACCAACATGTGTTCAGGAAGTTTTAGTTCTTGGGATCACAGCTGTGTGGATATGGCCTGGTGAGGAGGGAGCATTGTAGCATGCCAGGACCATAAAAGGATGCTTTTTCAGGCTGATATCTTGAGTGAGACAGTCATTGATGTCTCCTGTACATTAGTATGTTTGTCTTCCTTCAGAGTGGTTCGTTCTACTAATCTCTGACTTTTTTTCTGGCCTTTTCCCTCGTAATTCCTCTGTGCCTTATATTCCTGACTCCAAGGTTGCCATGGCTCAAACTCTTGGATCCCATGAGACTCATATTGACATCTAAAACTAAGAAGGACAAATGAAGCAAAACAGAAACAAACATCACCCGGCCCATTTCTCAGAGCCAAAGTAGAAGAGAAAGGGAAAGGCATCCCCTCCATCCAAGTTGAGCTCATGGTTTCTGCACTGTGGGTGAATTGCAATCTTCACCGTCTGGATACAGAAGGGAAAAAGCAGGTTGAGGAGAAAGAGACTATCCCAGTCTCATCAGTTTTAAAGATGTAGCCAATTGCAGGCTACTCTCAGCCATTTGATAGGAAAACCTATGACGTAGAGTGCTTTCATGGTAGGCAATCTAGTCATGGGTAGAGCAAGCTCCCTTATTTTAGTTGTCAGTACTCTTTGATATTTAGTGTTAATTATACAGCTTTGTGACATTGTTGTTGAATTAAATGTATCATAATTTAACTCATTCTATCTTTATCACTTTTGTGTGTATCTTCTCTCCTCAGCCAGATTATGAGCTCCAATTATGAACTATTTCATTTATTCCTTCACCAAATATACGCTGAAATCTTTCTAAATTTATATCATTGTGGTCAGTGCTGTGGGGGACACACAGGAATACAAAGCTGTGCAGTATACGTCTTAGCACCTATACCTTTCATTCATCTAGTGGATGCTTAGTATATATTTGTTTGATGACTGAATAAAATGAAATACTTTATTATTTCTAGTTCTCTTTTTAAACTTTTAAATATTTTATTTTTTCCAATTACATGTAAAATTTTTTAACAATTATTTTTTAAAAATTTGGAGTTCCAAATTCTCTTCTTCCCTCTCTCCTCTCCTCCCTCATTAAGAAGGTAAGCAAGTTGATATAGGGTATGCATGTGTAGTCAAGCAAAACGTATTTCCATATTAGTCATGTTGTAAAAGAAAACACAGATCAAAAAGACCAAAAAAAATCTCAAGAAAAATAAAGAATGTAAAAAATACTATGCTTTGATCTACATTCAGACTTCATCAATTCTTTCTCTGGAGGTGGATAAGTTTTTGTCCTGAGTCCTTCAAAATTGTCTTAGATCATTGTATTGCTGAGAATAGCTAAATCCTTCATAGTTGATCATCATACAATGTTACTGTTACTGTGTACAATGTTCTTCTGGTTCTGCTCACTTCACTTTGCATCAGTTCAAATAAGTCCTTACAGTTTCTGAAAGAATCCTGCTCATCATTTCTTATAGCAAAATAATATTCCATTACAATCATATACCACAACTTGTTCAGTCATTCTCCAATTGATGGACATCCTCTCAATTTCCATTTTTTTGCCATCACAAAAAGAGCTACTATAAATATTTTTGTACATATAGATCTTTTTACTTTTTAAAAAATCTCTTTGGGATACAGACCTGCAGTGGTATTGCTGGGTCAAAGGATAGGCACAGTTTGATAGCCCTTCAGGCATAGTTCCAAATTACTCTCCAGAATGTTTGGATCAGTTCACAACCCCACCAACAATGATGTTTCCCTGTTTTTACTATGAACATTTGAATATTGACCTTCTCTTCCTCACCCCTCTCCCAAATTACTTTCTCCCATATCTGTCCTTCATTATACAGCTCATAGACTTGGAGCGATAAGGGACCTTAGAGGTAACATAATCCCGCCCTGTCATTTTACAAATGAAGAAACTGATGCCCCAAGAAGCCAAGTGATTTGCTTAAGGTCACCCAGGTAGTAAGCAACATAGTTTTGAGCCCAGGTCCTCTGGCTTCAAACCCAATGCTCTTTCTGTTGTACTATATACTGCTATGCTTTTCTCTGAAGATAACTGAGTGGTTAGTAAGCTCAGCGAGGGGGAGCCTATACCTTTCTGTGTTTCTGCTACCATAAAGAAAATAGTGGTTAGATAACAAGAGTAGCTAGAATTTATATAGTACTTAAAGGTTTGTAAAGCACTTTACAAATACTGTCTCATTTGATCCTCATGACTCTGGGAGGAAGGTGCAATTATTATCCTCATTTTACAGATAAGGAAACCGAAGCAGGCAGCAGCTAAGTGACTTGCCCAGGGTCACACGGCTAGTGTTTGAGGTCAGATTTGTACTCAGATCTTCCTGACTCAAGGGCCCTTCCTTTATCTACTGGCAGCACCTAGTTGCCTGGGATCCTCTTCTTTCATCTTGTGGCGAGAGAAAAACATTCACCTTCTCTTTAAACGAATGCTGACTCTTTGACTCTCGAACATTGAATTACTCTTGAAACAATCCTTGAGGCTGACACTGCCTAAGAAATCCCTCCTTTTGGCTTGGGATGCTAGATTCTGGGATCATGCTGCCTAGGAGTTGTACTTAGCCTAGCTGGAAGGCTAGACCCTGGAACTCTTAAACGAGGGGCTTCTACAGCAGCCCCTAAAGTAGCTGAGTGGTGAAGTAGATAGAGCACTGAGCCTGATGTCAGGAAGATTTGAGGTCAAATCTGGCCTCAGATATTTACTAGCTTTGTGACCCTGGGCAAGTCACTTAACCCTGTTTGTCTCTATTTCTTCATCTGTAAAATGGGTTGGAGAAGGAAATGCCAAACCACTCCAGTAACTCTGCCAAGAAAACCCCAAATGGAGTCATGAAGAGTTGGACATGAATGAACAACAACAGAGCAGTCACTTAACCATGTGGTCCCTTTTCCTCTCTCCAGCTTACATATGATTGAAAGGCTATGCCCCTGCTTCTCCAAGATTGAGTCCAGGAGTTCTCTCAGTCCATATGGGCAAACAATACTATTTGCATTTGTCCTAAACCCTAAGGGGCACTAGTGGTTCCTGGGTGAAAGGATTATCTCTCCTTCTCCCTCTCCCCATACTTGTTGCACTCTCAGTATCTTTTCAAAAAAGCCAAAAGGACAAAAAGGGTTAGAAGGTTCTATAGTCTCTCTTTTATAGGCCACTTACAGTGGCCTATACAGAGGGGCAGCTCATCCTCAGATGGTCTATATCACAACAGTGAGAACTAATCAATTTGTCTTGTGAGCAGCTCCCATAAATGAAATCTTTCTTCCAAGAGATTGCCAAGCGGTGTGTACACACCTTTCATGACCCCTAGGTGGCATAATAGATATAACGTTGAGCCTCAAGTAGGGCTAAGAACTTACTTAAAATCTGGCTTTAGATGCTTGCTACATGTGTGACCAACAATAATAAGTAACTACTAAGTTACTAACCTCTGTTTGCCTTGGTTTCCTCAACTGCAAAATAGGGATAAGGATAGCACTTATCTTCCAAAGTTGTTGTGAGGTTGTGAAATGTTGTTAGTGAGTTATGAAATGAATTAATATTTATAAAATGCTTGGCACACCATCTTGATAAATACTTTTCTTTCTTCCTTCCATGGCAAGATGTAGCCCAAGTCCCAAAAAAGGGCTCACCATGCTATAAGCCCATCAAGCGACTCTGGGAACTCCTTTGATAAATCCCCTTAACCAGAACCTTGTGGGGGGGGGGGGTCTGTAGTCTTGAATGGGGAAAAACATGCTTATTTTCACTAGCCTCTAACTGAAATTTAGCATTTCCTTCAATTATTTAAAAACATTATCCTGAGAAGGTATACATTGAACTCACCAGGGTGCCAAAGGGTTCATGATACATAATAGGTTAAGAACTCTGGTCCAACTCTTATAATTATCATTACTATTACTAAAAAAGAACTAGCTATTAAACTAACACTTAACTTCTTATTCTATTCAATTAATATAAAGGAAATCCTGCTTGATAGTAGAGACAAAAGAATCTCCAAATACTCAAATCTCCAAATCCTTCTAGTGCCACCTCAAGGGAGAAGGTACACTGGAATGAGAGTCAGGAGATGTTGATTCTAAATCTGGCTCTGTCACTGGTTGACTGTTGGGCCATGGGCAAGTCAATTGCCATCCATTGGCTTTAGTTTCTTCATGAAGGAATTGGACTAGATCAGTGATGTCAAACTCAAATAGAAATGACTGCATGTTGATTTAGAAAACCACAAATTAGCATTATCTATGTTTTATTGTATTTATTTTGTTAAACATTTTCACATGACATTTTAATTTGGTTCCTTAACATTTGGGAATTTTTGTAGGCCAGTGTGTTGTTAAGCAAAATTGTCTCATTAGCATGGCTTTTGTTTCTTTTGAGTGGAAGTACTTTCAGCTGTAAAGTGCTAAGCCCCAGGCCCAGGGCCCTGTCACGTGTGAAACCTGTGTGGGTGTGGATTGGTGACTTAGGAGGGGCCAGCTCGGGAACCAATGGTCTCTGGTTGTTGAGGCGGGGCTTGAGAATGCC
>CM053622.1:701559208-701637172 GCA_028646595.1 Phalanger gymnotis | reverse complement strand
GGTTACTCTTGTGAGGTGGGCTTTCTGGGCCTGGAGTCTTTTTGTCAAGATGTCGTAATAGGGAGGCTGGTTCACGGTCTGCTGCAGTGAGGCCTAAATAAATTTCTTGTTGTTTTCTCCTTAGAGAATCTCTCATACCTTGTGATTTCGAACCATTCAAACATATACATGATTATATTTGAGATTATAAATTTGGCCTTCCTACTACAGCCATCTACTGCTGCCATGGGTTTGATATGTCTAGACTAGATGGTCTCTAAGGCCCTTCTGGCTAGAACATTCCCTGTAATAATTTCATGAAAAACAAATATGTGTGTATGTGTATGTGTGTATACACACACATACACACACACACACACGTATATATACAAATATATGCTTCAAACAATGAAGTTCAGTTCCCAGCTGTTTATTTCTAGTGTCTTCTTCACTAGTACCTAATCTATTCAAATAGATTTGGTTCTACATTATGTTAATAGTATCCAGTAAAAATATATGGCAGACTAATGGTCCTTTCAGTGTTTATAGCATTTGATATCCATAGCAAATTCAGATTCTTTCTTTTGTTCTCTTCTATTAAAGCTAATTGGTTGAGGTACAGGCCAAAAAAACAAGACTCCACAGTTTGTTAATAGCCTGCTGAACACAGCTTTGGACTAATTTTTATATGCTTCATTTGTGTTCAATAATGTGTATTAGGTGCTTGATGTTTCTTCCTTAGAGTTACTAGTTGGAGCTCATAACAAAAGATATTCATAGAATTATGCAATTTGGAGTTAAAGCAATACAAAATTAATGAAAATTGTCCTCAGCACTGACAAAAAAAACCACATGTTCAACATAATTTAGTCAGCCAGCTTTACCTATTAATAAATTTCATGTAAATGTTGATCTATTTTACCATTATCCACATTTTCTGTTTGATCCAGGATGGAAAAAAAAACCAAACCTCTTCTATGTACTCCATGTAGATAAATGCATAAGGTCATTGTCTCCTAAAAGTGTGTTTGTGTGTGTGTGTGTGTGTGTGTGTGTGTGTGTGTGTGTATAGAGATCTAGCTATCTATCTACACACATGCATGTATGGGTTATCATTCTCCAAAGGGCATATAATCCATAGTCCTTTTTGTGGTAGCAATTATGTAAGTACATTTTCTTTTTTGGAGACTGTCTCTCCCTAACTTGTCCAGAATGGAGGTACAGTGATCACTTTTGGAGTCAACACCACTGCTAATCGTTGTGGAAGCTTTACCCTGTTCTGTTCCTAACTTGGTCCTCTTCACCTCTTCTAAAGTCACTGCCATTTGTGAAATGCTTGCTGCATCAATACTGCCCTTAATACTGACAGCTGGCCATCTTTAGCCTAACTGCAGCTCAGAACTCCCAGACTCAAGCAATCTAGCAACCTCCCAGTAGTAGAGATCATAGGCATGTGCCATTATGGCCAGATACATTGTTTATTTTGTTCATCATCATTAAAAAATGTCACACAGTAAGCACTTAATATTTATTGAATTTAATCAAGGTACTCTTCGCACATGGCTCTGTGCTATGCATTATTCTAAGAAAATTGCATTCCTGCTCTCTGGGAGTTGACAATCTATGAAACAGTCAAAGCTAATGTGAACAAATAAAGCAGTAAAATAAAAAAGAGGAGACAAGTACATCTCTAAACACTGAGCTAACAGTATTGAATACAGATTAGGTATAAACGTAACTTGGTGTGAAAAGATAAGATCAGTAACTGACTATGGTAAAAGGAGTTCAGATTCTTGGCAAGACCAGATAATGAAGCTTTTGATAGAATTCAAATGGAAGATGGGTACGTTATATATGGTATGGTTCTCCAAATGCTCCTGTTGGCGGATGACGTTGTTCTGATTGTATCAAGTCTCACAAATTGCAAGGCTTCCTAAATGAAGATTAGAATCACTCCAGAGAGTTTGGCCTAACTATCCATATAAGAAAAACCAAATGGATAAAGAATTATTTACACTATGATATGTACATAAAATAAAAGCTAGGTGAGGAGGCAGGGAATTAATGTTTCCCATGTGTAGTTGGATGGTTAGCCCATAAAATTGGTCCAGCTGTACATAAATCTCGGGTAGATGTTGGATGGACAGTGAACTAGACCCAGAATCAAATAGAAGGAAAGCAGACTCCATTGTACTCAGAAAACTGTGTAGCGTTTTTTAATAACCCATGTTTGCCCCTGAAATGAAAAGACAAAAAACCGTCTCTATTATGTTTTTAACACCAATATTCTCATAAGGCAATAGTTCTAAGATTGTGGTCTAGGGATCCATGTGTTCAAGACCCTTGCAGGTTATCCATGAGGTCAAAACTGTTTTCATAATCAATCAGTCAGTCACAGAACATTTATAAAATGCTCAACTTGCTAAGCACTGGGGGAACAAAGAAAAGTAAAAGACAGTCCCTGTTCTCAAGGAACTCACAGTCTAATGGTGTAGACAACATACAGACAACTATATACAAACAATATTTGCAAGATGAATTGGAGGTCGTTTCATAGAAAAGGCATGAAGATTAAGGGGGACTAGGAAAGACTTAAAGAAGGCCAAGGAAGCTGGGAGGCAGAGATGAGGAGGATGAATGTTCTAGATATAAGATTTTATATTTGATCCTGGAAGTGATAGGAAGCCACTAGAGTTTATAGAATAGAGACCTGCAATAATATTAAGACATTTTAATTTCCAATATGGTAAATGTTAATACACATAATCCACACAAGCAAAAGCTCTTTGTGAGGTCCTCAATAATTTTTAAGTGTAAAAGACTTCTGAGATCAAAAAATACAAGAACCAATATTGTAGGGAAAATATTTAGCAACAAAGAATGCAGTGCTAGAACCTTGGAAGAATTAAAATTATAGGTTCCTTAGATGGCAATGGAGAGACACAAAGGATGAATGTCCACTTACTATAGTCCACTAACTATATGTCCACATATGGTCCACTTACTATATAGTCTACTTACATTCACCATGCATATTAATGTTGCCCTTTGGGTCATTTGCAATCTTAATTCTTCCAAGATCATGCTATTCTATGATCTATAGTCAGATAATATCACTGTGAGAAATCTTGTTGAACATGATTGAAACATGTATTGGTCCTTGTCTCATCTCATCTGGTTTAAGATTGCAACTAAAGATGATTTTAATATATACTATTCAAGCCAAATGTATTTATTGCCTTACTTAGATTTCTGCCACTGGCTGTCCCCATAGCAAATTAACCACTATATTAACATTTATGTTGTCTAAATTGCTTGATTTATTGTTGCACAAAAGCTGTATGAAGGGGGAAATGATATTTTTGGCCAGATAATATGATATGGTTCTGAAATACTTATTTTTCTACACATGTGCTTCTCTTTTGCAATAGAAATTTATCTGTATAGCCTGCTATTATGACACTTTATTTTATCTAATTTTGTACTTGATTCTCTATTCAAGATTATTCTATTTCAAGTATGGAAAGTTAAATTTCTAAATCGCAGGTATGTCCGCGTTCAAAAACCTCCAGTGGGTTCCTATTGCATTTAATTTCAAGCCCAAACTCTCATGTTTGTCATTTAAAGCCTTTCAGAATTTGACTTCAACCTACCTTTTCAGATTTATTAAATGGTACTCTTGTTCATGTACTCTGTGATCCAGCCAAAAGGGACTCCTCGCTCTTGCTCATACATGTCATTCTATCTCCAATCTCCATGCCTGGAATGTACTCCTTCCTCAACTGAACCTTATATAACTCTTAGCTTCCTTTTTTTTTTTTTAAAAAAACTTTCATCAGGGACTGTTTACTCAAATATATAATCATAGATATCCAAACTCACACCCCCTCCCAAATGCGGGACACCATCCCCCTCATTTGTATCTCCTCAGTCTCTGGGTAGGAGATGGGAATTAGGTTCATAGTTTGGCTTGGTTCCTATATATTGCAGTGACAGTTTAAGTCCAAACCCCTCCTTGGGCTGGAGTTCCACGTATTCTGACTTCTTAGGCCTTTCGTGCTTGGCTAATTGGCTATACCATCCCACCTGCAAGCTTGGTTCCAAAGTTGTCATGGTTCTACTCCTGGTCAGGTAGAGATTACCACTGGCACCTTCAACTGAGAAGGATTGTTGTTTGTCCTTCATTTTTGAAGAGAACCAATGACATAATGAGGTGATGTCTTGACTTGCACACAAGTTGGATTTAAGTGAGGCAGAGTTGCATAACTTGTCATCTCTCTTCTGGAGTCATCAAGGTCCAGTACCAAGAAGGAGCTGGCAAATCCTTGCGCCAGAGGTGCTAGCCCTCCCCGAATGTCCCATAAACCCAACCAGGAAGGATAAACAACATAGAAAAGGAGCACTTCCCCACCTTCCCCAGATCCATTTTTGGGGTCAGATTAAAAGAGGGAGATCAGATGCAAGAAGGCCTTCTCCTCTTCCTGGTTAAGTTCATGGCACTCATACTGAGGCATTTCCTGATTCCCTGTGCGGTAATGCCTCTATTCCTGAGTATTTACTGTTTAGGTATTTGATACTTACTTATGTGTGTACATGTTTTCTTCTCTAATAGAATATGGATTTCTTGAGAGCAGGGACTGCGTTTTTCCCCCATCTAATAAATGTCTTGACTACTAATTAATCATTTTAAGTGTGTAGCCTTACCTTCTCTATAAGATTATAAACTTCTTGAGAGTAAGGTCATGTTATATTTCTTTGTATCATATACAATGTCTTGCAAGGAACATGGTCAGTTCTTAGTAAATTTCTTGTTGAGTTGAGGATTTTTGCTCTGGCCTGAATATTCAATTTCCCAATAAGATCTTCTGGAAATGATGAAAGCTGATGTGAAGGGTGGTCTGGGAAATTTCTTTTTGCTCAGAAATTCAAGTCTTGCCTGTGTACTTCAAGGCTGATTGTTTTCCATTTGACCTTATAAAAATTCCCTTTGAGTTTCAGAAAGTAAACCATTTAATCTAACATGCGTCTATGGATTACACACTGGGTTCCTTTTGAGCAAACATCCAAAAACAATGTGATGTTTCAGTCTAGTGGCACACAGGAAATGGAATGAAATTCCCCCCTTGCCCCCTCCCCCATCCATCCCAAAACTTTGATAATGTGAGCTGGAAGACTTATCATAGACTGAGAAAGGCTCAGAGTTCAAAATGTCCTATCTTTTTCTCATTCTGGTGTCTGGGTTAAAGAAGTAGGATTCAGGCTTGCTTTCAAAACTATTTACCTATCAAATCACTCTCTTTTTGCTTAGGGACTAAAATTTTTATCCAAAAAATTGGGGCATAGGCTTGAACAAAGGATATTCTTTTTTGATTAAGATGTTTATTTTAATAAAATTCTATTGATCTTTTTGGTTTTCATATCACCTTAATTTCACAGCATATCCTACCTCTCCTCACAAAGGGCTACCCCTTATAACAAAGATTTAAAAAGGGCAAAAAAAGAAGATGACTATGGCAGTATGGCATGCGCCTGTAAAAATAGCATTAGGAATACTAAAGCTTAGGATAAGTGGAGGCTGGAGAGGGAAGCTACGGGCAGTGAGAAGAGCTTTTTATTTTTTTTAATTTTTGATTTTTTAAAGTCCTGTTGGGAAAAAAGGCGAGGGGAATCAAAAAAAGGGTAGGGCCTGTGCTTGAGGTGGGATAGTATATTGATCATTGACAACAGGGATAAGATAAAATTTTACCACTCTAATTTTGTTTCTGTTTTCTCTGCAAAAGAGAATTACTTTTATACTGGAAAGACATCACCACCATCATCATCACCACCATCACCATGGTAGGACTTCAGTGCAGGTCTTGACACCAAGGATTGCCCTGTATGTACTATAATCATGTTGCTTCTCTGGAGGGAAAATAGATTGTGAAAAGGAAGAGGTATAAATTATGTTTTTTAAAAGTCCCACCCCATGATTTTCCTGGTTCTTTATTGAAAAAGCAGAGAAGCACACATTTTATATTTTTCTTTCTAATTGCAAAAACTCTGATAGCAACTCTAAATTGTTACTTTTCATGTGGCCTTCAACTGATATCTCTCTTCTTCCCATTTATACTTTCGCCACTGCCTTTTACTTCTCTCAACCCAGCTGCACATTTCTCTTCTCTCTTTCACTATCCTTACATGATAAAATTGTTCGGGATACTGTAACATATCAGGGTCTCCTCATTTGCCCTGGTCCCTTGCATTGCTATCACTGAAAAGATATAACTAACAGTCTCTTTAGACTCTGACCTTGAAAAGGAAGCCTAGTACTTGACAAGGCTGTATTCCTGTAGCAAATTCATTTAACATATATAGCAGCTGCTTCTGCCTGGTAAGTGAAGCTTGTCTTATTCCTCTATTGTCCTAAGCTGCCTTCTGGGTCCTGTCCTTCCTGGAAGCCATGTGGCCTGAAGCCGCAAGCCTTAGGTGGCCACAGTCCCTCTCCATAATCATAGATTCAATCACAGGTTAAGAGAATAGATTAGCAGTGGCCTGTGGCTGGCTGATAAAAGATATTGGAATGGTTTCATGTTCTTTTGAAAAGAAGGCACCCATAGGATCACAAGACCATATAATTTGAGCTGTAAGGGGCCTTAGTTTAATCTCATCATTTTATAGATATGAAAACTGAGACCCATAGAAATTTAAAAAGAAACTTTTCCAAGGTTGCACAGCAGCCTGACTTCTCCATTTCTCTATGATGCTCCCAGAAAGGGTTTCCCTATAGAAATAGTTACCTATATCTCCATATACCTACATCTCTGTCTCTCTCCATATACATATATACAAACATATATGCATACACATACATAAATGCATACACATACACACATATGTATATATTGCATTGCCTGTTAGACATCCTAGCATCTGTGGTATAGTGGACAGTTAGCTGAATCAAAAGACCTGGGTTTGAGTTCTCGCTTTGACATTTCCTGACCAAGGACCTTGAGTCAGTTATTTCCCTATTCTGTACCTCATTTTTTTGTTTGTAAAATGAAGGTGTTGGACTGGATGATCTCTAAGGGACACTTCTAGGATCTATAAATGCATGATTCTGTAAGTTCTCTCTTTTGGAGGACTTGTGCTTCTGAGCTTATGGGTAAAACTGAGATAATCATTGCATTCTTGGACCAATGGACATTTTATAACTTGCTTTGGCTCAACTGCTTTAATCACCTAAATCCCTGTGTGGTGAAGATGAGCTGTTCATTTAGATAGTTTAGAGGTTAGGTTAAGATCAGACTGGACATGTGGCAAGGGGTCCAATCATCCTCCCTGCCCCCTGCCCATGAAGCATGGGAGTGTTATTGTTGTGACTTGAAGGTATGTAGAATAGACATCTCTAGCCTCTTTCTCTCCCACCCTTCCCCCAAGGGGAGCTTCATTTTCTGCCGGGAGGGGAAAGAGAAGCTTGGGGCCAGAAGCTTGGCCACTCTGTTATCCTCAGAGAGAGGGGGTACTGGGCTAGAATTATATCTCTCTGCTCCCTTAAATATTATTTGTCTAAGGGATATGATTTTCCAGTTCAAGCTAAACTTCTGATTGCTATTTCTTAATGGGGAAAAGCAGAGCTCCAACCTCTATATTCAAGGCTTGACCCCCTTTCCACCAAATATTAGTTTCACAATGAACATATGTATAGAAAATAGTTAAGAAACCAATTTGTCTTAAGTGGATAGCAAAACAAAAATCAGAGAAAGTATAAATATAGCAATATACACCAGATGATATGGGGTAAAGGAACATTCCCATTGAAAGTGAGTTAATTCAGTTCAACCGAGAGAGAGTCTCAGATCTCACCCAAGGGAAATTCTCCAAAGAATCTAGTGTAACAAGCTGGATAAAGAAACATGATTGAGACTGCTACCTCCTCTCATGTTGGCCTATTCCCAGAGTCTTATTTTCCCTTCAGCAATGTGGAGTGAGGTTGGCATTGTCCACCTCCTCTCTCTAAACTGGAAACCAGAAATGCCCAAAGTGACTACAGAGTTTGAAGAAATTGAAGGGACCCATGACAGTCCAAAGGGGCTATCATGGTGGGAATGCTTCCATTTCTTCACATTCGGCAGTCTCTTACAACTCTCTTGGGAAAGACAGAAGCTGACCATTGTATTGCTTTCACACACTTCACCATCCCCCTCATAAGCACGGAACGCTGATCTTCACCAATGAGGGGAGAATGCCACACTGATGGACTTAGGGCCTTGAGTTACAGAAGAAACCAGGGTAAGAAACAAAACACAACAGTATTGTAGAGATGTCAAAAACAGCAGTTAAGCAGGGTGAGCAAATTGTTCCAGAAGTACTTCCCAAGAGCGTCCTTATATTGAAGTGAGCAGCAAAGCGCTGTGAGACCAGTCACGTGCTTGGTATCAGTGGCTCTCATCTTAAAGGATGCTGTATGCTTTCAGACTTCTCCTAGAAAATTATTTTAGGAACTCTAGCTTCCTCACCTCAGGCTTCTCTGAAGCAAGAAGCAAAGGATATGAGAAGGCCTGCGCTAATTCAGGATCATTGAGATAGGCATTTGACTACTGAATCTGATCCTGTGCTATCCACAAGGTTCAGAATGGCCCATACTGGAGCTTCTCCATTCTTTGGACTAGTATAGATATAGATCCAATTATAGGGGTGCAGGCCGAGGTTGAATTAAAAGTTCAGAAAGGTAAATCAGTTGTCTGCAGATGACCTTGGTAAGTGTGATGTTAATGGGGGGGATGAGGCCCATTAATAGGCCTCATGTGGAGCCCATTAAGGGAAGCTTGCTTGCTTGTAGGAAGGCTTACACACCTTTTGTTAATTTCTAATTAGGCACTGAGCCTATTAGCTGAAAGAATATATATATATATACATATATATACATACACACACACATACACACATACACATATACACACATACATATGAGGTGAGCTTTTGCTTCAGGGGCTTGCTTATGAGAAAGATGTTGTGATTCCTTGGTTGAGACTCTGAGGGCTCCCTGACTTCTCAGGGGTAAAGGCTCTCTTGATTCAGTGGTGGATGCAAAGCTCTGATTCAGGCGCTTAGAGCCCTGTCTGTTGGTCTTTATTTCTTTTTGTATTTTTTTCTATGTAATTAGAGAAGATCATTGACCCCTTTTCAGTTACTTTCCTTAGTAAAGCAAATCTAAGAATCTGCACTAGCAGCCATCCTGGGTATCCCAGTGTGGTTGAGGTTGCAGTAAGGGAAAGGGAACTAAGAATCATCCAATTTTCTTTGAATTGTATAGACCTAAAGCATTTATACCTGTATACCAATGGGGAAGGGTATTTTTTCTTTGAGTTTTTCTCCTTAAAACTTTTATTTTTTTCAGTTAACATTTATTTTCTTTATTCTTCCTACCTCCTTAAGCCTTGAACAAAAAGGAAAAGAAAAAGAAAACGTTGGTAGCAAACATTCTTAGGTAAGCAGGACAAATTCCCTCATTGACCATGTTTAAAAATGTTTCTCCCTCTTTCTCTGTCTTTCTGTCTCTATGGCTCTGTCTTTGTCTCTGTCTCTGTTCTCTTTCATAGACTCTCTGGCCTTGGACTGAAGAAGCATAAATGTTACTGCTCCTACAATTTAACATAGTAGCAAATAAAACAGGTATAAACTATTATTTACAATATATTTCAGGGTATAAAGTTCACTTCCAGAGTAACTTCTGTCCTCTCTGAAACCCAAGGAAAGAGATATTTTGCCACTAAATCTAGAAACAGTTCTCTCACATTGATAATTCAGGTGCTCCAGAAATTCTCATCACCGCATCTCTTCAAAATAAGCTAGCTGTACTTCTCTCAGAATGTCTCCTCAGATTTCTTTCTCCTTGATAGTTGACTCATTCAATCTCTCAGGACAGAAATTATCTTAGTCTTTTCTCTCTGTGCCTTGCAAAGTGTCTCCATAACGGTGAGCTCTCCTCAGATGATCATTAAAGTGTCTTTATCCAAGAATTGATTCTTCTTTCTTAAAGATACAGTAACAATATTCAGATTTTGTGTGAGAGGCTCTTTAAATTGGAGTATACTTGAAATATGGAGAGAATGTATCAGAAATGAGGCAACTATTTTTTGGATCTCAAAGATGTAATAAAACCAGATTCTAGTACTCCTCAGTAAGTCATATAATATTTCCTTCTTAAGTTTTTAAAATAAGTTTTTATTGATATTGTTTCTTACATCACCGTAATTATCACAAATACCTCTTCCTCTTTTCTCCCTTTCCCAGAGAGCCATCTTCTATCACAAAAAAATACTTTTTAGAGAGGAAAAACAAAAATTAGTTCAACTGATTGCCTGCATTTTCAGATTTTTTTTTCACTATATTAATGTGTAACACCTATGGATCTCCCACTTACATGAAGGGTTGTTTTGGGTCTATATTCTCATATCTCCTCATACAAATCTTGCTTGATCTTTACAACTTAGGTACATTTACTTTTGAATTTTTGGTGTATTGGTCTTTCTATTTAAATTGTTGTAGTTACTGTGTATATTATTTTCTTGACTCTGTTTCCTTCATTCTACACCAGCTTACATAGATCTCCATGTTTCTCTGTATTCATTGCACATGTGTAATTCCTTAGCACATAGTAGTATTCCATTACCACAAATTGTTTAGCCATTCCTTAATTGATGGGTATCTACTTTGGTTCTAATTCTTAGCTATCACAAGAAGTGCTGTTATATTTTGAATTACATAAGGACTTTCTTCTTATCAGTGGCTCCCTTGGGGTATAATCTCCATAATGGAGTCTCTGGTGCAAAGGGTATGGATATTTTAGTCACTTTATTTGGATAATTCCAATTTGCCTTTGAAAATGCTTGTACCGTTTCACAGCTCCACAAACAAGGTATTAGTGTGCCCACTTTTCTATAACCCTTCTAACTCTGACTATTCTAATTTTGGGGGAGGGTCATTTTTGCCAGTTTGCAAGGTATGAGCTGAAACCTTAGAGTTATTTTGATTTACGTTTCTTTTATTATTAGTGATCTGGAGTATTCTTTCATGGTGTTGTGAATACTCAAAAATATCTTTTGATATCCTTTGCCAATTTTTAAAATTGGGAAATGGCTGTTAATCTTAGAAATACACTTATCTATCCAAATTCTTATCAGAGAAATTTGGTACAAACACTGTTTTTCCTGCATTTGACCATTTCCCTTCTTATTAATGTATTAATCACGTTGTGTTATTTTTTGTATTAATTTTGTCCTTGTAGAAGCTTTTCAGTTTTAAGTAATCAAAGTTATCTATTTTATTTTTTGTAATTGCCTCCATCTCTCGTTTGGTTAAGAATATATTTCCTGTCCATTGTTGTGAGAGGTATGTGATATGTTTCTCTTCTATTGATAGTATAATCTTTAATATTAAGGTTATGTATCTACTTAGAATGTATTATGGACTATTATGTAAAGTTTTGGTCTCAACCTAATTTCTGCCAGACTTTTTTCCAACTTTCAAAAAGCTGTTTTTTTTAAATCAAATAAAGAACTTTTCCCTAGGTAATTTATGTTTCCCACTCTATCAAATACTAGATTATTGAATTCTATTGCTTCTGAATCTCCCTTGTCTATTCTGTTCCATTGAGCTCTCTATTCTTTAACCAATACCAGATGATTTTGATGACTGCTGCTTTATATTATAGTTTGAAGTCAGGAAGTACTATGCTTCCTTTGATGCTACTTTTTTCATTATTTCCCTTGTTATTCTAGATCTTTTGTTTTTTTTCCAAAAGAATTTTGTTATTATTTTATCACTTTATTAAATATCTCCTTGATAATTTGATTGGCGTAGCATTAAAAATATAAATTAATTGGTAACATTGTAATTTTTATTATTTTGGGATGGCCTCACCATGAGTACCGAATATTCCCCCATCTGTATAATTTGTTCTTTGTTCTTTATTTTTTAAGGAGCACTTTGTAATTGAATCTCTAAAAGTCTTTTGTGTGCTTTGGTAGTTTGATCCCCAGACATTTTAAATATTTTGTAGTTATTTGGAATGGGATTTCCCTTTCTTGTTGCTTCTTGTGTTTTGTTATTATATAGAAATGCTGTTGATTTTTGAGGACTTATTTTGTAGCCTGCAAATTTGCTGAAGTTATTAATTGTTTCAGTTAGCATCTTTGCTGATTTCATGGGATTTTCCAAGTAAACCATTATATCATCAGCAAACAGGTAAAGATTTATCTCCTCTTTGCCTATCTTTATTCCTTTAATTTCTTTCTCTTATTTTATTGTTGTTGCTAGCATTTCCAGAGGTAGATCAAATGACAATGGGGAAAAATGAGTATCCTTGCTTCAATCTCATATTTATAGGAAAAATGCTAGTGCATCCTCAATGAATATGAAGCTTGCTTTTGGTTTTAGATAGATGCTTTTTATTTTGTACACATACACACACACACATATACACACACAACTCCCAATGCCTATACTTTGTAGTTTTTTTTTTAAAGCATAGAAAAGTGTGACACTTTATCAAAGCCTTTTTCTGCATCTATTGAGATGATCATTTGGTTTTGGATAATTTAGTTTTTAATATGATAATACTGATCATATTCCTTAGGGTGAATCATCCTTGGATCTCTAGTATAAATCCCATTTCATCATGCTAAATGATTTCTTGGATAAATCACTGTAGCCTGTTTGATAGGATTTTGTTTACAATTTTTGAGTCAATGTTTGTTGGTAATATTGGCCTATAGTTTTCTTTCAGTGTTTTATCTTTTCCTGGTTTCATTATTAGGACTATATTTGTCTAATATAAGGATTCTGATAGGGTACTTACTTTCTCAGTTTTTGAGAATAATTTGTGAAATGTAGGTCCTAATTGTTCTTTAAAAGTGTGATAGAATTCTCCTGTGAATCCTTCAGGACCAGAAGTTTTTTCTTTAGTAGTTTCTTTATGGTAAGATCTAGTTCCTTTTCTAGGATTGACTTATTTGAGATCTCTATCTGGTCTTGTAATAGTTTGTATATCTTATATTTTTGAAGGTATTTCCTTATTTCTTTTGTGTTCTTAGCATATTACTGTGATAATGGGTTCTGTTTATTCTTTTTTATTTCTTCTAGTTTTGCTGTGATTTCACTTTGCTTATTTGTTATTTTATTGGGTTGCTTTCAGCACTCTTCTTTTTATTTAGTTAGCTAAGAATTTGTCAATTTTATTAGTCCTTTCAAAGAGCTATCTTGTAGTTTTAATCATCACTTCTATAATTTTTTTAGTTCTAATTTATCCCCTCTCTAATTTATAATAACTCCTCTTTTGTGTTTATTTTAGATTTGCTTCTTTGTTGGCTTTCTAATTTTCAAAATGCACAATTAGTTAATCAATCTTCTCTTTTTCTTTTTGTTCATGTATATTTGTAAGGATATTATTTCCTCCTAATTACTACTTCAGCTGCATCCCAGAAATTTTGGGTTTTCAGTTGAACTTCATCATTATAATTTTCTTTTACAAATTTATTGTTTCTACAATTTGTTCTTTGACCCACTTATTATTTAGAATTTCATTATTATGTCTCCATTTGGGTCTGTATCTTTTGTTTGTGGTCCCTTGACAAATTTCTATTTTTATTGCATTATAGTTTATAAACGATGTATTAACTATTTTTGTCTTTTTACATTTGTTTGCAATATCTCTGTGTCCTAGTACATACTCAGTTTTTGAAAAAAGTTTTATGTGGTCCTAAGAAATATGCATATTCTTTTGCCGTTCTATTTAAAAGATAACTTTTAAAACTCTAGTTTCTCCAGTAATTTGTTCAGTTCCCTACTGTTCCTTTGTTTTTTTCTTTATGTTAGACTTAGCCAAAACTGAGAGAGGGATATTAAAGTCCCCTGTTACTATTATGTTACTGTCTATGTCTTCTTGAAGCTCAGATAATAGTTTCTTTATGAATTTGGATGCTATGGACTGTTTAAGTTTACTATTGATATTGGTTTGTTTTTTATGATTCCTTTGAGCATAAGATAATTTCCTTGTTTGTCCCTTTTAATTTTTGGAATATTCATTTTGGCTTTATTGGATAGCATGATTGCAACTCCTAGTTTTTTGTATTTACTTGATGCATAATAAATTTTCTCATCGCCTCAGTTTTATTTTGCATATTTGTTTGTTTTTTAAATTGTAGGCAAAAAATTGTAGGACTTTTGTTATCCAAGCTGTCATTCTTTTTCATTTTATTGGGTCATTTAATCAATTCACATTGAAAGTTATAAGTTAGGTTTACATTTTCCTTTCTCTAATATTTGGGTTTTTTTCCAAGCTAAGGTTTTTCCTCCCTCTTCTGATTCCAACACAATATTATGTTCCTCCAATTGCTTCATTTTAATCTTTTAAAAAGAAGTTCTTATTCCTCCTGACTCTTCCCCTCACCCTTGATTCCTTCTTTTTCTTTGTTACCCCTTTTCCTTTGGAGTTTTGCTTTTTAGTTCCATTTCCCTTCCTGCTTTTATTTGGTTATAGAATTCTTCCAGCATCTTCCTCATTTTTTCTTCTCAGTCAAGTAGATACCCCTCCTTCTCTTTCCATTACCATTTACTAGTTTTCAAAATTTCATTTTTTGTGTCCCTTTCCAAAAAGTATTTGTTTCACTCTCTTCATTATCCACGCTCACTTTCTGTCTGCTCCAGACTCTCATTCTCTGATGCATGACCCTTATCTGTTCTCTTTTTCCTCTATATTCCTCATGCAATCAAAGCTTCCAAGGCTCTCTCCTTTAGATGGTTTCTGCCATTGCCTCATAGAACTTGCCCCATGGATTCCCCTTTTCCATTGTGCATTACTCCCAAAATAATATCAATTCCTGCAGGTATTAAAGAGCATACTACCCCTTGGTAGGGGCCCTCCCTCTCCATGTCCCCAAATACGCAGTTTACCACTGATATATACACTCCTCTGATTATCTTTTTTCTGCATTTGCCTTAAAATCTCCTCTATGGGTCCATGCACTTATATTTCCCTAGGTGTCAACTATCTCCAGAGATTCCAACTCTCTCTCTCTCCCAATGGAGGATGAGTATACTTTGCAATCACAAAATTTTCAATCACCGATCATCACAAGCCATACCCAGTGTAAGGTCCCCATTGCCCCTCACACATCATCTATCTTCGCCCATAGGAGCATTCATTAGTGTAATTATCTCCCACCACCAAAGTCTTTTGCCCCCTCCCCCTCTTGAATCTTTCCTCCCTCTTCCTCATACATTTCCCTGTAGGATCTTCTCTTTTTGGGACCATAAAGGTCAGCTTTCCACACTGATGACCCTTGAATTGAACTGGACTCACCACACACTCCTATCCCTTTGTTCTCTTTCTTCCCTTTCATGTACACTTACCATCTTATAATGTAATCCCACAAAATAACAACAGCAACCACAGCAATTAGCGCCACCACAACTATTGATTCATTATAGGCAAGATATCATCAGGTTCTCTTCATAATGCCCCTGTCACTTCAGATTTCTGCCTTCCTCTTGTTTCCTTGGGGGCAATTAGAAAGAAGTCTTTTATTGGTCTCTGTTGTCATTCTGTTGCTGTTGTTGTCCTTGTCTACTACATTTATTTACTCCTCCTTTCTGTTCTTTGGGATGTTTAAAAGGCAAGTATTCTCTTCATTTATGAAGAGAATTCTTTATTCATTTATTCTTTCTTAAAATGTTTCAAATTCCTCTCTATTGTTGAACATCCATCTTTTTTGGATATAGTTAAACTCAAGTTTGCAGGGTAGGTCACTTGGAGCTGCATCCTGAGATGCACATTATTCCATTCCCTCCTATGTTTTTGGGTGGGCACAGAATAGTCTTGCAATATTTGAATTTCCTTTCCTTTGTGTTTGGAGGTCTTTGTAACCTCTTGCAGAACTTCTTGTTTCTGAATTGTATTGTTAAATTTAACCACTATGTATCTTGGAGTTTGTAGCCTTGGTTTTGTTTTGATTTATTTTTCTGGAAAGGAACAGTGAATTCTTTCAAACACAATTTCATTTTCTATGTTTAGAAGTTCTGGACAATTCTTGTCTATAATTTAATTATGGAGTTAAAGTTTTCTGTCCTATCATGTTCTTCTGGGAGACCTATGATTTTTAGGCTGTCTTTACACAGTTTGTCTTCAAGATCAGTATGTTTGCTTGCATAGGAAGCACATTTTCTTTTAATGTTATTGTTTATTACTTCTCTTTTAATTGTTTTTTTACTTCTGTGTTTTTCCATTCTTAATCAATTGTCCTCTTTTTCATTTCTTTGGTGAGGTTCCTGATTGCAGATTTTATTTTTTCTATCCTTCCCGTTATTTTTGCTGCACAGGCCATAAATTCTGTTCCCATAATTCTCATTTCCTTTTGTGCCTTTTAGAAAAAATATGTTGTAGCTCCATATTCTCCTCAAATTCCACATAGTCCTATATCTCATCAAGTGTTGGATCATTTTTTTAGTATTTATTCATAGATTCTGAAATTCATATAGTAGATCTGGAGACCATATTTCCTTCTGTTGTTACTGTTTTTGCTATTGATTTATCTATTTATGTTTGAGGCCTTTGACTTTTTATCTTTCTGAAATCTCTGATAATTACATTCTTTCCTCCCTCCTTTTCCCCTGTCACTCATATTCTAATTCCCCTCTGATAATGGTTTCCTTTGGGGCTATGTCACAAAGCATCTCAGCCTCTTCCTATGCTGGGCAATTATGGTCAACCAGCCTAGGTCTTTGTCCAAAATAACTTTTGTGTCTTCAGAACTGGCCTCAGCTGGATGCTGTGCATTTCCCTTTAGGCTTAAGGGAACTCTATACTTGCCCCTCCAAATCACACAGTGTCCTTTCTTGGTCTCCTATCTTGTTACTTCTGTTCTTTAGTTCTTTGGCCTGGTACCAGCAATTCAGAGCTTGACAGTGCTTGTGTTACTGAGTTTTGGATCCTGGTTCTTACTCTGCTGGAGATATAAGATTGTCCACACCAGCACCAATGGTTCAGAACTTTGCAGAGCTTGTGCTATAGGGTTATGGACCTTGGCAGGCTTTTGCTCCTGAGAGGCTGCAGCTGCCTGGTTGTCTGTTCTAGACAGGGCAAATTTCTGTAGCCTGCAACTGGGGTTTCCACAGCGCTGGAAAGAGGGAAGGAAGGGACCTGGAGTATAGAGGTGGATTTTGTTATAAAGGTGTGTCATCTTCTTGGATCTCCTAGTGCAGTGGCCACTATGGCTCCTAGCCATACCAGATATTAAACTATTATAAAGCAGCAGTCATCAAAACTACTTGGTACTGGCTAAGAAATAGAGTGGTGGATCAGTGGAACAGGTTAGTTACACAAGATGCAGAAGTCATTGACTATAGCAATCTACTCTTTGATAGACCCAAAGAGTCCAGCTTCTGGGTTGAGAATTCACTATTTCACAAAAACTGCTGGGAAAACTGGAAAATAGTATGGCAGAAACTGGGCATAGACCAATATCTTACACTGCATACCAAAATAAAGTCAAAATGGGTTCATGATTTAGGTATGAAGGCTGATACTATGAGCAATTTGGGAGAGCAAGGAATAGTTTTCCTGTCAGATTTATGGAGAAGGAAAGAATTTATGACCAAGCAAGAGATAGCGTTATGAAATGCAAGATGGATAATTTTGATTATGTTAAGTTGAAAAGTTTTTGTACAAACAAAGCCAATGCAACAAAGATTAGGAGGGAAGCAGAAAATTGGGAAAAAATTTTTACAACCAGTGTCTCTGATAAAAGCCTTATCTCTGAAATATAGAGGGAACTGAGCCAAATTTATAGGAATACAAGTCATCCCCCAATTGATAAATGGTCAAGGGATATGAACAGGCAGTTTTCAGAGGAAGAAATTAAAGATATCTATAGTCATATGAAAAAATGCTCTAAATCACTACTGATTAGAGAAATGCAAATCAAAACAACCCTTAGATATCACATCTTTCCTGTCAGATTGGTTAATATGACAAAACCCGAAAATGATAAATGCTGGAGAAGATGTCAGAAAATAGGAATGCTGTTACATTGTTGGTGGAGTTGTGAACAGATCCAGCCATTCTGGAGAGCAATTATGCCCAAAGGGCTATAAAAATGTGCATACCCTTTGACCCAGCAATACCACTGCTGGGGCTGTATCCCAAAGAGATCACACAAGTGAGAAAGGGACCCATATGTACAAAAACATTTATAGCAGCTCTTTTTGTGGTGGCAAAGAATTGGAAATCAAGGGGATGCCCATCAATTGGCTATAAAAATTGTGGTATATGAATGTAATGGAATACTATTGTGGTATAAGAAATGAGGAGCAGACAGACTTCATAATAACCTGGAAAGATTTATGTGATCTGGTGCTGAGTGAGGGGAGCAGAACCAGGAGAACATTATACATGATTACAAACACATAGGATCTGTGATGACTGACTTTGACAGACTTGGCTCTTCGTAGCTATATAAGATTCAAAGACAGCTCCAAAAGACTCACGATGGAAAAAGATATCCACGTCCAGAGAAAAAATTACAGAGTCTGAATGCAGATTAAGGCAAACTATTTGTTCTCTCTCTTTTTCCTTCTTTTTTGGTTGTCTCTTCTTTCACACAATTCATGCCATTGGTTATAATTTGTCTTTACAATTTGACTATTGTGTAAATAAGTTTAATGCAAAGGTTTATGTAGAACCTACATCAGATTACAAGCCATCTTGGGGGAAGGGGGAGGAAAAGAAGGGGAAGAAAATTTGGAACTCAAAAACTTGTGGAACGGAGTGTTGTAAACTAAGAATAAAAAAAATAAATTAAAAAAACAGTAGATTGTAAGTTCCTTGAGGAAAGAGACTATTTTCCATTTTGTTTTTGTATTCCTAGCCTGTTGTCTATGCATGACGTTGTTTGGGAATGAAGGTATTTCAGAAGGCAGCCATGCATGAGATGTTTACAACAATACTGTATGATGAAGCTCTATAGAATCTGAATTCATAAACCCCCTTCCAATAGGGGAAAACTGAGAATGTAATGTTTGTATAACTGTACAACTTTAAAAGTGAATAAAATATATAGGAACAAACCTCAAATAGAGCATTATTACAAATCTCCATGCTCTTTTATTCTCAAGATTCATAACTTGATCAAAATGAAATTAACTTACATTTTCTAGGTATGTTATAAAAACCAAATTATCATTATTATCATAGGAGATAATTTTGCTCCTTAACATGTACTTGATGGGGTGTTTGTGTCAAAGTGATCTGATCTAAAGTAGGATCTACTCACATTTAAGCCATACTATCCTGAGAAGATTGACTAAAATGTGTTGCTAATGTCAATAATAAATATGCTGTCATGACCTTGCTAGGTCACTATAGGCTTACAACCTAAAACGACTAGATAGTACTAAGGAAATTGGAGTCTTATCTTTAATGACATTGTGATGGTAATACCTGGAGTCATGATATCTGGACAGTCTTATCATACAGGTTCACTTTATACTAATTCAATCCAAAGCTGGCTATAGTCCTTGACACAAGATGGAAGTTGCAAAGATAAACGGAAAAGCTTCTCAAAAATTGGAACTTCTTAACAAATGTGGAATAGTTTGGCTCAGATTTCATATCACTGGACATTTTGAAGTACTGCTTGGACAAACACTTGTCAGAGATGCTGTAACATGGGCTTTTAACCTATTTTGTGTCATGGACCTTTTTGATGGCCTGGTTAAGTCCATGAACCCTGCTTCAGAACAACATTTTAAAATGCATAAAATAAAATACATAGGATTGCAAAGGAAACCAACCATATCGAAGTACAGTTCAGTGAAGAGAACTAGAAGAATATATATATATATAACCACAATATTGTAAAAAATAATGACTTTGAAAGTCTTAAGAATGTTGATCAACACAATGACCAACCACAATTCCATGGGTCTTGTGATAAAACATGTAACCAGTCTCCTGACAAAGATGTGATTGAATCGGAGTGAAGACTGAGGCAGACACACATATATCTATATATAGATATATGCACACACGTACATACACACATGCATGCATACAGATGTACATATAGATATATGTACACACATACATATGTATATATATATATATATAAATACATACATGCATATCAGCCAATGTGGGAAATTTTTTTTTGCTCGACTTTACATAATTGTTACAAGGGTTTTGCTTTTCTTTCTTTTTCAATTGGGAATGAAGAGGGGGAGGCGGAGGAGGTAGATTTTGATTAATTGAAAAAATTTAGTTTAAAAAATCCCTGAAAAAAGAAATAGCATTTTTTAAAGTTCATGGACCACAGCTTATAGAGCATTCCTGTTCAGATACTGAGTTTAAGTAAATTGCCTTTGAGGTCCCTCCCAACTTGAATTTCTGTATTGATAAGAAAAGACTATTGCACTTGTGAATTCTCTAAACTGGCTAAGGGGAGGACCACTCATCTGAACCAGCAGACTCCAGGGCTGCCATCTAAATTGTTTTGTCTTGCCATTTTTAGAGTCAGATTAGGGGAGCAGGTGCGGTAATAATGAGAGAATACCAAGGAGAGGATTGAGACTCACTGGCAAGGTGAGTGGGCTCATACAGTGCCTTTGTGCTAACAATGGGGCATTGGACCTGCCATGTGGAAGGAAAGGAGGGAAGTTGCAAAGGCAAGAGCTGTCTGTAATCCTGTATCACTTTGGGGAAGGTTTATAACTGCTTGCTTTCCATATAAAAAGACAAATAAGTTGGATTCTAAATGTTTTTATGGTTACATCTTGACATTTTCCATTAAGGCTCCATTATTCTTTTTGAATTTTGTGATTTGGACTGACACAGAAAATAATAAAATTAAGAATGCATTTGACAAAGATCCACCTATTTTTAGTGCTCTCAAATTTGTGCCCTAAGTAGTCAAGTCAATAAGCATTTAGTAAGTGCTTACCGTGTGCCAGGAACTGTGCTATGTGCTGATAATACAATCAGAAAAAAGTCTCTGTTCTCTAATAGCTTAAATACTAATGGGGGAAGACAAGATAAAAAAGGTAGATGGAAAGGAGAGAGAAAGAGCTAAAGGAATCAGGCCCCAGGGTATTATAGACAAAGTCTGGGAAAGTCTGGAATGCAGCCTGGAGATGAATGAAGGCACATCCTGGCCTGGGTCACCTCCTTAAAGTAGAGATTCTAGGAGGAACCAGCCAATCAGAGAGATTGCAGAAGCACTTGCCCTCCTCTCAGGTGTTCTCTTTTTCCTGTGCTGAGACTATTTGGGGCTCAGAACTGGGCTAGACATTCACATATCATGTATCTGATAGGGCTTTTTCATCACTGTCCCTAAATGCTGGAACTTAGATGAGGGAGGAATTACATTCAGTCTACATACCAAATGGATAACACTTGCTATGCACCTAGACATAGTACCTATTCTTTCTCGCACTTTCCCAAAACCTCCTAAGGAAGATGTTGCTCCAGATCTGTGTCTGACTCCCAAACCACCAAGCTATCAGAGATTTCCGCTTGCATACTCACAAACATTGAAGATGCTCCATAGCCTCTCAGCTTCCACAAAGTTGCATCAATAACTAATCACAACTCTCTTTTTAGTAGCAGTAGTGGTAGTAACTGCCCTCTGAGGACTCAATGTACCAATTAGAATAGAAGCTGGGGAATGCTACTGTCCTCCTCCTCCTCCTCCTCCTTTTCCTCCTTCCTTCTTTTTCTCCTTCCTTCTTTTTTCTTCTTCTTTCTTCTTTTCTTCCTCCTCCTCCTCCAAAATAAGGCTGGGAAAATTAATTTTATCCTGCATAGTTTTTATTTTTGATTTCTTGAAATACGGTTCTACCAAGACAGGCTTTTTAAAAAGCTCATTCTGTTTTAAATGGAGTTACTTTATACCTTTAAATCCAAATCACTCTGACTTTCATTGTTGCTTTTCTCTCCGATCATTTTAGTCAATCTGATAGGTGTAAATGATGTCTCAAAGGCGTTTTAATTTGCATTTCTCTAATCAATAATAATTTAGAGCATTTTTATGTGACTACAATTTGTTTGTTTTGGTTTCTTCAGAAAACTGCCTGCTTATATCCTTTGGTCATTTATCAATCAGGGAATGACTTGTATTCTTATAGAATTAATAAAGTTCTTTATATATTTGAGATATGAGAAGTTTATCTGAGAAACTGTCAATAAAAATTTCCCTAATTTTCTGCTTCCCTTCTGATCTTAGCTACATTTGTTTTATTTGTACAAACTCTTTTAAATTTAATACAATCAAAATTATACATTTTACACCTTACTCTGCTCTATTTCTCTTGTTTATTCATAAATTGTTTGCCTATCCGTAATTCTGATAAATAATATATTTCATATTTTTCAAAATTTCTTGTAATATCTCTCTTTTATATCTAGATCATGCATCCATTTTGACCTTACTTTGGTGAATGTTGTAAGATATCAGTGCATGCCCACTTTCTGCCAGACTGCTTTCCAGCTTCCCAACAATTTTTATCAAATGATGAATTCTTATCCATAAAATTTATGTCTTTACACTTGTCAAACACAAGATTACTGTAGCCATGTGTTGCTATAAGCTGTGTGTCTATTCTGATCTACCTTTTATTTCTTATCCAGTACCAGATAGTTTTAATAATTACTGCCATGTAATAGTTTAAGATCTGATACTGCTAAACCTCTTTCCTTTACATTTTTTATTAGTTCCTTTGATATTCTAGATCTTCTGTTCTTCCAAATGAATTTTGTTATTATTTTTTCTAACTCAGTAAAAGTAATTTTTGGTGATTTAATTAGGATGACATTGAATATATGAATTATTTTGGGTAAAGTTGTCATTTTAACTGTATTGATCCTGTCCACCCATAAACAAATTTATCCAATTATTTAAATCTGATTTTATTTGTATAAAATTTTTTTCATTATTTTGTTTACATAGTTCCTGGATTTGTTTTGGCAGGTATACTCCCAGGTATTTTATACTGTCTAGAGTTATTTTAAATGGAGTATCTTACTATCATTTCTTGTAGAGTTTTATTTGTGATATATAGGAATGCTGATATTTTACGTGGATTTATTTTATATCCTGCTACTTTGCTGAAATTATTAATTTCAACTTCTGTCCTATTGGGAGTACATGACATGTAAACAGATAAATAAATACCGAAGTATACACCCTGGTTATTTCTTTGTAGGCAGAAGGGCGATTATGCAAAGTTGTGAGCTTTCTTTGACTTTGATAGTCAAAAAGCTTCTACCTCTTCAGAGGGCAGCTAGGTGGCACAGAAGATAGAGTGCGGGGCCTGGAGTCAGGAATACTCCTATTCCTGAGTTCAAATCTGGCCTCACGCACTTACTAGCTGTTTGACCCTAGGCAAATCACTTAACCCTGTTTGCCTCAGTTTCCTCATCTGTACAATGAGTTGGAGAAGGAAATGGCAAACCACTCCATTATCTTTGCCAAGAAAACCCCAATTGGGATCATGAAGGGTTGGACACAACCCAACAACAATCTCTTCAGAATCTGTTTTGTCCATGCTTTGAAGAGCAATGGATATATCTAAGGAGAGTAGAAAGAGTGTTCGATGTGGAGTCAGAGGACCAAGGTTCAAATCCTGGCTTTGCTACTTATGATATGTGTCACCTTGGGCATCTTGTTTAATGCTTCTGGGCCTTAGTTTCCTCATCTGTAAAATGAGTAGATTGGACTAGATGGATTCTGAGGCTCCTTCTACCTCTAGGTATGTGATCCTACATGTACAATAACCCATTTAAAGGGAAAAGAAGACATTTCCTAGGTTAATGGGGGAACCTAAAAAAGTAATACAAGCTTTACAGTATTTATTTTTATTCAAAATTCCCAGTTATTTTCTATATATTTGGTTTGTGCATAATTATTTGCATGTTGTTTCCCCAATAGACTGTGAGCGTCTTGGCAGCAGGAACTTCTTTTTTTTCCTTTCTTTGTATGCCCAGCACTTAGTGTCTGGAACATAGTAGGTGCTTTTAAAATGTTTGTTGACTGGCTAACAGTTAAATATACAGTTACAAATATATCAAAATAAAGCAATTGTTTTTTACTATGAATTATGGTTCATTTGCATATTTATTTACTCTCTATTGAGCAGAAGAAATATGGATCTCCAATTTTCCTCTAAATCCAGAGCCAGTTTATTCCTGTTTCCTTGTTTTTTGTAGTGCACCCACAGAATTAGGCTAATATAGAAATGGAATGTTGATGTTGTATGACGTGGAAATCCTGAGCACAAGTAATGGTCCCTTGTTTCAGTCCTCTTGATCTTATCTACTGGCTTAATACAGCTGACAGAGAATGGTGTTGGACAAAGTGGATTTGAGTGGCGTGATGAAAGATTTTGAATGACCAAGATCTACAAATCGTAAACCTATTCTAGACTATGGAATATCAGGACCAGATTCAAGTATGAGAGCTCCATATTACATTGGCTTTGAGGTACAGATGAAGGAGCCAATGATGGTGATCACATGATAGGAAATTTAGATTTTCCCTTTTTGGGCTGCAGATTATGAGATTGCTAAGAATGAGCTTTTTCTCTTCTCTCTTCTAATATACGTTGGCATAGCATATGTCTGCGAAAGCCAGTATTCCTCTTAGTGGTCATTTATGCTTTGATTTGTGTAGACCTTTTATTCCAGAAATTTCAACATAATCTTTCCTCTAATAAGCTATGTATACAAAGTAATAGATTTTGTTCCTAATTATGCTAGTTTCCAGATGCACAGCATGCAAAATAAAAGAATTAAACAATAAAGCCTCCTATTAATTAAGAAAAACTAGACTTGAATCAGAGAGAACAAAAGGAAGACGGTGAATTTTTTCATTGTTGGTAAAGTGAACATTACAGTAACCTTTGATTTATGAGTTATCAGTAACAGCTCATATTGAACACAGGCTTTAAGCTATCTGAAGTAGGTTGTGTGAATATTTTTGTCTCATTTTCAGATGAAGAAACTGAGGTTCCAAGAGATTAAGTGACTTACCCAGGGTCACAAAGGTAGTGAATAAGAAGGAGAATTTGAACCCTTATGTGTCAAGTATGATCCAGTGTTATTTCTCATTCACATTGCCTTTAAATACAAAGATCTTCTTAACCCCCTTAAGCACTGGTAGTAGCTCACTTTCATTCTGGCTGACATTAGGAAAACATACTCAAGTCCAGAGATTCACATTCTTGGCAGAAAGTAAACAAAATAAAACAAAACAACAACAACAAAGCCTCACTAGAGTTTGAGAAAAGCCAAATTCGCTGTGCAGTTATAGTTGGTAGAGCTTTCTATCTGTCAACACAAATATTGGTAGAAAAAGGGTACAGGTGCAGGTGGCAAAGTGAGAATAATTACACAGGTCATACAGTGAAGAATGTTCCCATCAGCCACTGCTCCCACTGGAAGCAATTAGCCTTCGAATAGAAGTACCAGTTGCTGGAGACCTGATCAGCTGACTTTTTCAGCTTCCTTTGCAGGTTATTGTAGTATATGAACTCTGTGTAATATCACTTCTAGAATTCTTTTTTAGGACCATGTGCCCCAGGAATTTCCTTCATGTGGTATCTTGGGTCCTTCAACAAGCCTCTTCTATGAGTTTGTTTCCCTTTGGATTAACTCATTTAGGACTGGTACAAAAAAGATTTTTCCCATTCCTTGTGCTCTCACGAGAATAAAACCTTTGGGATAGGGGTCTAACAATTTTTAACTTTCTGTGGATAACAGGAACTGGCGGGACTGACCCAAACTGGTCAAAGCTGCTGGTGACAACTGATGATGA
Source organism: Phalanger gymnotis (assembly GCA_028646595.1). Classification (NCBI taxonomy): domain Eukaryota; kingdom Metazoa; phylum Chordata; class Mammalia; order Diprotodontia; family Phalangeridae; genus Phalanger; species Phalanger gymnotis. Next base: position 701,611,349 of record CM053622.1, on the reverse strand, counting down.
AAAATTGGCCTCAGAATAGTCTATTTAAGCATTCATCTGAGGGATTTGGCCTCTCCTGTTTTTATTCTTGAGGAATGATACTCAGCAAAGAAGACAACACCTACCTAGGTACTCTGCTATAAACTATGACCCTATATGTACACAATAACACATGCAGCATTTTTCTTATCGATACTACAGAAAACCTATATTATAGTTGTTATTGGCCTTGAGTCAGGAAAACCTAAATTCAAGTCTGGCCTGTGTGACCCTGGACAAGTCACCTAATCTCTGTCTGCCTTAGTTTCTTCAATTATAAACTGAGGAGAATAATAGCACCTATTATTATCTCTCAGGGTTGTTGTGAGGATCAAATGAGATAATTGCAAAGCACTTAGCACAGTGCTTGGCACAGAGTAAATGCTATATAAATGTTAGCTATTATTATATAATATTCGTAAAGTGCCTAGTGCAGTGCCTGGCACGTAGTATGCACTTAATAAATGTTTGTTCTCTTCCTTTGTGCTATTGTTAGGTTAATCTTCCATGTGCATAGACCTAATCATATAACTCCTTTCATCAACAATCTTCAGTGGCTCCCTATTGTCTACCAATAAATTCTTGGTGTGTCATTCAAGGCCCTCCACAATCTATTGCCACTCTATCTTTCCAGTCTCGTTTCACATTACTCCCTTGTAAATACTCTATTCTCCATACTAAGTGAGTTACTAAGTAGAGTATTCTCTATTCCCCTAAACTTTCTTACCTTCAAGCCTTTGATTAACTGCTCTTGATGCCTGGAATTTCCTCCCTCTGTCTCCCCACTTGTTAAATTTTTGCCCATTCCTTAAAGATTAACTCCTACCATCACCATGAAATCTTTTGTGATCTGCCTGATATTATCACCTTCATTAAGCCTTACAACCTTCTAACAACAATTGTATACTTGATACTTCAGGGTTTGCAAAACCCTTTACAGTTATCCCTTCCACATTGCAACTCTCCTCACTGAGGTTTTGATATATCTTGAGTCTGAATAAGAAATTAAATGGGAATTTTCTAGGAATTTTGTGGAAGCTGCAGATGACACTCAAAGGACAGCAGATGACACAGAAAAAGTTTAGAAACACAGAAATGCATAAGAAAAGTGGATAGCATTGTATAATATCAATTGAAATTTTATGGTAAGGTACTATAGACATCCCATAAAAGAAAAAGAAAAAATTTAGACTTCTTTTCTGGTACGAAGGGAAGGCCAAAAAATTTTACATGGATTTTCCAAGTTGAGAGTGTGCCGTAACCCCTAACTCCTATTATATGGAAAGGATAACTGTACAATTTTTTTTTGTGTTCCTCCCAACATTATATGTTCTACGTGTATTTTTATTGCCATTTTATACTTATGTAAACTAAGGTTGAGATACAATAATCATGTAACTAGTAGTGTCTGAGTTGGAATCTGACCACAGGTCTCTCCTGCATTTGTCATGGAATGTTGTATACTATAGCTCTTTGTGTTGGCATTTATTACTAATTATCAGTTTCTTGAAAACAGGAACCCATGTCTGAACTTGTTATATCTTTACCTCCCGGTACAGGGCTTTGTACATGATGAATATTGAATAAATATTTTCTTAACAAATTAATGAATGGAAATGGATGATGAATTTTCCTGTATTGTTTTCCAGGCAATGTATTTCAAGGCATGCCTGGAGACAGGAAAATGTGAAAGGAATCATTTTCTGCACCTACTTTTTCACTTGTCTGAGTGATCAGCTTTCCATGAATCCCAGAGTATTTTCAAGTGAGGTTGGATAAAGTGAAGATTAGCACATGGCCATTTCTATGAATGAAGAGCTTTGATAACAGATGTCCATAGTTTTGTATGTGTATCTAGGACAGGAAAGTGAAGAAACTCTTCTTCCCCCAAATAAATTCACATTTACTCACAATCCTCTCAATTTTCTTTTCCATCTTTACCTTCCTTATTGTCATGTCCTTCTCTTTTTATATTCTAAGATTCTGAGTAATCATTGAGAAAGAAGGTCTTTGAATAATAAGAAGGATATCTCAGGGCAGAAAAATAAAGATTTTTTTAAAAAAAATCTAGATTTGCTGTTTCGACATTAGATGACTTAAGTAGATTCAAAAACATTCTCTCTAGGTCTGCCTTTTTATATGTTTGCAATGTATTTTTAGAACCTAAACAGTGGGTCTAATGATAATAAATATTAATTCATGAACCTGTCTTTACATTGTTTCTGAAATTATTGCTCTTTCTGATGGAAATGACCTATGTAATAGTGAGTAGGACATACATAGAGGTATCAAGGCTCTTTTCTCTCCTCTCTTCTCCTCTCCTTTCCTCTCCTCTCCTCTTCTCTTCTTTTCCTTCCCTTCTCTTCTGTTCTTTCCTTTCCTCTATTTGTGTGGCAAAAGGAGTGACCTAGAGAGAGGAAACAAACTAACCAATCCTGTTTTATTCTTGGACCTAGGGAAAAAATATTTGTAATAGAGTGAGCTCTGCCTGGTCTCCTTTTGCAGATCTTTTGCTCTACCTATTAAGGAACAGTCTCTCTCTCTCTCTCTCTCTCTCTCTCTCTCTCTCTCTCTCTCTCTCTCTCTGTCTCTCTCTCTCTCTCTCTCACACACACACACACACATGACTTATATAAACTCTGCTATATTCATATGCAAGTTGTCCCAAAAGGCTTAAAGTAACACTACACACACATACGCATACATGTGCACACACATGCGCTCTGTTTCATTTTGCGAATGGAAATGTTCCCTTTTTCCCTTCTATGCCATCCATCTGTACATAGCCTAAAGTACTATCACTTTGAGCTTTCCTTCTGCATTTGACCATTTCTAGTAATCTTGGAAAAACATCCACTGAGAAAATGAAATGACATTTTTATTTGTGTGACATACTTTACCTAACAGCATAAGGATTTTATGGATAGCTCATTAATGCTACCAAACAATTGACATATCTCCCTTCCCCCCACCACACCATACCCTCCCATCCAGATGTTGAACGTATTGACTTCTCTTTGAATTCTTTGTTTTCTGATGCAGAGATTACAGGGGACTGAGAATTGGGCCAATCAGATGTTTACATCTGCCAGGGCTCTCTCCTCATTGCTTTCCAAATTTTATCATTCTCTGTGGGAGGGCACCAGAAATCTAAGCTGTGTGCAATCTCAGGGCTTGAAATACTAAACAGAGTATTTCTAACCTCTAATAGCACCAATACCCAATCTTTTCATTCTCCCACAAGCTTACAAGTAAACACCTTAATCTATGGGCTCTCAAACCACTAAGTTCCCCAAGAGCCACACCTTTATTCTCACTCTCCATCCATTCAAACTGATCCAGTCCTCTTATCTCCTCACTCTCCGCTTCTTTCTCTCCTTTACTCACTCAAGAACTGCTCTACAAGCTACACAAACACAACCAGATTTGACTTCACACAGAAGCCACTCAGTGCTCCATCCCAAACATACTCAAGGCTGGATCTTGTTTGCAGCAACCAAACATGTTCAATTGCCAGCATCAAAGAAGTGTACTGATGTTCTTTAAATAATCTGGGAGGATAATAAACAATTGTGAGCAGCTGCTTAAACACTCTGGCTTTTCTGCATAGTTACCTGCTTTTTTTCCTTTGAGGACTAAAGTTCTTAACTTGAGAGTCATCACTCCTTTTCTTCATGTTTTCCAGCTTCTTCTAGGAAAGGAGGCTGGGAGTGGGGTTGATGTTGCAGAGTCCTAGGAGAACCCTTCCATAATCCATAGTATGTTCCAGAATTTTAAAAAGTACTTCAGCTTATCTGACAGTTTTCCCAGTTCCCACAGGTTCGTAAGTTGCGTTCCTCCAATGGAGCTCTCTTTTGTGGTTATCATAGATAAATATAAATCGTTGCCACAATACCTCTGAGCAGGAAATCACTAACTACTACTGTTTTTTCCCTCTGACTCTTCCTTGCTGGATGATCTCTCATCTAAGATGATATTTATAAAGCATTTTGTAGACCTTAAAACACTATATAAATTACTACTACTACACTACTACTACTACTACTGCTACTACTATTACTACTACTACTACTACTACTACTACTACTACTACTACTACTACTATTCTATTATATAGCATTCTTTGGAGAATAAGTAGCTGCCTCCTAAGAACATCCAATTCTTTCCTCTTTTGGAAGAACCTCGTGTCTGTTTTGAAGCTCTAATTGTGGAGTTGTCCTTTTCCCTCCTGTTCTCCTTTGGGTTACACTTCCATTCTCCAATGTTCTGACAAGAGTCAATACCCCCTTTCCTTTGTGTCAGCCTTTTTTCGCATTGAAGCTTTGCTTATATTTCTTTTCAGAACACTTTATTCTCCCAAACAAACTTCAACCCAATTTATCCTGGCCCGTGCTTCAGCAAAATGAAAAATGAAGAAAATGAAGGGCATTGGCAAAGTTAAAGTTAAAAATTTAAAGAAAAAATTATGGAATTTGGACTGGACTCAGCTCTTATCAGAGAAATGCACGTTTCTGCTTAATTTCCAAAGCACTGAGGTCACCACTGTCCTCCTAGGCACACAGGCTCACAACCCAGGTGTCATCATCAACTCCTTAATCCCTCTCACTGCACTCCCTCCCCCACGTCTGATTCATTGCCAAGTCCTGTCGATTTATCTTTGTAACATCTCTGGTATATGCCTGCTTCTTGCTTCTGACCCTGCCACCATGCTGGTGCAGGCCTTCATCCCCTGGACTATTGCAGTAGTCTGTAGGTTGGTTTCCCTGACTTAAATTTCTCTGCATTCGAATCCATCAGCTGTCATATTAATCTTTTTAAAGCAAAGGTCTGACCTTGTCATCACCTTATTCAATAAACTCCAGTGGTTCCCCTATCATCTTCAAGATCAAATATAAAAGCCTCTTTTCCTGTCGTTTTATACCTTACTACCCTCCATGAACTCTATGATTCAGTGATACTGGCCTCCTTTTTGTTCCCTGAGTAAGACAATCTACCTCCAGACTCTGGGTATTTTCATTTCCCCATGCCTGGAATACTTTCATCTCTGCCTCATGGCTTCCTTCAAGTTCAAGGTAAAATCCCACTTTCTACAGGAAGCCTTTTCTGATTCCCCTCAATACTAGTGTTTTCCCTCTGTTGATTACTTCCTGTTTATCCTGTATATAGCTTATTTGTAAATATGGTCAATCCTCAGCATTTGTGCATTTAACTTTTGTGGCTTCAATCATTCCTGAGATTTTTATTAATAACCTCATTTTCACCACACACATTTGTGACTATGTATAGTAGAGAAAAAAATGAGAGGTGTGATATGGCGAGTTTATAGAGTGGTTTGTATCCTATTAGATGCTTCCCTACTATTATTGTGAAGAACTCCCATGCAATAAATACATATTTTCATTGTTTGCTGTAAAACTGAAGTTTTCTATAACAATTATTCACCCAAAGCATAGTGCAAGTCCTTTGGGCTCTAAGGTGACATCGAGACCTGGGTAGTCCGGGTGTCTTCTGAGAGCAATGACTAAAGTCCCAGCAACTTCTTCCTTAGTATTCAAAACGTGGCCAAGGTAGAAAGGTTTATAGCAGTATAGTATACAGTATGGCACTCTCACACTGCCGTCTGACATAGTGGAAGGTAAGATTCAGGTTAAAACAGTTTTAGTTTTAAGAATTTTACTTGTTATACAATATTTATGATATAGCTTTTGTGTGTTATGAAAAGTGAATATTATTTGAAATCAATTGTTTTGAACTGAGCTGTTAGCACAAAAGTTCATAGAATTCTAGGGAATTGCCAATGAGAAAAAAGATTTTGCATGTTACCAATTTTATTATATGTAGTGCATTTTATGGGTTATTTCATGGTTACTGTGTTAGGAAAAGTACATATTATCAGAATTAGTGTTTAATTATAAAGAATTATATGCAGAAAAGTATATTTTCATCAAGCTCTAGTGAAAAGTAACAGGTTTTGGTGGTCCTGAGAACCTAGCCCCCTAAATCCCTTAGGTTCAATGTATCAACATTCACATTTTTCACTTTTTCTGTTTTCTAGAAATGTTACCCCTGCAAAAGCTAAGAATTTACTGTTTTCATGTTGTCTCTCTCCAGGGAACATCCTTACCTTTCTTAGTATCATCAATGCTTTGTATAGTGCTTAGCACATAGTAATAGCTTAATAAAAGCTTGTTGATTGACACAAGAAGATAGAGATGAAAGTAATGAAACCAGCACCTTATATTTCCTTCCTAAAGCATCTAGAAGACTGGAAGCTACCAAGATTCATGTTGTTTTTTCTTTGGTGTTGGGAGATATTTGTTTTCTTATAGTTTCAAATGAATCTTTTTGTTAGGCTCTAACATCCAGAAAATGATGCCAGGCTTATTCTTCTATTTCTTAGATTCTTTCCTACCACTGTTCTAGTTGTAATCACATATCTCACTTTTTCTTAAATCTAAGATAAGGCAGAAGTCTTTATTCAGGGATGTTTTGAAGAAACCTAAACCAATTAACTCCTAGTGTGTTACCTACTCCTAACCCCCATTCCATCCCCACTCCCCACATATGCACAAGAATATGCGCACCACTTTCTCTTTTCCATCAGAAAACCCTTTCTTCGTTACCATAGAAACATAGTGACTTGGAGTTTAAAAACTGGAGAAATTGTAGAGATCCCAGGATCATAGATTTAGGGACATTAGAGATCATTTAGTTCAGCCTCTCCATTTTATAGATGAGGAACCTGAATTCCATTGTGCATAGTCTAACCTTAGATAAGGAAAATCAGACCCCCTAAGGGGAAGAGACTAGATATCATCATGAACAGAACTGAGACCATCCATCTACCAAAAAGCAAGCACTTATTAAGGACTTACTATGTTCCAGATATTTTTGTTTTCTATCATTTGTTTTGGTATTATAATCTCCATCGTATGAATGAATGAGTGAAAAATCATACTACGTGCTGGCTACTTTGCTAAGTGTTAGGGATACAAAGAAAAAGCAAACACCCCCTGCCCTCAAGGAGCTTATAGTTTAATGTTGGGGGCAATATTTACATAAATTTGTATATACATGATAAATACATAGTAGATGGTAGGGGGCTAGAACCCAGTGTCTTAACCACTGTCATGGTTGGCTGATTTTGCCATTCTGACTCTACTTATTTTCAGTTAAATGGAAGTGTCTTTTTAGACTTTAAACAATTTTCTTGGTCTTCCCATGCCCTCCAACCTATTGCCCTGTCATTTATTCTTAATCTCCCATAACTTATCACAATAACACTATAGTTCTACATTGAATGAGTGAATGGATGGTTGAAAAATCATTTATTAAATGTTTATTATGTGCCACACACTTTCAATTTATCCTTTGCTAAGTGCTGGAGATAAAAAATGCAAAAAATGAGATAGTCTCTTTCCTCAAGAGACTTAATTTTTAATAGTAGAAGAGCACACATGTTGGAGAATGATAGAGCCTGTTTTGTCAGTCAGTCAACAAGCAACTATTGAGTGCTTAGTATATGCCAGGCATTGTGCTAAGCACCTAGAATGACAAATACAAGCCAAAAGAAAGATAGTTCATGCCCTCAAGGAACTTATATTCTATTGGGGTGAGACAATACATAGAAGAAAGCTGAAAAGGGGTGTAGTGTGTGTGTGTGTGTGTGTGTGTGTAAAATTGTGGTACCTGGTGGGGAGGCATGATAGAGAAAGTCCAGAGTATAGTATGGATAAGAATAAGATATGGCTGCCCAAGAGCCCTCCTTAAATGGAGGTTCAGGGAAGAGCCATCCAGTCAGAGGGAGAAAACAAAGGGGTAGAGTAACCTTTAATGTGTGAATTCCATGGCTAGAGTGATCTTCTAGAATGAAGAGGTTGTGGGGACATAGAGAAGAAAGTCCAGAGCACAACGTGGAGAAGAATGGGGTCAAAGAAGTCACAGGGACTGTGAATGGTTCTAAAGGGCAGTCAATCAATTTGAATGCCCTTTTGGAAACAAAATCACTATTGACTGAGTTATTGTGCCCAAAGCAAGAGGTGAAACTGAGATTAGTAAATTCCCGGTGGATATGGAGGTAGGTTAGATGGCAAAATGAACTGGGTGAATGGTTGGATGACTGAAGAGGATGTGAAACAAGTCATGGTCTTGAGGATAGCTAGATACAGAACAAAATTTGGGTTGTCGGCTTAGACCTTGTAAAGGATCACAGATTCTCTGACACCTCCAAGATGCAGTCCAGAACCAGAGGCTCAGAAATTAGGAAGCCACCAATGAGTAGGGCTGATGACACCAGACCCAATCTCTTGTCTTCTCCAGTACTTGTGTAATTACTCACTTGAGTAGATGTTAATGCTTCCTCATGCTCTGCATTGGCTCAGTCATTCTAACCTGCTTTCATACTAGAAAGTCTAGGTTCCCAGAGGTCAGTAAAAAAAAGAACCTTCAAGTGGTTAAGTGAGATTAAAAGAGGCAGCCATTTTGGCAGCTGGATTTGAAAGGAAAGCTAAGGCTCTGTAGGGAAGGGAGCAGCTAAAAAGATTTCATCTCCTTGAAGAAATGAGTTTCTCTCCAGCATAAACTAAGGGGTGATTGACAGTTCGATTTGTCTTGTTCACCAGCACCACCTGGTGGGTTATATTTACATATATCTAGACATGCTGGGGGCTTCCAATCAGAATGATCTAGATTCAAGTCTTGCCTCTGACACCACTTGAATCACTCTGTTTTTGTTATTGAATCATTTCAGCCTGTGACTAAAATATCTCCATGACCCCATTTTGGGGGTTTTCTTGGCAAAGATACTGGAGTATTTTGCCTTTTCCTTTTCCAGCTCATTTTACAGATGAAGAATTGAGGCAAATGGAGTTAAGTGATCTGCCCAGGATCACATGGCTAGTATTTGAACTCAGGTCTTCCTGACTCCAGGGCCCACACTCTATCTACTGTGCCACCTAGTTGAGTCACTTTGAACAAGTGAAAACCTCTGTGAGCCTCAGGCAATTTCAACACATTTCCTGGCATACAGTCTGTGTTTAATAAATGCTTACTGACTAATTGACCTAAAGTTTCTCTGTTAAATGGGCCAAGATCCCACATGAGGAGTTTTTCACTTTTATTATTGTAGTTCTTGAAAACTGACTTGGCTAAAAACAGTTTGTATTGATTCCCCTGCCCACACTGACTCTTTTTGTACATTGTGGGGGTTAAATAGACTTTTGCTGAATGAGTGAATGAATATTTCTTAGTCCCTTGCGCCCCTCCCCTGCCCCCTTTGCCTGATCTTGGTATGGAGCTGGCCATGTAATTCCTGCCTTAACAGTTGCTATTGAGAAAGGAATCAAACAGCTCTATTTGCCATTCTTCCCTTTTCCCAGTCTACCACATGAACATCTATACCTAGAACCTGGTACCTATGGTTTTGATGAAATTTGGAAAGACTTACAAGTAAAGAGAATAACAATTCAATGAATCTGACAAAGGGCTGTATTTCAACTCCTTTTCAGTGACTGTGGGAGTGAAACTCAATGGATTCTTAACATCTCCAGCTCACTAATATTTGGGAAATCAAAGGCAGGCTACGGTGATCCTTGAGCTCCAGATAATCATAGATTTAAAGCTGGAAGCAATATTAAGGGTCATATAATCCAAGACGTTCATTTTATAGATGAGGAATCTCAGACCAAGAGAGATAAAGTCACTTGCTAAGGTCATACAACAATGGGTAGTAGAAGCAGGATTCAAAGCCAGGACTTATGATCCTAAAGTCACTGCTACTTCCACACTACCCCAGACTGGAACCTGCATATTCTGGAATATCAAAACCAACTTTTCTCCAATATATAGTCTTGGTACCCTTAGAGACCCCTTATTTTCTTTCAAGGGGTCTAGGAGGTCAAAGCTTTTCATAAAAATGCAGATGTATGATATTGTAAATATTGTTAGAAATAACCCCCATAAACAAAATATCTTGAGTGGATAGGGTCCTCAATTCATTGTTAAAAATACAAAGGGGTCTCAAGACAAAATGTTTGAGAACTACTGGTCTAAACAAGGAATGGTCCTTGAAGTCTGGGAAATCTGAACTCCTGATATTTGCCTGAGTTATGATGGGAGCACTAGAACATGAACTTTTCACCAGGATTCCCAAAATTACACAGAAGATCTTTCATTTTAGGCTCATTTTGTAGGCATTGCCCCCTCTCTTTTCCAGCCTGTGTTTTGCATGATTATCCTGAGGGGGCAGACCCCTCCTTGGATCTGATCTCTGTTGCTCCACTTTTTGTGGACTAGGTACTTTAATTTGATGTCAATTTATTAGGATAACTCCATGGAAAAATGGTTGAGCTAGAGACATAGCTATTAACTAAGTGGAACAAATTGCTATGGTGTAAAATTGACATTTCAGGAGCCAGACTGACCTACCAAAAAAAGAAGAAAGCTTCTCATTCCTTCGACCAATGGTGAGCTCAAGGAGTGTTTCATTTCTTTCATATGCTGTGTGGTGGTTTTCTGATTAATGTTCTTTTCCATGCTACTATGGACTCCCATTGAATCCTCTATTGTTCCTTTCTCTAGGATCATGTAGCATAGAGGACACAGCACTTGCTGTAAAGCAGTGAACATATTTCATTTGAGCTATACCCCAAGCTTTTTTTGGAGATGAGTCCCAGGAGAGTCTACCTTTGTCTGATAAATTACCCACAGGACAAGGTGACCTGTTCTAACTAACAGTCAAATAGCACTCCCCCTTTGGAGTTCAAAGAGCCCTTACTGACTAAATGTAAGGGAGACTATGGTAGCTTGGAGAAAACAAGAGCCTGGGGGAGATGCCCTCCCCCAAATTCCCCAATCCCCCTCTCTCCTACATATACCACCAATTAAAAATTTTAGATGAATTCAGGAGTGTTGCTTTTAAAATGCAAATACATTCCTAGGAGGTTTATACATCTATTTATACCTCATTGTCCATTATTTTAAACAGATTATCTTCCTATTTAAAATTTAACTAAATGCAACAAATATTTATTAAGCCCTTACTATATATAGAAGCACTTTGCTAGGGGCTGGGAACATAAGAAAAAAATGAAATAGCCCCTCCGTTTCCCAAGTATACCTTCTACCGGGGGATGTTATACACACACACACACACACACACACACACACACACAGAAAAAGAGAGGGAGAGAGAGAGAGAGAGAGAGAGAGAGAGAGAGAGAGAGAGAGAGAGAGAGAGAGAGATTAGGGTATGATAAGGGCAGAAGAAAGATCTAGATGAAGTAACTAAGGAAAATGTATATAGGTAGGCCAAATGTTGGTTTGACTTATTTGACTATTCTTTATTGTTATGAAGGGGGAGGCTCTTAAGGGTAGGGGAGTCATTAGAAGTGATTGTGGTGTAATAAAAGAAAATAACATTAATAAAACATTTTAAAAAAAAGGTAGAAGGGAAAAGACAGTAAGTTTTTGCTTTGGCCAGCAAAAGTCAAGAGGTTTTATTGCTGGCAGATATGCATAATAGAGGAGGAATCTGGACTCACATGAATTCTTCTCTTAGCCTTTTGTTCTTACTCAGTTTTAATCACATGCTAATCAAAGAAAACCACGGGAGAAATGTCAAACCATTTGGTCATCTATCATTTATTAAGTGCTTACTATGTGCTAGACAACTGTCTGGGCCTCAGTTTCCACAACTGAAAAAATTGTGGGGTTGGATTAGATGACCTTTGGGGTCATCAAATAGTTTTTATTTCCTAATAGCATCTTATAGCTCTCAATTTTTGATCTTGTGTGCTAAGGGGATGAGAAAAGCCTTTTGTGGGTGTCAGCACATGAGATAAACCTCAAATGAAGCTAGGAATTTTAAGAGCAAGAGGTGAAGGGGGAATGCATTCTAGGAATGGGGGGAAGAGAGGACAAGGATGTGGAGGTGGGGAGGGACCCAGGAATGTTGAGTTTATTCATGAGCCAGTATGGGTAGAACGTCCAGTGTTCGAAGGGGAGTAATATTAAAAAATTGGAAAGGTAAGTTGGAGTCAGACTAGGAAGGGCTTTAAATGGCAAAGAAAGGAATCCGTTTGTATTTTATCCTAGAAGCTGTAGGGAGTCCAAGAAGGTTCTTAACCATGGGAGTGACCTGGTCAGACCTATGGTTTAGGAAAATTGTTTTGCTATATTTAAAGGAAGATCTTTGTTTTAAAGATGACAAAGCAATATAGAAAAAATCACTAATTTTAGATCAATGGATGAGGCTAGTCTGATTTATTAATATCAAGAGTAGAATTTTTAAAAGAAAGTCTTTTTTTATTAGTTTCAGAGACAGATTGTAATTTGAACTAGGCTACCAAAGTGTCCATGTAAGCCAAATCTTAAATAATTCTGATCTACAATTTGCATATTAAAATACCAACCCAGGTATTACTGCCAGTGTTGACATTACTAGTGTTCATCTTCAAATGCTCAAAAATAGCCTTTTTCCTCAAGGAGTTTAAACACTCCTCACACAACACTTATTTAGATACTTGATTTAGCAAATAGATAGAACAGACAGTACAGAGAGAGTACAGAGGTAAACCTCAACTTACTCCATTTTTAGGCAATTGCTAGAAAGTTCTTCCTTATATACAGTCAAAATCTGCCTCCTTGTAATTTCATTCTGTTCTTCCTAGTTTTGTTTCCTGGGATCAAGAAAAACAAATCTAATTCCCTTCCAGCATGGCTGCCCTTCAAATACTGGAAGACAGTTATCACATTCCTCTTTGGGCAGCTAGGTGGCAGAGTGAATAGAGCACTGGGTCTGGAGTGAGGAAGACCTGAGTTCAAATGTGACCTCAGTTCCTTCCCATCCACAGAGAGATGATTATACTGGACCATAAGAAATCTCCAACACCTGATGGGAAGAGAGAACAGCAGCAGGAAAAGCCAGCAAAGGAGAAAGGCCGGCAACAAAACAATGTGACTATATTGGCCATCAAAATTGGCTCTTAGCACTTAATTCAACCAAGTGCCCTTGAAGAGTTTGGCCTTTATTTCCTTGATTAAATTGGGAGTCTTTGATGACCTCCTTGCCTCAAGGGAAAGCCTAGTTTACATGGATTTGAGTAACATGTTTGTGACATCAGAGGCTTTTAGACCACGTGGGTTTAAGTTGCATTTTTGTGACCATTTTAGGTCATGTGGGTGAGTTGCATGTGTGACTCACCCTTGACCTGAAAAAGATATGAAACCAGAGGTTGGCTTTCTTTTTTCGGAGCCCTGACCCACAGCAGGAGTATTGCGTGACTCTGGGCCAGCCTTTGTTGAGCTCCCGGCTGAACTCAGATGTTGATAACTATGAATTGTATTTGGTCTGTCTGTTGATGTTTGTAATTCATTTGTATTTGCTCTGAAGTTCAGGGTGCTGGCTTTTCCCCCTGAACTAAGTGAATGATAATTGTATGCTGGATTAAAGTAAGATTGTTAACCCTTCAGTGTTGCTTTCCTTAGTAAAGCATATCAAAAATACTTGGGCTTGCAGCATTCTGTGAGCTGGTTGTTGCTGGTTTTTCACTCCCACAGCAGCTGCTAGTCGGATTGTTGCAACAGTGACAAGGAAAAGAATAGAGGACAGGTTGAGGAAAGATCAATGAAGCATAGAGGCCTGACGTGAAGGACACATCCCCAAGTCCTTCCCACTACTCAGAATAGTTTTTTAGGTCATAGAGAATGTACAGGTGAGGAAAAAAAAAGGTTCACCCTACCAGAAAAAGAAGAGGATTGTTTAACTCATTTATCAGTTCAGATACAAATTCTTTCCACTTCCTTTACTGTGCAAATAAAACTACTTCTTTGTTTGATAAATAAAACCTAAGTGTTTGTAAGGGAATATGATGACTAGCCTTGGGGGAATGCTGGATACAGAGGTTCCCAGGCTCCAACAGGGTGGGTGGGGGAAATGAGTTGGAGAAGTATATGTTTCCCCCCAAAGTATGCCCAGGCCCTTTGTGCCAGGACAGATGCTTCAGTATGATAAATACAGCTTCTGATGTATCCTGGCCTGTAGGATTTCAATAGTATAGTAAATCCTACCACCTAGCCAGTACTTTCTATCCTTAGCACCTAGGCAGGGCCTTGCACATAATAGATGCTTAATAAATACTTACTAAATTGATTGAAATCTTCAGTCTTTAAAAAGGAGGGCCCAACCCCCCTATAATTAATAGTTATAAAGTAATTAGTGATATAGAATGTTTAAAAAGAGGATTTATTCATCAACTTTAGGAATATAAAAGTTTCTCAAAATTCAAAGCACATCGTAAAATTTTAGAATAAACAACAGGGAGCCATTGTTATGTTATGTTATAACATTGTTTTGTTCTTCTAATCTTGTATCCTTCCAAATAGCTGTCAAGGAAACATTGAAACACCACTTCAAAACATTTGGCGAGTTACATAACTATGGGAATTCAATCAGAGCTGGGGTTCAGTAATTCCACCAGAAGGAGGCCTAGAGAGGGTAGATGGAAACTCACTATAGAAGTAGAGCCAGAAAAAATCTCGGAGACTTGTGCATTTTGCTGTAGGCACAGCAATTGTTGGTCCACCTCTGAATTCAGCCTTTTCTGGATTTCTGGCAAACTATATGGCCATATAGGCAGAAGAAATGAGATAGCAGAACTGAGGGCTGAAGGGAAGGGGAAGAAGTGGGTTGGGGGCAATCCAGTTCATTTCACTCTTCTGTAGTGTGATATTTATGGTTTAGTTTTCTTGCTGTACTCTAATTCTTCCTCCCCAGGTAAATGAGCAAATATTTCAACCTTTTAAACTATCCAAGTCATGCAAATTAGAATTAATGCTTATAGTCTGTTCTCCTTTTTATTAGCTTGATTTGTTTTTTTCTCCTTCCTTTCCCCAGGGCCCCCAGGACATCTGCACAGTACCCATAATACCCACTGAAGTCAGAGACTGCCAAAGGACTGAGGTCACTCCCCATGAAGCCCTCAGAAGTAGACAGCTGAATAATATCACAACAAACGAATCAGAAATACTCCAAATTGACTCTGAGTCCAATGTTTGTTTTTTATTTATACCACTGAGAGAACAGAGAGTTTCTCTTCTTGTTGAGTAGAAGAGGAGGCTGTTTAAGAGGCTAGTGAAATCGCTGGGACTCAAGAATAAAGTCAATTAGCAAGGGAAAGGTTGGCATCCTAAGTAATGCAACAGGATTTCAGGAAAGCATTAGGTATATGTTATCTTTTAAGTTGTATGGCTAAGTTTGATTAAACTTGGCCTGGATAAGAATTTAGGACAGAAAGGGTGTGCCCAAGAAAAAGGCCTTGGTAAGGTCTCTCTGAATCTTTCTTGAGGCTCCTTCACGAAGTGTTAATTCACAAGGTTAGTTCTTTGATTAAGTATTAATTTACCCATCCCAGAGTACTTCCCTTTCCCCTCCACATTAAAGATGATTGATTAATTGATTCAAGGCCAGTTCCTAATTTGAGCTACATATTTGGACTTTGCCTTTAAAAGGGAAAGCAGAGACAGAATTAGAACTGAGAGAGTGGCGACATGCACAGAAGCTTGGACTTGGTGCCATTGGTTGGAGGGAGGTGGTATCCTCCATATCATTGATGCCAGAGAATGATGTGGCCCCTAGAAATGTAAGCAGAAAGAGACAATGGTAGGGAAGCAAGGAGCTCCTGGGACAAGCCAGGAGCTCCAGGAACATAAGCTAATTTCAGTAGATTAGCAGTGGTGAAACAACAGTGCAGTTACTGAACCCAGAAGAACTACTTGACTGTGTCAAGTTCTGGGACCACGCAGACATTCTTAGACCGAATCTCTGAGACGTTAGTGACTGAATTCCTGGAATACGCTGAAGCCGGAGCCTAGAATTAGTAGGAGACAAAGTCATAACCTGAAGGGACAGTAGGATGAAAGTCTCAGAGTTGAAAGTTACATGAGATGTTATCCAATCCAACTTTCCAGAGGAGGAACCTGGGCCCCAGGGAAGATAAACAGCTTTCCTAAGATGACACAGATAATGAGTAATAAAGTTGTAACTATAAACTGAAATCCTATGACATTGAATCTGACTTTTCCACTGTCCCATGAACACCTGTAGATCTTGCTCTTTACTGGTAATGTGAGTTATATGGATCCTGCAGGTTCAGAGAGGAGTCAACTCTCCTAAAAACTTCCTGCCAGTTGGGGTGAGTATTTCAACCCTAAGTTAGTATTATAAGTCTGGAGGACAGTATAGCTTCCTGGGGGATATGAGACTTATCAGAAGAAGGGGGTAGCAACCATTAGTACCTCTCAATCACAGAATAGTACTACAACTCTAGAAGACTAAACAGATCTCTGGGTGAGGGCAGGCTAACTATAGAGGGGAAAAATATGTTAACTGTTCTTGGGCTTCATCATAAGTCCTTTGTGTTTTGTAGGGGTTTTTTTGGTCTCTTTAAATAGTGCCTGTCATATTAATTAATAGGATCATAGATTTAGAGCTGAAAAAGAATTTAGAGGTCATTGAGTCCAATCCTCTTATTTTACGGATGAGGAAACCGAGGCCCAGAGACAAAAAGTCAATTGAATAATGTCACACAGGTAATAAATAGTAGAGGTAGGTTTCAAAATCAAGTCCTCTGACTCCAAAATCAGTATTCTTTTCTCTTTAAGTTGTATTATGAACACTTTCATGAGAACTGAGGGTCTTTTCCCTTTTTTATTAGAGACCAATACAAAAGGCAAATTCTGATGTTCCTAAGGGATTCCTTCATTGGAGACATGAACCAAACAGTGATATGTGTTAGAAGCCTCCCACAATTGGACTCAGACTGTGTAAACCCAAATTTGGGGTTAGGGATTGTGGGTTACCAAGAAATAGTGACTAAAATCAGGAGCCAAAGCTTCCCCCAAAGACTAACCACAAAGACAAGTATCAGATGAAAATAGAATATAATTATAATTATATTTATCCAGTGTCATTAGCAAATGAAATAGTCCACACCAGTGTGTTTTTATCACACATTTGTACAATTGAAGCTTATCTCTTTACAGAATGAAGGCCTTTTTTATTTGAACAACTTCTGATAGAAATGCTTATGAAATGGGTTACCCCACTCCCTTGTCTTATAAAGCAGATTGTAACAGGATATGATACAAAAATAGAAAATAAGGAACAATCTAATAAGCATTTATTAAATGCCTGGTATGTGCAAGATACTGTGATATGTGCTGGGGACACAAAGACATAATAGTGACTAGTTTCTGCATCTTATATGTTTCTGATCTTATATGATACTTAGGGGAAAAATTCATTTAGCATTAGAAGAAATACTGGGAAATCACTCTAGAGCTATGAGTGCTCTCAAAAGAGGATTGCTAGATTTAAGACTCAAAAATCAGAGATGGAATCAAAAATACATGGTTGATGGGCATACCACCAATGTTTTATCCAGTCGTGATATTAAAAGTGTTAAATTACCCATGTGCTGAGCACATATACCTGGAGTTTTCCTACTAATTGACATTTGGATGATTAACAATACTCTTCGAATTAGTCCATACAATTAATTCTGAATTTATTTAATTGTATTATTGTCTAGTTCACATTCCTTCACTGTCTCCATGAGAAAAATGTGAGATGCTTTATCAAAAACTTTGCTAAAATCTAAGTAAACAATGTCCATAGTATTCTCCTGATCTTCATGCTACCTTGAGGCAATAACACTGGTGAACCCTTTTACCTGTCACTTTCAATTTTTCTTTTCAAACTTTGCTTCATTCCTTACTTTTCAAGGAGAAATTTTCATGCAGGGAGAAAAATTCAGTCAGCAGGTGACTGGACATATGAGTTTTAGACTTAGTATCAGGTATCTTATTGTTCTGTCCTTAGAAAAAATGAGAGATGAAATAACACTGGATTGTTTCAGAGCCCACAAAGTATGGGGTTAAAATCCTCTCTGAACCTTTATTAATACAGTTAGAGAAGGCCAGAAAGAGATTATTTGTCAATGTCAATGCCTTTTGCTCCATTTGGATGAATGACACAGTCATCTATAGTCCAGACTCTTATTTTTTTCCTGGAATTATGAGAGTGTTAGGATGAAAGCAGTAGTATTCAATAGCAAACTTAGTACATGCTACAGAGAATAGCAAAACCTGGTTCTAAACTCACGCACACCCTGGAGAGCCTTACCATAGCTATGTAAGGAGAATAAAAGATTTTTTCCCATTAGAGTCTTGGATTTTTCCTCTCTGCAAAATCCCTTACTGATATTTTTCATCCTCAAGTCCTGATTCCCTGAGAGGGGTCCATTAATCATCAACGTCTTCAATTTTTCCTTAGCCTTGTGATAGGCTAAGCAGAGATGTTGTTCAGTCATTTTCAGTTGTGGCAGACTTCGTGACCACACTTAGGGTTTTCTTGGCAAAGCCATTTCCTTCTCCGGCTCATTTTATAGATGAGGAAACTGAGGCAAACAGGGCTGAGTGATTTGCCCAAGGTCATGCAACTAGTAAGTGTTTAAGGTAGGATTTGAACTCAGGTCTTCCTGACTCCAGGCCCAGAACTCTATCTACTGCACCACCTAGTGACCCCAAACAAGGATGGCCAGAAGCAAAATAACGAGATAGGTGGTTTGTTTTTGCTGAAACTCTGCCTCATTCTCTTATCATCAAGTTTATATTCCCCTTGCCTTCATTCTACTTTTCTGTTAACTCTGGCAAAACTTAGTGTGAAACCAAAGTTTTCTTTGTTTTCTTGTCTTCCATGTAAGGCTGTGTGGGAGAGCCATCAGTGCTACAGTGAAGCTATGTTTAGGACAAGGGAAACTTGCTAAGATGCCTGTTAGGCGACTGTAGAAAAAGCTGTCTGCCAAGGCCTGGATCTGAGCCCAGAATGGAAATCATTAGCATAGCACCTGATTTGATCACACCTTTATGAATAATAATAAAATAACATTTGGGTGTTGTGAGGATCAAGAGAAACAATGCAGGTAAAAACACCTTGTAAACGGCAAAGCACAATAAAATATAAGGCATGGTTATTGAGATCGTCATTTTCTTCTTACGGAAGCAAGCAAGAAAAGCCTCCTACCTCAAGTTCCATGGACTATTTCGAATAACAATAATCATGCAATTCACGGGTCAAGTTCCCATCCCAGGACACAATCTTTAGGTATGGTCTATGAAGGAGCCACAAGTCAAATATCTGACAATTAAAGCAGAATATCCAAGCTCAAAAATCAAAGTCAACTGCAAGTCCTGTCATCAATCATAGGACAATAAATAGGTAACAGATTCATTCTTAGCCACTTCCCTCCTCCTCCTCCTCTGAGTCACCTCTTACAGAAAGAATGGCGGCAACCACTTATAGGTACAAGCAGAGAACTGAGAACTTCTAGGGAAACCCAAATTGGGTGGGGAAATGATCCTTCCTTGGTCTTGGTAGCCAGCACTATGATTCTGGCTTTCTCTCAGTCATTCTTTCAGTTGATTCCAGAGTTGCCAGGATTTTGCCAGGTCTCCTGGGTTGAAGAAGTCACCATACACCTAGCATCTGGCCCCTCTTCCTTCTCTTTACTCTAAACAAAGGCTCTTTTTCTCTTCTTTGCTCCGACCTGTCCCAAGCACATCTTCAGTTCCAGTTATTTCCTATCTTTTGTAGCCTCCTGGACATATTCCTGTGCAGGCTCATCCTGGGACAAGACATCCTCCACCTTGCTCCCCTCCATGTACTCTAATCTAGGACACTGACAAGCTTACCCAGAGCCCTCAATCTCCCATTTCCATTCCTTTGCATTGACCACCTCTCATGCCTGAAATATTCTCCCTCCTGACTTTCAACTTTTTAGCTTCTTTTGCTTCCTTCAACATTGTTCAAATCTCACTTTCTTCAGTAAACCTTTCACATTCTCCCCACCACCCATATCCTCCTCCAGACAGTAGTGCGCTTCTTTTGAGATTAGCATTCGCCTGTTCTTTATATTTCTCGTATGTACTTATTTATTTATAGTCATTTCCCCCATTAGAATGTGAGATCTTTGAGGTCAGGGACTGTTTTTGCCTTTTTCTGTGTCTCCAACAGTGCCTAATAAATGTTTGTGAACTGACTGTCTTCCCCCAAAGGCTTTCTTCCTTTTCAAAGACAACCTGCTTTTTGATTCTATTCTTATGTCCTAGTTATAGAAGGAGGCTGTCTCAGTTGTCTTAGCTAACAGTCTCCAAGGACAGCGATGCCTTATTTATTACCATGAATACTCATCTATGCAGAATTTCTCCTTACTGATTGGTAATGAGGTATTCCCTTGCCTAGGCATAGATCTCACAGTGTTTCAATCCTGGAAATTCCAGTGAGGCTGGTAGTTGAGTAGGGATGACATGATGGGACATAAGTTTTAGACATTGAATTTAAGATGTCTATTGGACATCCAGTTTGATATGTCTGAAAGGCAGTTGGAGATGTGAGATTGGTGGTCAGCAGAGATACTGGGGCAGGATAGGTAGATGTGAGAATCATCAGCATGGATATAATCACTAAATCCATGGGAGCTGATGAGATCACTAAGTGAAGTAGTATCGGAGAAGAGAAGAGGGCCCAGGACAGAACTATGACAGACTCCTATAGTTAGAAGGCTTGACCTGGAAGAGGATCCAGCAAAGGAGACAGAGAAGGAATGGTCAGATAGGAGGAAAACCGGGAGAGAGTAATATTCTGAAAACCTAGAGAGAAGTATCAAAAAAGAGAAAGTGATAAACAGTGTGTGGAGTGGGAGCCATGAGAAGCTTGAAGAGGGGTAAAAGACTTGGAAGAGCTGCTACAGAGAGTGGGATATTGAGTTGATAAAGGAGATACAGTAGGACTGCCTAGCAGCAGTGAGGGCCCAGTTGAGGTTATATAACATGTAGAGGGCTCAATCACAGTAGTTGCATGATTTTTGCCACTTTCATTCAGCAGTATGTGTACAGGAGCTTGGGTAACAAATGGTACGGATGATCCAAGGCTAAGGCTCAACTGGGTATTATCAGAGATATGAGATTCAGGAGAGGAGGACAGTGTAGAATTGAATTGATTCAACTATAAAACACAACAATATAGCTGGACTATCAAATACTAAGTGATAATTCAGGAGAACATAAAGAGTGTGGTGGAAGAGAGAGGAGAACTGTATTGTTTCTTTCTAGACATGAGCAATTCCATATTAGAATAAGCCTCCATTTCAGTATAAATAGTCATTTTTAACTCTTATGTTTTTGCCTTCCTTTACCTCAGTTCTTGTACAAAGACAGTCAACCAAAGGACAGTGTCTTCCTTGCCCAGGACCACCAATGCCAACAAACAAGCAGATCAGGTACTCTTTATCCCTTCTCCTAGAACACTATAAGCTACCCCCAGGGGCTTTTACTGACTGGTTTTGAACCCATTATGATTACGAATTTTCTGTATTTCATGAGTACCTGGGAGTAATAACTTATATTCGGAGACTCGTTTATCTTACAGAGACTCTCTTCTCTGCATGCCAAATGATGTTTTTCCCTGTCTTGGCTTGCAACTATGGGCATACTATCCTAAATTATATCCTGAATTGTAATACATTGTGATTTCTTCCATGACAAGAGAAAGTGCTGATGAATTCTGGGAAGAAACTACCAAGAGGAGCTACAAGATATGCTTGATGGGGAGGTGGCATTTTAATTGATCTTTAAAGGCCAGATAGGAATTCAAGATGCAAAGGAGAGGGACATGCGATTTGGAATATCAATTAGGCAGCTGTATGAATTATAGACTGGAGAGGACAGATCCCAGAAGGAGAGAGACCAAATAGAAGGCTATTCTAAATGTTAAAGTGAGAACTTATGAGCGCTCCAACTAGAGCAGTGACTAAATGGAGTGAGGGGACAAATATGGGAGATGTTTTGAAGGTATCTTATAATATAAGAATTAGACAGTGATTGGTTATGGGGATAGCACTGGGTAATGGATATGGTGGAGGTGTATAAAGGGGAAGAATGAAGCATGCCTCTGAAAGTGCAAACCTAGGTGACTAGAAGAATGACTCTGCCATCAACAGCAATAGAGAAATTAGGAAGGTGGGTCGGGTTTTTTGGGGAAAATAAATTCCATTTTGACCATGTTTGAGATGCCTATGGGACATGTAGTTGGATAGTTCTAGCAGGGAGTTGGTGATAGAGTATAGGAGGACTAGAGCTCTGGAGAACGATGAAGGATGGTTAGATTGATAGGATTTGTTTGCATAGTGATAACAATTGAACCCATGAAAGATGATATGATAACAAAGAGACAGTATATAGAATGAAGAAAAGATGTCCTAGAACAGATCCCTGGGACTCACCTACATGTAGGTGGTGGGACATGGATAAGGATCCAGCAAAAAAAAAAATATTGAGAAAAAAGGATCCAAATGGTAGGTGGAAAGTCAGGAGAGGGAAATGTCATGAAAATCCAGGGACAAGACAAGTCTAGGAGCAATGAATGGCTAAGTCTGTCAAAAGTTGTAGAAAAATCATGAGCGATGAAGACTAGAAAAAGAAAAGAGCATAGATTTAGCAAAAAAGATTTTCTCTGTTAGCTTGGAGAGAGTAATTTCAGCCAAATGATATGGTTAGGAGCTAGACTATGAAGGCTTGAAAAGTCAATGAAGGGGAGACGACAGTTGTAAATGTCTTTTTCTGTGGATAGAATCTTGGGGAACATCCACATTAAAAGAGAGAGGAAATTGGTGTCTTGGAGCAATGAAAAAGAGCAGCGGTTGGAGAGATAGGAGGAGAACCAAGGATATCTTATAAACCAAGGGAAAATAAAATATTTGGTAGGAGGGAGTGTTCAGTGGTCTCAAGTGCTGCACAGGAATTAAAGAGGATAGAGAATCAGAAAAAAAATTGGATCAGGAGATCATCAGTCAAATCGGGTAGTGACAAGAACACTAAATTTTTACCCAAGGATCTGGATTTGCACACTAATTTCACTACTCATTACTTGCTTTGTGTCTGTGGGAAAGTCACCTCATCTACCCACCCTCTCCTTCATCTCTTGTTCTCAGCTATCTAGTTTGTAATATAGTGGTATTTAATTTGACTTCTCGGGTCCCTTCCAGCTATAAGCTCCGCAAGCCTTTGAGAGCAATTTCGTTCAAGAAACTACACAAAAATTAAGGAGTGAAGTTGAAGTGTCTGCATATGTGGAGGCATTGAGCTTTAAAAAAAATTAAAAGAAAAGGTGAGAAGAAAAATTAGTTGTTGGGGTATAAGGCTCAAAAGGAAGATGCATGGCTTTTTTTTAAAAAAAGGATTTGGGACACTTGAGCATGTTTATAGGCAGATAGAATATAAACAATATAAAGGTGTGTTGGTAAGCAAAATGGGCTCCTTAGCACTTAGTTCAATAGGTGCCCTTGAGGAGTTTGGCTTTTGTTTGCTTTGAGTGATTCAGCTATTTCATTGGATCTTGCTAAGTGCTAAGCCCCAGGCCCAGAGCCCTATTGGGTGTGGAACCTATGTGGGTGTGGATTGATGACTGAGCCAGAGACAGCTACAGCCAAAGCTGAAGATAAAGCCAAAACCGAAGCAGAGCTGACCCAGAAGTAGAGCCAACTTGTGTGTGGACCGAGGAGTGCCGAGCAAGGACTTAGGCCAGTGGGTAATCTTCTTACCAGAGAGGGGAAGCATGAATATGATTTGGTTTAATGCCAGCATGTTTTTCTGTGGCCTCCTTGTTACTCTTGTGAGGCGGACTTATTGGGCCTGGAAGCTTTCAATCAAAATATCAAAATGGGGATGCTGGTTCGTGGGTCTGTTACTTTGGAGCTTGAATAAATGCTTTAATTCTTCTGACTTCTACTTAGAGAATTCCTTATATCCTGCGATTCTGAACCATTCAGACATATATATGATTCTCTTTGAAATCATAAATTCTGCCTTCTTACTACAAAAGGGAAGGATTAAAGATGCATGAGATGGGGCGAAAGACTGCTAGAAGTAAGGTTCTGGGGGAGGTGGAAGAATGACATTGAGGATATACAGGGAGAGTTTATCCTCAGTAAGGAGTAAGGATATATTTCTTCTGTGACCAGAAAGAAAAATGATGAAACAGAGAAAATTTCAGGAATGGAGAAAAAGAGCTCAATGAGAAATTGATTCAATAAAAATATAATGAAGGAAAATGACAAAGGTTGCAGGGGATGTGGAAAAACTGAGATATGAAGGCACTGTTGATCTAGTTGTGAACTGATCCAACCATTCTGGAGAGCAATTCGGAATTTTGCCCAAAGGGCTATAAAACTATGCATACCCTTTGACCTAGCAATTTTACTACTAGGTCTATATCCTAAAGAGAAAATAAATGGGGGAGGGAAGGACGTACACGTAGTACAAAAATATTTATAACAATTCTTTTTTTAAAAAAATAAATTTATTTATTTATTTTTAGTTTAGAATCCTCAGTTCCACAAGTCTCTGGGTTTCAAATTTTCTCTCCTTTCCCCTCCTCCCCCTCCCTGCCAAGATGGCATGCAATCCAAAGTAAGCTCTATTCATACCTTCACATTGAAATTATTTACATAATAGTCCAGTTGTAAAGAAGAATTACACCAATGGAATGAATCATGAGAAAGGAGAAATGAAACCAAAAAAGAAGGAAAAAAAATAGAGTAAAAAGTTTGCCTCAATCTGCAGTCAGATTCCATAGTTCTTTTTCTGAATGTGCATAGCTTTTTCCATCATGAGTCTATCAAAGTTAGTCCTTACAGATACCATCTGTCTGTAATCGTGTATAATGATCTCCTGCTTCTGCTCCCCTCACTCAGCATCAGTTCATATAGGTCATTCCAGGTTGTAATGAAGTCCATCTGTTTAGCAATTCTTTTTGCAGTAGCAAAGAATTGGAAATTGAGGGGATGCCCGACTATCAGTTGAGGAATAGATGAACAAGTTGTGGCATATAATTAAGATGGAATACTATTGTGTTATAAGAAATGGTGAGCAGAATGCTTTCAGAAAAGCCTGTAAAGACATATATGAACCGATGCAAAGTGAAGTGAGCAGAGAACCAGGAGAACCAGTGTACACAGTAACTGCAATATTGTATGATGATCAACTGTGAATGATTTAGCTATTAGTAATACAATGATCCTGATGGGGTACAGTCTCTGGCAACCTGCTTGAACCTGATGGGATATAGACTCTGGGAACCCCGTTGAACTTCCTTGAATCTCCCCACTTGATCTGGCCTTTGCATGAGGCCATAAGCTTTTCATTATCTAGGCCCAAATGTGTACCTAGCCTAGCCCGCTATTGTCCAGCAGTTTCCCACCCCGGATCCTGTCAAAATCCCATTCTCTTGTTTCCTGGAGTCTTGACCTCTAGTCACCCCAGTCCCATCAAGATCTTCCTTAGACTCCTCCTCAAGACCCTCCCCAAGACTCTCCTCTAGTCACCCCACACTACTTACCCACCCCTAGATCCCTCCAACAATCTTTCTGTATATAAGTTTCGCCTTGCCTCCATGAAGGCGCTCAGATTCAATCTAGCTCAGTAGATTGAATCTGGCCCGCTTGTGAAAACAAGCGTCACAAAGGGTGAGATTTCTTAAGACAACCCAATATGGCAAATCCTTAATAAACTTTGTCTTTTTCCTTGGCTGAGAAGGCTTGAGTAGAATTCATTTGGCAGGACCTGGCGTATTGGTATTTTGGGGTCTCAAGTACCCCTAAAAACATATAGTTCCCTACCCTCATCATTTTCTTTAAACCTCATCAATCCAAGACAATTCTGAAAGATTTATGATGAAAAAAATGCTATCTACCTCCAGAGAAAGAACTGATGGAGTCAATGCAGATCGAAGCATACTTTACAAAAAAAAAAAAAACAACTTTATTTTTCTTAGTTGTTTTTGGTTTATGTTTTCTTTCACATCATGATTAATATGGAAATGCATGACTGCAACATAGAACCTATATCAAATTGCTTGCCTTCTCAGCAAGGGTGGAGGGAAGAAAGGAAGGGAAAGAATTTGAACTCAAATTTAAAAAAATGCTAAAAATTGTGTTCTATGCAATTGGAAAAAAAATCTTAAACAAAAACTTAATGAGCACAGGACTAAAGACACTTTTTATTCCAGAGCACTGTAATCTGTGATGGCAGGAGTTGTGAGTTTCCTCTCCAAGGGGGGGCAGTTCCTTCTTAGCCTTTTGTCAAATCCCATTCCCTTGCTTCATATCCATTGCTTAACCATGTGGCACAACTCTGTAACCCCTAAGTTTCTGTTGCCCCAGTAACCCTCTCATGGGTGAAAGTGCAAATTTCCCCCTCCTGAGCACACTGGCCCTTTTGCCCAACTGTCCTCTCAAACCCTCTTCCCCTCACTTCCTAACCAGAACTTCTAATTAGCCTAATTCCTCTTAACACCCTTTGAAAGTCCCTGCCCTGTTTCTCCAATATGGTCTTCCTTTATTGCTTTATCATGATGGGAAAGCAAGTAAAACATCTCTGAGATGAAAAGGAGCCCAGATGCCATCTTATTTAGTCTGTACCTAAACAGGATTGTCCTTTGCCATATGCTTCTACAAGTGGCCATCCAGTTTTTACTCGAAGACGTCTAGTTGCTCCTGAGGCAATCTTTTCCACTTCTGGACAGCTCTAATTGTTAGGAAATTTCTCCTTACCTCAAGTCAAAATCTGCCCCGCTATTTTGCAGCTCCCACCCAATTCTCCTAGTGCTACCCTGTGGACCCGAACAGAGAAAGCATACGCTATATTCTGTATGACAGTCCTTCAGACACTTGAAGTCTGCAATCTGCTATCATCCTGGCTCTGTCACTTAGTGGCTGTATGACACTGGCAAATCACTTCCCCTCTGGCCACTGAAGTTTTCCCATCTGTAAAATAAGGGAAGGGGTTAACATAAGGCAATATGTAAAACAAAGTAATACAGTAAACCAGCTCAGAGAGGCTAAAAAGGCTTGCCCAAGGTCACACATCTATTTAAGAGAAGAGCTAGGGCTTGAAGTGGCTCTTATAATCAAGTGCTCATTTCTATCCATTACACTGACTTCAAATGAAATTAATAGTAATGATAATAATAACACATGGCCTTTTAGTGCTGCCTCTTGTGCAGGTGTATGGTACAACTAGCAACATGGTAAGAAATTGGTCTATTGGCCAATACAGGAGTAAAGAAACCAGTAAGAAGGGCATTCTTAATGAGGGCAACTGGTTAGAAGGAAGGAATTGCTCCCAGTTTTCCAAGAACTCATAAAATGACTTCATACTTATTAAAACATAATCACAACGAGGAATGTGATTGTTATGCGATGCTCCTAATGAGCTATCCCATGACAGATAGCAGGAGTGAATGAAGCAGAGAGGGAAAGACTGCCTTCACATGAACTCTGAGTAAGAAGATCCTGTAAGGAGGTCTCATTAACTTGAATTTCATCCATTGTTGATATAAAATGCATTTGATGTCTAGTCTGTGCAATTGGCTCCAAAAAGTGTAACATCACATTGAAGCTTAGAGAATTATGCATGGATACTATTAAAATTTTAAAGGCCTTACATCCCCTTATCATCTAAGATGGAAAGTTGTAGCTCTCTTGAAATCCCTCAGTGGCAAGGAATGGACTGCTGCCATTGGGTGAGAAGTAGTCCTCACGTAGCCATGAAATAATGATACCATCTGCTATGACAAGAGAAAGCTCATCATTGCTCACTCTAAAATGTTAATGACCAGACTCCCCCTGGAGAGGTGATGGGAAGTCCCTTCTTTTAATTTTAAGCTGCCACTTTAAGAAACTTGCAGGAATTAAATGAGTTAATGGAGCAGAACAATTCATTTCTGCGCAAAAATCTACACTGGGGAACTGGTTAATTGTTCAATTCTGCCATCAAGGATAATGGTGAAGAAAGAACGTTAGATGAACTGATTGGTTGAAGGAGCCATTCTATCCATAGGTTGTGCAGAGACAGGGGAGGAGCTAGGCAGGAAAAATGGGGCATGCAGACTTCCTGCTGAGCAATTAGAAAATACAATGTGGCAACGTTGTAGCAATGTAGCAACACTATCCAATAGCAACACGGATAGGAATTCTTTTAGGCCTCTGATGAACATAATGCTTAAGCCAGTTCCCTGGAGATTCCCTGCTAGTTGGAAAAGAATACTGCTAATTCATTCTTTGCTACATCTGTATTCTCTCTTCCACCCTTCCCCTAGAAGATCCTCAATTCTCGACAATTTGTTTTCCCTTTCCCACACCCACCCCTACCCTTTATTGCTGGAATTACATTTTCATAAATCAAGAGCTGTGGGGCTCTGGAAAGAAACCTGAGCTAAGAGAGAGGAGCCTTTGTTCAGGTCATTGCTTTGACACTCCTTAGCTCTGTGACCCTGAACAAATCATTTGTCCAGTCATTTGTTGCACTTCTGTTTCCTCATCTCCAAAACGGAATAATAAAAGCTATAATGCCTGTTTTATAGGGTTGTTTTATAGGGTTGTGAGGCTCAATGCATATAAGGTTTAGAAATCCCAAAACATTATAAAGATATAATCAATGGCCTAGAGCCACTCAAAGCTTGAGGTTCACACAAACCAAATCCGATCCTGGGAGTTGACCCAAAGGTCACATTTTTCTTGTCTTATTGCTCCCATGCAGAGTTTACTCCAGGAAAGTCTCCAAATACAGGATATTAAATAATAAACTTATTATTAAATAATAATTAAATAACCCTGAATAATAAGCTTATTTAAGCTTTAGTAGCTTAGAACTGCATCAAGACTTTTGGTGTACCCTATGTATTTTGTGTCTAGGTTTCCACAAATATGGGTAACAGGGATCCCCTGATTCCATGCAAGCATTCAAGACAGAAAATGTATGTGGGTGGAGGAAAGCTTCCCTCAAAAAATGCAAAGATGCAAAGGATTCATAGGAGGTCATAAACAGATACAGAAAGCACATATAACAAAAGACTTATAGAAGCCCATAAACAGAGAAAAAGCAGCAATTCCCTTTTGAAGATACCAGACTTGGGGCAGCCATTGGAGAAATGCCTTGGCATTTTGGTGAATAGCTCTCTATCCAGCAGAGTTCAACAAATCCCTTACAGACATATGGTTCCACTCTATGGCTTAGATTGCCTTAGAAAGGCAAATACATTTTGTACTGTTGAACAGGAAATCCCCTCTTACCGCTCCTTCTCCTCCTTTCCTCCTCCTCCCCCATGTCCTCTTCCTCTACTGCTACTACTACTACTACTTCTACTACTACAACTACTACAACTACTACTGCTACTGCTACTGCTACTACTACTACTAATACTGCTGCTGCTGCTACTACTACCATCAAAGTTTCAGTACTGAGCTTGATTTTAACTCCAGTATCAGTTGCAGTATTCACGTGAACAGTTTGGAAAATAATGTCCCTTGTCATTTACAGGCCTGAGGTGGATGAAGTGTGATGGTTCTCAGACTTAAGCTATGGATACTCAAAGGTTCATGGAGTAAAACTTTCACAAAATAAAATCGTTTTATAAAACCATTTTATAAAATCACAAACTTATCCATATAAAACTTGTATGCACCTAGTTATTTACGTGTTTTCTCTTCCAGTAGAATGTGTACTCCTTGAGGACCAGAACTATTTTTACCTTTCTCTTTGGACAGGGCCTGCCATAGAGTATTAATAAAAGCTCAAATGACTAGTTCAACCTCTTTATTTTATAGATGAGGAAAATGAGGAGATTGAGTGACTAAATCAGAAAGATTAGAGAGATGGTAATATGAGACTAGAGCTCTGGAGAAAGATCAGATTGAAATTTTAGTAATCTGCTGAAAATCTCACCCTTCTAGAAAACATTAATTTATTTTTATATTTTGCTATTTTAAGTTTTTGTTATTATTTTTAAAAAAATAAATGCATTATTCATTTTAAACTTCTTTTTAAAATAAGTTTTGAGTTCTGAATTCATTTCCTCCTTCACTACTTCCTCCCACATTGAGAAGGCAAGCAATATATTATCAATTATACATGTGAAATCATGCAAAATACATTTCCATATTAGCCATGTGGAAAAGAGCAAGATAAAGAAAGAAAGTTAAAAAGTTATGCTTCAATCTGTATTCAGGATTCATCAGTTCTCTCTCTGGAGGTGGATAACATTTTTCATCATGAGTCCTTTGGAATTGTCTTGGATCATTTTATTGGTCAGAGTTACTCAATCTCTCACAGTTGGTTGTTGTTACAATATTGCTTTCACCGTGTACAATGTTCTCCTGGTTCTGCTCACTTTACTTTGCATCAATTCATATAAGTCTTCCCAGATTTTTCTGAAATCTGCCTGCTGATCATTTCTTATAGCACACTAATATTCTATTACAATCACATACCACAACTTGTTCAGCCACTCCCCAATTGATGGGCATCCCCTCATTTTCTAATTCTTTGCCACCACAAAAACAGCTGCTATAAGTATTTTTGTACAAATAGTCCCCTTTCCCATTACTTTGATCCCTTTGGGATACAGAGGTAATAGTGGTATTGCTGGGTCAAACGGTATACATAATTTGATAGGGTATACTATATACCATGGTTCAAAGGGTATACATAATATATATATGCTCTTTGGGCATAGTTCCAAATTGTTCCCTAGAATGGTTGGACCAATTCAAAACTCCACTAACAGTGCATTAATGTCCCCATTTTTACACATCCCCTCTAGCATTTGTCCTTTTCCTTTTTGGTCATGTTAGTCAATCTGATAGGTGTGAGGTGGTGCCTCAGAGTTATTTTAATGTGCATTTCATTAATAAACAGTGATTTAGAGTTTTTTCACATGATTATTGATAGCTTTGATTTCTTTTTTTGAAAACGGCCTGTTCATATCCTTTGATTATTACTCAATTAGGGAACGGCTCTTATTTTTATAAATTTGACTCTTTCTCCTACATATTTGAGAAATGAGGCCTTTATCAGGGAAACCTGATATAAAATTCTGCCCTCCACCCACAGTTTCCTGTTTTCCTTCTAATCTTGGCTGCATTAGTTTTGTTTGTGCAAAACCTTTTTTCATTTCAGGTAAACAAAATTATCCATTATAATTCCCATGATCCTCTCTATTTTTTTGGTCATAAGTTCTCCCCTTACCCATGGATATGACTTCCATGCTTTCTAATATGCTTATGATATCTCACTTTATGTCTAAATCATGTATGTGAGATTTTTGTTGCTTTTAATCAATGAGAAATCCAGTAGTAGTATTAAATTTGCTTAATGAGCCAGCATGGGTCTGGTGCATTAGGTTGAAAATTTCCTTTCCTTGTTAAATGTAATTCATATTTTGTAACCCCCCCCCAGTATTTATGTTTTTCATTGTTTAGATGCATTTCTTAAATTTCTAACCTAAATCATAGGTCACAAATCTAGAATCTCTGACTTCTAACCCAGTGGACCATTCCAGTGTATCATAATGCATTCTATAGGAATAGTTATTCATTCAATAAAATTTATTGGGGCAGCCAGGTGTCATACCTGACCTAGGATGACACATATTATCAAGCTTAAATCTGGTCTCAGACACTTACTGGCTTTGTGACCCTGGGCCCCCAAGTCACTTAACTTTGCCTCAGTTTCCTCATCTGTAAAACGAACTGGAGAAGGAAATGGCAAACCATTGCAGTATCTCTGTCAAGAAAACTCCTAATGGAGTCATGAAGAATTGGACATGACTGAACAACAACATGTCAGGCACTGTGCTAAATAAACTCTTTCTAAAAATATCATCTTGTTTGATTCTCACAACAGCTCTGTGATATGGACGTTTTTATGATCCCCATTTTATAGTTGAGAAAACTGAGGCAAAAAGAGGTTAAATGACTCGCCTGGAGTCAGACAACTAGTTAGTGCCTAAGGCTGGATTTGAACTCAGTGCTTCCAGACTCCAGAGAAGAGTCCAGGCCTGTCCTTCTATCCAGTATGCTCCTGACTGCTTCAGCTACAGGTTGCATTCAATAAGAATTTCCCTTGGATGGCTGCTGATGCTGGAAGGCCAAAGTGGGACCCGAACAATAAATTCTTTGCGGCTTCATTCAGGCCAAGATGAAGACCAGTCAGAGTGGTAGTTACAGTGATGGATGGCTTTGTGCAGGAACCCTCCTGAGCAACAGCTCTCCTCATCTGCCTGCTTGGCAGTGCACTTTTAAGACTAGAATACACGCTTCTCTTCCTTCCCTGCATTCTCATGTTCCCCTGTGTTATGTAGGAGTAAAATGAGGCCCTTCCTTTTCCTGGTTTCAAGAGGTAAGCTGGTTTGGTCCAAAGTGCTGAGTCTTGAAGTCAGGATGCTGTGATTAAACAGCCGGGAGACTTCAAAGTGAAGTCAGAGGCCTGTGAAATCCATCAAGCTGGGCCTCTTGCTAGCATCTGCACATAAGGATGACAGCTTTGGAGGGGCTCCTGCAGAGTGGAGGGGTGGGGAGAAGGAGGCAGAATCACGATGCAGACTTATAGCTAGGAGGGGACCTTTATTTTACTGAAGAGGAAACTGAGGCCCAGATGGGTTAAGGGTCTTGTTCAAGGTCACAGAGATAGTAAATGGCAAAGCCAGGATTTGAACCCACATCCTCTGACTCCAGATACTAGACTCCAGTGAAATAGTGGAAATGACTAGAGGAGAAAAGTAAGGAATGTTCAAGGAGAGGAATCTCTGAAAGGATGAGGGAGTGACTGGGGTTCTTTCTAATGAGACGTCAGGAGACAATGAGCACCTTGTTGTTGTTCAGTCACGTCTGAATCTCTATGACCCCATTTGGGATTTTCTTGGCAAAGATACTGGAGTGGTTTTCCATTTCCTTTTCCATCTCACTTTATAGATGAGGAAATGAGGCAAACACGGTTAAATGACTTGCCTAAGATCATTCAACTAGTAAGTATCTGAGGTCGGATTTGAAATCAGGAAGATGAGTCTTCCTGAATTCAGACTCTGTAGTCTATTCACTGTGCCACCTAGCTGCCCTTAATGGGCACCTTAGAATCACAGAAAGAAAAAAAAAGAAATCAGACAAACAAAAAAAGACCCAGAAAAAATAGATTAGAAAACGCCCAGGCCCAAATACATGCTGCCAAGTGCTCTTGGCTCCAGAACCATTGAGTAAAGGCGACTTATATTTGCTCTACCATTAGCTGAAAAAATTAGAGTTAAAGCCATTTTATTTGGAATTTCTTTTAATTATATTTGGAGTTGTCTTTTTTGTTTTTTGAGCATTGAAATGGAAGAGAAAAGTATTTTCCCCAAGCCTGACCCTTCTGAACACATTTTAACTATTTGATCTCTCCCAAGAAGCTATAAATGACTGACCAACTTAAGACAGCATCCCCTTCCTCTGCCTCCATTCCTTATATCCCCTTGCATACCACCCCTGAGAAAGAAAGCACTCCAAGTATACAGCCTCAAATAAAAATCCTTCACCTTCCTTGCTGAGTAAGAGAGATAGCCCTAAGGCAGCTGCTGCACCAGGTTAAAGGAATGCCCCAATGTTAGAAAGGGCTTGGGGGGGGGTTGGGAGCTGGGGAGACTTGAAAAAATAGTCTGATGAAGCATTCCCATGTGCCCTTTTACTCTCCTGCTCGTGATAATGTCTATAAGGCAAAACTTGTATCTACTGTCTATGGTGCTTTTTTTTGGCAAGGCAAAAGAGGTTAAGTGACTTGCCCAGGGTCACACAGCTGAGGCCAGATTTGAACTCAGCTTCTCTGACTCCAGGGACAGTGCTCTATCCACTGAGCCACCTAGCTGCCTCTGATGCTTTTTCTTTTCAACTGGACTCATGATTTCATTGGTATAGAGAACTCTTGGTGAGGAAGTACCTTCTGTTGATGTAGGTCAGTAACTTCCTCTGTAATTCATTGTCTTAGAGACTTCCTGGGGATGTTGAGAGGTTAAGGCTCAGAGTTTCATATATTGAGAGCTAAAAGGGACTTCAGAGATCCTCTGGTACCAACTGCTCATTTGACAAGAGGGAAGAGAAGGGAGTAAGTGTTTAAATAATGCCTCCTATGTACCAGGCGCCATGTACTTGTACAAATAACAACCCTGAGAGGTAGGTGCTGTTCTTATCTTCATTTTGCAGATGAGGAAACTGGGGCAAACAGTGATTAAGTGACTTGCCTAGGGTCACATACATAGTGACCAGTCTGAGGAAGGATTTGAACTCAGGGCTTCCTGATCTGACTGCAAACCCAGCGCTCTATATTGCACCACCAGCTGCCTACGCGTAAAGAAACTGAAGTCAGAGAAAGGTTAGGTGATTTGCCCAGTGAAGTATAACCAAGAGCCAGAGGAAGGACTTAAACCCAGGTTTCCCTGATTCTCAGGCCAGTTTTCCGGCCACTTCTCCACCCTGCCTCTCGAGATGCTTGCTATCCATAGAAAAATCTCTCCTCATTTCTCTCTGTTGGGTGTCAATGCAAAGTACACTGGGCTCAGTCAGGAGACCTGAGTTTGAACCCTGTCTGGGCCACTGTATGACCTTGGAAAAGTCCCTTTGGCTCTCTGGGCCTTGATTTCCTCCTCTGTCAAATGAGGCAATTGGACTAGATTGGGGGAGGGAAACCTGCAGTCTCGAGGCCACATGTGGCCCTCTAGGTCCTCAGGTATGGCCTTTTGACCAAGTTCAAGTTTTGCAGAACAAATCCTTTTATTAAGGGGATTTGTTCTATGAAGTTTGGATTCAATCAAAGAGATACACTTGAGGACGTAGAGAGCCACATATAGCCTTGAGGCTGTGGGTTCCACTCACTTGGACTAGATGATGCTCCAAGTCTCTAGCATAGACATTCTAATAGATTAGGTTCAACACAAATAGGAGCACGTGGTTTAATTTCTACCTTGAGTAAAATATCATGTATCATGTATAATATCATATCATATCATATCTATATAACACGATACAATGTAATATAATACAACACAACACACATAACACAACACAACACAACATAACATAACATAACATAACATAACATAACATAACATAACATAACATAACATAACATAACATAACATAACAATTTAGCTAGGACAGGTAGAATAAAGGTCCAAGTCAGAAATAATCTGCTAATATAGCCCTTTAAAAGTATGCCTAGTGACGTTCCAGAAAGACCATTTCTAGGCCAATTATTCATACTTTATTTAACATTTTGGATGAATGAAAAAAATTTGTTAAGCCATTTCTATAGGGAAAGCATATATATATGCTATATTCATATAGGATATATATGCATATTCGAAAGCAAAAACACTCCATGTCCTGGGGGCACTTGTATTTTAATGGGGAAGACCACACATGTTGGGCATTAGTGGGGGCTGGGAGAACTTCAGAATGTTTCTGGAAGGTGAATGGGCCCACAAGAGAATAGTTTAACACACCCTGTCCAGGAACAGTAGTAGAGTTGTTTTGATCATGTTTCATGGTTACAAAATTGGAGAGAAGAGGAGAAAGAAAAGATAAGCCCTCTGCGGGGAGCAGTTATTGAGGAAGCTATGAAGAAGGTGGAGGTGGTAGGAGAGGAGATAAGGTGGTAAAATGAAGCCTGAGTGGAGTTTTCTTGAAACAGTGTCTGTAAGAAAACACTCTGTGGGATAGATTGATGTATCTGTTCCTATCCAGAAACTTGTCCCAATCTCCTCCCAGTCAAGACAATGTACAATGGAAAGAATCAATCCAAAGGAGGCCCATGTTATTGTGGTGCTTTCTGGGATGTTTTCAGTAACAAGGAGCTTATTTTTGCATCATTTAAATTCTTATCAGCCATGATTTAAATTCTTCCTAAACATTGCATAACTTCCCCCATTGCTCTTGGTTAACATCGTCATCTATTTAGAAAATACATTCTTAAAATCTTTGGGGGATCTTTCAGGCAAATGGTAATGGTAGAAATGAATTCCCTCAATCCCCTTTTAATTAAAGAGAATCCAGACTGCGCTGTGCCCTGTAGTGAAGCACATTTCTTTCAGCTCCAATTCTCTCCTTTTCCAGAGGGATGTAAGAAGCCAGCAAAAATCACTCAGCTGCATCTGGAGTAGGATTCAAAGTATACTCATGGGGGCAGTGGAATTTGTGCCTTGACTATCAGAGATAAGAGAGTCACTAACCACAGAATAGAAAATGGTGCAGGTGCCACCAGTTGAGGGTGCTATGTTTCTCCCTGTTAACACAAAGGGGAGGCAACCCTCTACCCCTGCCCAAATGTTAACTGGACTGATGAAAGGCTGCTGGGCCTAAGGCCTGGCTCACCTCCGGGGCAAGAGGCAGATGGAATGAGATGTGCTTGACTTTGGAGAGCAGGCAGCTTCAGGATCCTGACTGTAGCTCTTGAGTCTTCTGACTCAAGGCCATGCATCTGCTTAAACCCAGGTTCCCCTCTTCCCTTAGAACTCCCTCTTTTCGATGCTTTCTGAGCTACAATGCTATTCAATCCTTGTTTACTTCTGACCCAGTGATGAAGCTTAGCTTTCTTTTCCACATTTGACATATTTGGTACATGAATATGGGAAGGGTAGAAGAATAATTTTGGATATTTTCAGTGTATGGAGATTCCCAGTGTGGAAACTCCCCTCACTAACACAAACCAAAATGTTTCTATGACTAGGTAAAGAAATTGACAGAAGCACATAGAATTTAAGGGATTTGCCCACAGTCTAGGTTAATTCTTACATAAAATGCTAATATGGAGAGACAGATTACAATCCATGGACTCACAAAATAATGGAGTTGGAAGGGACCTCAGAGACCACCTAGTACAAACCAGATCTGAACAATAGATATTGATTATAGTCTGATTTCAATGCCAAGAGACTGATAACTGAGCAAAATATTATGTACCTTAAAAAACTGATAACTATAATGCTTAATTTTTTAAGGACATATGGGGGTTGGTTCTTCCATTTCAGAATATTCTTTGGGTGACCCAAAGGTCATAGAAGTGCTCTAGGTAAGCCACCCCTAGAGGGCAATAAAGCTTAGACATAGTGATGTGCTGATTTGTAGTTACTTGCACCTTTAGCCCTCTGGGAGGAGTGGTTGGAAATAAGAAGATGGAACAGCAGTGTACTAATGGGCTTAGAAACTGCATCTTTAGGGTCTGCTGAGGAGAGAGTGCCGCCTAGAGTTTTTCTCCCCTCCCCTCCCATCCCCTCCCCTCCCATCTCCTCCCCTCCCCTTCCCTCCCCTCTCCCCTCCCCTCCCCTTTTCTCTCCCATCCCCTCCCCTTCCCTCCCCTCTCCCCTCCCTCTCCCCTCCCCTCTCCTCCCCTCTTCTCCTCCACTTCCCTCTCCTCCTCTCCTGTTTTCTTCTCCTCTCCTCTCTGCCCCTCCAGCTGACACAGTGGATTGAGCGCTGACTTAGAGTCAGGAAGACCCGAGTTCCAATTTGGTCTCAGAAACTTACTAGCACATCCTGGGCAAATTACTTAGCCACAGTTTGTCTCAGTTTCCTCATCATAAAATAGGGGTAATAACAGCATCTGCCTCCTAAGGTTCTTGTGAGGATAAAATGAGAAAATATTTGTAAAGCACTTTGGCCTTAAGGCATTCTATCAATGCTAGCCATTATTATTATTATTATTATTATTATTATTATTATTATTATTATTATTATTATTATTAGTTCGAACCAGTCACTGAAGCAATTGGAATAAGCACTTTCTGAGTGAAAGATTTAAAAATGAGGAGACTTGATCAGGCTCTCCCACTCATTTCAATTCCTTCATTTGGCAACAAATACCTCTCCAAATGAATGATTATGTGATAATTCCAGCACCAAGCATAAGAAAAAGGAGGAAACCATAGGACTGACATGTCTAACAGATTTATTAAAGTATATTCTTTATAGCTGTCTGGATTTGGGGGTGGGGGGGTACTGTGGATCTCCAGGCTGATGGTATGGCAGTTCTCCAGACTGAGGTGGTTGTGGCAGCCTGGAAGACGTCTTCCCATCTTTCCCTTTTGGTATAGAAAAAGTTCTGTTTATGATGTGTGTTAGAGATTCCCTTTGGAAAGGGAAGGCAACGTGCATTTATGTACAGTGGCTGCCATGCATCATGCACTGTGCTAAGATCTTTTTACCAATATTACCTCATTTGATTCTCATGACAACTCTGGGAGTCAGGTGCTATGATTATCCCTATTTGACAGTTGAGGAAACTGAGGCAAACAGACACAATAAGTACACACAATAAGTATCTGAGGTGGAAAATGTCTCCCAATTTGCTAATATAACCTGTGGCTCAAGTGCCTTTGCATAAGACTCTCCTCATTGACATAGATTGATTACTCCGTACTCCATACCTGTGTGAGGGGCAGAGTCAGTGAGAGTTTGAGAGAGGGGAGATCTTTCTTCAGAGTTCTAGCTTTGAGAGGACACACTTTTCCAGGTTCTTTTTAGGGAGAGGTTCCCAGAGGGAGAAAAAGACTCTAGGAAGAAGCCACCATGTAGAGGTACCTCTTGCTTTCCCTCCAGGGATCTCCCTGAAAAAAACCTGAGACAGGATGCATCCTTTTTTGAAGCTGGATGCCAAGAAAAGAAGGGTCTCTCCTCCCCAACTTTCACTAATTTTGCCTCTTGCATGGGTGTGGGTCGTGGAGTATTATACCCATTTCACAGAAAGGAAAATTTAAGCTTCATGAAGTTAAATGACTTGTTTAAGGCGACACCTCTAGTAAGTGAAAGAGACCGGGAAACCCAGGTCACAGATTGTTAGGGCTAGAAGTGATAAAGCAGATAATCTAGTCCAACCTCCTCATTTTACAGCTGAAGAAACTGAGGCCCAGAGCTTTTAGTGTGCCCAAGATCACATATATAGTATAGCCCAGCAGAAGCACTGATGCTTCCACATTTGTCTCTTCTTAGATTAGAGTGCGTACTGTGACCCTGGGCAAATCACTCAACCTTTGTCTGCCTCAGTTTCCATGTCTATAAAACAGGAATGATAATAACACCTACTTCTCATCGTAGTTATAAGGATAAAATTAAATTTTTGTAAAGTGCCTTGCAAAGTTTAAAGTGTTATTTAAATGCTAGCTATTATTCTTCGGATGTCATTATGTTATTCTCACTGGGCCTGTCCCTGTACCAGGCATTGATTTTTGCTGTGCCTTTATTCTGTTGGATAGGGCATCTCTGCTAATCCCCATTGGGCATTATGTCTCTACTGGTTTGGGCTAGATGTTTTGTATCCATGGCTTTCTGCTGGTCTCTCTGCTAACCATTTCTGGGAGTTAGCTTTCCAGGGTCACCTGACAATCTTAGCTTCAGTGTAGTGAGATCCAGTGACTAAAAAGCATCTTCCTAACAAGGGATAGAATACAACCTTTTACTTATACCCAAGGCTAGGTACCTAGAAACCTAGCTAAGAGGCCCTGGGTGGGTAGGGGGGAGGATGGTTAGGTAGAATACCTCTAGGCAGAGATTGAGTTGATTCTTTTAATTACCTACATCTGAGTCTGAATCACAATTAATTATTCCGGCAACTCAATTTAGGGTTATAAATTCCTCCACTCCCATTCAGCTCCTTTCAGGGATCTTGTGCCCCTCCCCTCAAACCCATTTCATGGAGTTCTGCCAAAGTAACCCCCAAAAGTGCTATGGAGGCAAGGCTTTCAATTTTACTTCACTTCCAAGCTTCTCTCCACATTGACATGCCAATGATTTTAAGTAAATAAGAAAGCAACATCATCATCTTCCACTTTCCAGGCATATGTTTCTGCCTTTATTAAGCATATCTGTTGGCAGAAACTCCTCCTCATTCTCCACCCCAAATCATCCCTAGTTTTTGTGTTGTATTCCAGCCAGAGCTAAATTTCACTGTCTGTATATAGACAGTGAAATTTATATGTGTATATACATAAATATGCCTATATGTAGTAAAATTTATACAGACAGTAAAATTTATATACATATGCAAGTATATATGTATATATATATATATACATATATATATATATTCACACATTTATAACAATTCATCCATCCCCAACCCCTTCTGCCATTACACACCACCAGTGAAAACGAATCACAAGCATAATTCTTATCCCAATTTCATTTTCCTTAGTTTTTCCAGCCAGACAAAAAGTGCTCTTCCCAGATGCCTCCTCATCTATCTAACAAAGTAGGGAGTAGATCTAACGGAGGTTTCAAATTTGATCCTGCTTGGTTTCCAAGCTTTGCTTTACGTTGGTCTTAGCAAGCAGTTCTGAACCTTATTTACTCTTGAATTCTTCTTCCAATTGGTATTTGAATGATATTTTCTAAAGCAATTTTTAAAGTACAAATTTTGTTCTTAGCTCCCTATATTTCCATGAAATGTCCTGAGTATGAGGAAATTGGCAATATTCCCATTGTGTATTAATTGCATGTGTGTAACTTAAAAGACTTTTTTCTTTTCCTGATGAATAGATGAGACTGACTAGCACTCATGTAAACTTCCTCATGTTGGGTGGCAGCCATAGTTATCTGTTCTTATTGTGGGCCTCTTCCCTGAGAAGCAAGAGCCACAGCATGCTCTTAGATACAGGGACACTTAAAATAGTTGCTTATGAGCTCCCTATCTCTTTGAAATTATTTCAGGCCAGAAGGCTGGGCAATGTACCTTGGTAGCTGCTATACCGGCAACTTTTGGATTTACTGAATAGAACACCCACTTACCACAAGTCAAAAGTGAGGTTCTTTTCCTTAGTACTCTGATCAGAGGTTACTCTTCAGCAGATGTGGCACCAGATCCTGCCATTACTGTTTAGCTCAAAAAGAAACTTTTTCTTTAATAAAAGTGCATTCTTGTATCATCATCCTGGCATATGCTATAATGCTGTCTTGTCTATGCTGCAATAATAAATGATTTCTTACAGAACGCTGGACTGGGTGAATTAGCTCATTTAGTCTTAAAAGTTTATAATTATAAAGTTAAGATTGTAGATGTTATGCTGTATGGATTAGTTTCATAAGACCACGGACTGTAACTTGTAATTAGCATAGGGTGAATAGAGCTCTGCCCTAGGAGGCTGATACATTTGTGTATGTGGAGGGGAGGAGGATATTCTTCCCCAGAAGGTACACTTCTATGCATCTTCCCAATGGCATCTGCGATACCAGCTTCCTGTGCCTCATGTCATGGTCTTCTATAGGCACAGGACACTTAAGAGACTTTCCTAGGATGGGTTGTCCCCTCCTAGCCTGATTATATACATGGTGGGCCTGTGTTCTCTGACATTGCATCTCCCCCACTCCCTTTCCCACTATTCAGACTGTCATATGTGTTGTTGTGTCTATTTCCCCACTCTCCACCTGTGAAACTGAATTTGCCCTAGGCAAAATTTAGGCTAATTATAATTAATTCTTCAGTGGAAGAAAAACAAAACATCTCATTTGGAATCAGGAGATTTGGGTTCAAATCTTGACCTCTATTTTACTACTTTAGTGATTTAGGGCAAGCTTCTTTGGTTTTCAGTTTCCTCATCTTTAAAATAAGGTGATTGCTTTTTTCCCCAGCCACCTCAAATAGAAAAATAAATAAAACTTAATGCTGTGAAATTATAATGACTGAGTTTGGCTTCAAAAAAGAGATACACAAAGCTATCCTTTCCCCTCTCCTCCCCCTTCCCCTTTTAAAATTCTGAGAGGGAAAGGCAGAAAGATACATGTGAAATAAAATTCTCACCAATGCACTCAATGATTATGGTGAAGAATGGGCATATGCATTCATAGGAAGTGTCGGGGAAGTAAATGAGGGAAGAAAATTCACGTGCTTAGTGTAACTCATAGCTCTGGACTGCAGGCTTCAATATTATTGGTCTATTCAGGAAATACTGTACAAAATAAAGCTGCTTCTCAGTTCACTGCTTGACTGTTGATTCTATCACTCTTAAGCTGGGAAAATCCTCTTCTCTACTCAAATACAGCCTTTATAAACTCAACCATTACTGTTAAAAAGGCATTTAGAAAGTGTTAGCTTATAATGTGTGAATGACAGTTCTGTGCAAGTGAGAACTGCAACTTCATCTAACTGATTATCTCTGGGATATATAGGTCACCCCAACTAGTAATTCATTCATTCATACACTGGGTTACCCAATAAGAACAGAGCTTACGGCAATACAACTTACATTTTGTCTAAATTCAACGGGATACACAGCTCCCTCTGCTTTTTCTTCTCAAGTCAGAAGTGGCAGCAGAGACTGGAGATCTTGACTGAATCAATTATTTCTACAATTGATTAGGAATGACTCAGCAGATAGCCTCTCAGCTTACTATTTCCAACTGCCTTAACTCCAACCGAGTGGCTTTTAGCTCCCTTGCAGTCTTTATTTCTTCTCTTGAGATCCTCTTTTGGTTTATATGACATTCTTCTTCCTCTCCTACTATTCCTATGGCTTAAATCAAAGGTTCTCATTTAGTGGTTCACAAATCCCTTCAGGGGTTGTGACAATAGTCCAAGGGGATTGACTTAAAGATACTTTAATGGAGTCTTAAGCAGAAAATACCTACCATGTTATGTGACAAATATGTTTTTCTTCTGTAAACCAACAAGCATGTGCATGTTCGAAACACAAGTTTGTTCCTGCAGTGATAATGACCACTGTACACAATGGTTTTGGTGTTCATGGAGTGATTACCTTAAACTCTGATGGGCTTTTGACTAAGTGCAATGTTTCCTTGTAGTTTTTCAACCTGTCATCAAATTGTTTCCAAACCATTACAAGGGTTTAACATGTGCAAACCCAAGTTCACAGCTAATGATCAGATGCATGTACATAGCCTCATTTGATTCTGTATACTGCTCTAGAGTACTTCCTTAGTTCCCCTCGGTCATCTTGCAATCGTACTTCGTTACTCAGTCATTTCAGTTGTGTTTGACTTTTCATAACACCATTTGGGGTTTTCTTGGCAAAGATACCGGAGTGGTTTGCCATTTTCTTCTTCAGCTCATTTTATAGATGAGGAAATGGAGACAAACAAGGTTAAGTGACTTAGCCAGGGTCACGCAGCTATTAAGTGTGTGAGTCTGGATTTGAACTCATAAAGATAAGTGTTCCTGACTCCAGGTCTGGCACTCTATCCACTGTGCTACCTAGATGTCCTAATTGTACCTCATCAGCTTTGTAATCACATGACCACGATGTTAGGAGCAGTTGTATTCTTATAACACAAATGTAAGGTTGTTTGAAAATCATGATTGCTGGACATCCACATTACAAGTCATCTTGAAACCATCATTGACTGTCACATATGTTCTGCAGAAAAATGCACTAGATCATCTCTTACTGCAGTATTAAGGCTGTTTTTCAATTCAGACTTATCCTCTGCTTATCTTATTATTCTTATATCTAGTGGATATCCAAACAAACTTGTTGGCAATACTGGCCCATCACTCAGTAGAATTTTTATGAGTATAGCTGGTGTGCAAGAAGTAGAAAAGAATAAAATCTTGTCTGAAGAGGTTATTTCCTTATAAAAGTTGGTTTATATGTAAATGCTTTTTAAATTAAGGAATATATAGAAATGAACTTTAAGCACATTTATCATTTAATATAGTGTTTGCTATTAGTCAGTAGAAAAGTGAATATCTTATATAGCTATTCATTTTTGTCAGTTGATTAGGCAGTTAAATGAATTTCCATCTCTCAGATGAGATCTTGTAAAATTTCCCTACCACTTTGTAACACAGGTTATATGAGTGAGCATTTTCACTTTATTCTTGTAATAAATGACGATATAGAAATAAACTCTATGAGGAACTATACTTGACTATATATTTTCCTGGTGTTTAGCCACGTATTGCAAAATTTGTTCAAGTAAAAGATTTGAAATTGAGACAATATTTTTATATTATAGTATTATGTGAAACATCTTCCCAGTTACAGCTTCTTTTTATTTAAAATGTTATTTATATTCAACATGATTTATAAAACAAAGAAATTTAGTACGAAGTCTTACAGATAATAGCAATCATATGAGGTCTTGCTAGATTTACTACTTTTAATTCTTAGAGAATGGTCCACATAAAATATTCATAATTAGGGGCAGAGCCAAGATGGCGGCTGGAAAGCAAGGACTAACGTGA
The DNA here is from genome assembly GCA_028646595.1 of Phalanger gymnotis. NCBI lineage: Eukaryota > Metazoa > Chordata > Mammalia > Diprotodontia > Phalangeridae > Phalanger > Phalanger gymnotis. Next base: position 701,567,228 of record CM053622.1, on the reverse strand, counting down.
GCTCCCTGCCAAGTCCCTCCAAAAAACTATAAAAAAATGTCTCTGAACCAATTCTAGAACTGCAGAACCCACAAAACAGCAGAGGGAAGCAGGGCTCCAGACCAGGACAGCCTGGATGGTGTAGTAGGAAGGCTGAATTTATGATCTCAAAGAGGATCATATATATGTTTGAATGGTTCGAAACTGCATGATACAAAGAATTCTCTAAGTAGAAGGCATCAAAACATTTATTTAGGCCCCACAGCCACAGACCCATGAACCAGCCTCCCCATTCCGATATTTTGATAAAAAGCTTCCAGGCCCAATAAGCCCGCCTCGCAAGAGTAACCAGGAGGCCACAGAAAAACAAGATGGTATTAAACCAAATCATATTTACTGGCCTCAAGTCTTTGCTCACACTCCTGGGTCCACACACGGATCGGCTCTGCTTCCGCAGCTCCTGCTTTGGCTTCGGCTTTTTTTTCAGCTTCAGCTGTAGCTGTCTCTTGGCTTGCCTTTCCTTGCAGCCGAGCCTCTGGTGTCCTCAAGCCCTGCCTGAATGACCAGAGGCAATTGGTTCCCGAGTTGGCCCCTCTTAAGTCATCAATCTACACACACACAGGTTTCACGCCTGATAGGGCTTTGGGCCTGGGGCTTAGCACTTAGCAAGATTAAATGAAACAGCTGAATCACTCAAAGTAAACGAAAGCCAAACTCCTGAAGTGCTAAGGAGCCCATTTTGCCTTACTGACACACTCCACCCCTTGTTGTAGGACACATAATTCAATCAGCTATATATCCTAGAACATACATTGACCCATTATGCATTGTGATCCAATTACGCAGGAAACTAAAACATATCATTCACAACAAAGCAAAACATATCATTCAGTGACATTCTCAAATATTTGTTTACAATACAAACATGACCCATCCCTAGGTCCCAGCAAGATAATCTCTTCAATCAATAATTTCCAAGATACTTGTTTTACAATTCAGATGTCCACCCCTAGATCTTTGTATCCATTATGTAAGAAAGGGGTGTCAATAATACCATAACAATAAAAACAATACAGCCAGGATAATACAAAACAAGTACACAGAACAGTATCATCATTCACCCCTACTTGAACGATTGGGGCTCAGAATCTTGGGGTAAGGGGTGAGGGTCTCATGTTCCATAGCTTCTTCTTGCTGAAATTGGACGTAGAGCTGTCCCTACCCCAAGAGTCCCATTCCAGAGGCCAGTTCTTTAGCAAACTGGCAGGAATTCCAAGAATATTACATGCTTAGGCAGTCACTGGAGAGTGTAGGGTGCTCAAGCCTAAAGGAGACAGAACTAGTAACAAGTTAAACCAAGACAAAGAACAAAAGAGTAAGCAAGTATGGGCTATTATACTTCAAATAAAATCACGCCCATTCTGGTTGAGACTCCAATTATTCAGGGATTTGATCCCATAGCCTAACTTGGGTAGGAAACATTTCTTTTCCAAGGGAACACAATAAGGAAACTAAGTTGGAAGGTCCCATCCTAGATGGAGACTAGGATTGTCCTCCAGGCCCTTTTCCCCAGATACAAACTTTCACCTGTTAATCACACAAGATCACCTTCCCTCTGAGTGGCTTGTGACATTTATCAGCATCAGCCATACTTCTGAAGTCTATGAATCTATTATAATAGTCCTATTCACAGTAAAATATATGGTTCAGGGGTACAATTTGGTAATTATCTTCCCCTGAATAGACAACTGTTACAATGTTGTCCTTCCCATGGGCTATGACTTCTGCAGCCTTTGGAATATCATCTGGCTTCTGTTTTACCCATACCTTGGCTCCCAATTTTATTCTATCAGTGGAGCAAGACTCTTTTGCTCCTCAAGTAGTTATTTTAGGAGTAGGGTCAGCTTTCACAAAGGGTATTTTTTCACAGGGGATAATAATCACTTGAACTATCCTATCATTTCTATAAAATCGTACAGGCTTCTTACCCGAATTCTGGAGTGTAACAACAATTTCTCTTTGATAATTAGAATCTATCACTCCAGCCAATACATGTACTCCTTGAGCTGCTAATCCTGGTTTAGGTAATATCCATCCAAAATGATTCTTGGGGATTCTCATACATACCCCAGTAGGGGTTTTCCTTATCTCTTTCCTATTCAACCTAAAATTCTCTATACAATGTAAATCATATCCTGCCAAACCAGGTGTTCCTGGACATGGAACAGTTCATACTCTAGCTTTAACATTTGCATGCTCTTATGGCATTTATAAGTGACTTACCTTGCCTAAGCCTCCGTTTTCCATTTAGATAATGAATATAAAAAATAATTCCATGCCTGATTCACAGGTGAGAAAAAAATAAGCCATCAAGTATATATAACTATAAATTGGTATGGATATTAAGTATATATATCCTTTATTTAAAAAAAAAAAACCTCTAAAATATAAGGCCATTTTAAAAAAAAAACTTTTGATAATTTTTATTGTTCTTGGATGGGATAACACTTAAGAATCCCATGTATTATAGGGCAAAATTACAGATAGCCAGGTGTGGTGGAAAGAATGCTAGGTGGCACATTGAGTAAAGCACTGGCTCTGGAGTCAGGAATACTTGAGTTCAAATTTTGCCTTAGACACGTGGAGTCAAGGGGACATGGATAATAGTCCTGACTGACACTTGCTAGCCCTGTGTCCTGGTAAAGTCACTTAATCTCCTTATGTCTTGAGTGACTATATAGATCCTACAAAGATATAAACAGGTTATAATATCATTTTCATTCTGTTGAATTTTTTTTGTTTTTTTTTTTTTAGGAGAAAAGACTTTGTGCAATATTTTATACCTCTGATATTGCAAGGCTCTATAATATCATTGGTAAAAGTAGTCCCTTCACAGAAGCAGATTAAAGATCTTATTGTCTTTGTGGAGGGCTTTTGCAAATCATTGTGGCTCCTCATTTCATTCCTAGCTTTTTGGTAATTAATTTCCCTGAAACTGGCTAACATTGTCTTCATACAACAGACCAAAGAGACCATTGGCAAGCCTTTGCTCAAAAACATTCCAGTTTGGGGGAAATTGCCAGAGTTTCTTCTCTGCTGCTATATCCCTTTAAAACTCAAAATCACCTTCCTCTTATGATGAGTTATCAGAGTAGGATACAAGGAGTGAAGGGAAGAATCACCAAATAAGTAAATAAAAATAATAGCATCTGATTTCCTGGTGTTTTAAATCTTCAGGAGGAGTTCCACTGATTTATCTTATTTCAAAAAAAAAAAGAGCTTTCAAGAATATCTAATAATCTCATAGCTGGTGTTTTAAAATTCATTATTTACAAAGCTCTGAGTTCTAGATTGGAATGGGATGGGAGTAAGTGGGTGAAAAAGACTTGACTAGAAAGTAGGGTAATCATTGGTGTTGATTGAGTGCCGTTCTATTGGAAGTTCACACTTTGTCCTGTTTAGCATTTAAGTCATATCAAAACTCTTGTGATTGTCTGATGTATGAAATTTTCCTCAAATTTTGTTTGACTTTTAAGTTAACAGTGAGGCTAGGCTCATATTAGTACATGCATAGCTCTCCTTTGTTTCACATGTTATTTTATAGTAGAGGCAATCCAGTATACTTATTACCATTATTAAATTGAAAGCATGTTATTATCCCACCAGTGTTGTAGAACTTGGCATAGGAAATGAAGGCAAAAGTAAAATATTTCTCCCCTCCTGATGTGCTAGATTCAGAAGTCATGCTATTTTCTAATTATGCATATCGGGTTATGTGAAAAGAGATGTGGAATAAGACTAGCAGCAATAAAGTGGCATTAGCTATCTATGTTTAATACATGGCAGAGGGTAATTTAGTGAATGGAAAACACTGGAGAAAAAATAATTCCTGAATAATGAATACTTCCATAGTCATCTAGGTCAGTTACCAAAGTGGTCATGTATTAGAGGAAAAAATACATGATCTACTGTATGTCGCTTAGAAAGCTTTCATTTTCACCCAAAGGAATATTTATTCATGCCAAATCTGTCTCTATAAAAGTGTTCAGACAATTGATTATGTCAAATTCAGTTGGGGTGCATAAAGAGAGTGGAACGCTAGCTTTCCTTTTCTCTTTTTTTTTTTGTGAAATTGACTTTAATTTGAAAAGGCTCTTAGACATAAGAAAAAGTATCCTTTATTCCCTATGTTTTATTCTAGTTCAGTCTCAACTGAACTCAAACCTCCCTTCTTGTGGTCTGGTTTTCTTATTAATTGACTACTTGCCAACAAGAGCATGCACACCTGAGTTACTGCTAGAATATTCAATCCTGCCTAAGGTCATTTAAATAACCCCTTCCCCCCATGTGCTTAGTCAATAGCTGAGGATATTCAGAACCATTGGTGGTGGGCTCTTTCATATTAAGGATTTCTAATTTTTTTCTCCTTGTTTCAATAAAATAAACAAACAACTCTTCTTTTGAGATATTTGCAACTGAGAACTTGATTTCAGACTACTAGGCTATCTAGTTGGGTAATTTACCTACTTTAAGGACTTGAGCCAAGAGAAATATAACATTGTTCCAGATAAGTATGGACTTGGTTCAGGGGCTATGGCGTAATGATCCCAAAGATATGGTCTTTTCCTTTTCGGGGTCCAGTGTAAATGAGCCCAGGCAAATCATTGAATTTTTCTGGATTTCCCCACATATAAAATGAGGAGGTTGAATTCGGCACTCTTGCTTTTCCCTTCTTATTTTAAATATATAGTACTAATATTTTTTGGTGACACAGATACAATAAATTGATAGAGTTGTTTCTTCTTGCCAAAGGCAGTGATTCAATTCAATAAACATTTATCACATGCCTACTATATTCAGAGCACTACTATTGCTCTAAATTGGCTCAAGTTTTCAAACATGGAGAAGAGAAAGGTCATATTTCTAAACTGAAATTAAAACAGTGAGGGACTATTCTTGATGATGGGATTTTTTTTTTGTCTCTGTTTCCTTTTAGATATTTTTCAGTTGAGGTAAAAGTTGATAATCACATGCTTTACCCATATAATGCTCTTTATCACTAATACTGAAATTAGAAGGTTGGAATGTATTCTTCTAGTTTTTATGGAACTTCTTTTGTTTTTTAAATGATTATTTAAAGCTAGTGTGATTAAACACAAGAGAAGGAAAAGATAAAGAGAGCCTTTTACCTAACTACGTTGGGGAAATACAAAAACAAAAATAAATTCTTATGTACGTACTTTCTACTAAACGAATGTTGAGCTACAGAAAAGATGAAGATATGAGTAGAGAGAGGAAAAAGGATGGGAGGATAGAAGAGGGTAGGAAGGAGGGGAGATGGGAAAGAGGGAGGAGAGAAAATGTGGGGAGAAACAGAGAGTTAAGGAGAGAAGAGTCAGAGCAGGGTGAGAAGAGGAAGAGGAGAGAGAGAGGAGAGGAAGAGGAGAGAGGAGGGAGAGGAGTGTGAGAGGATAGGGTAAGGGAGTAGAGGGGAAGGAGAGGAGAAGGGAGATGAGAGGCAAAGATAAAAGGAGATGGGGAGGAGAGACAAACAAACAAAAAAAAAGCAGGGGAAAGGAGAGGAGGGGAAAAGGAAGGAGAAACAAGGGAAAAGAAAAAGAAACTAGAAATAGCATCTACACCTTACATATTTCAAAAGTTTTCAGAATTCTCTAATCCTCTAATTCAAATTATCTGATCTTTTAATTGTGTCCAATAGCAGAATGAGCAGGGGAAGAGGGGAAGATAAGAATTGTCTGTCTTGGGAAGTATTTGATACTAAAATTGAATAATCATAGTTGCTATGCGCAGTATTAGAGAGCTGTATATGTATGTTTGTGTGTCTAGATAAGAAATTCCACCTTTAAAAATGTTGCCAAAATGATAATGATTAATGTGTTCTAGCATATGTGAAAAGTCAGAATTTATGTAAAATGAAATTCAGCTGAGTAGCTGAACATACAATTTGCTCTTCAGGGTAAATTCTATTTTTTCCTAATTATTTCTATTTCTATCTCTGTCTAAAACATACTCCAAATATTATTAACCATACTACATCTTATCTTTTTTTTTTTTTGGAGGGGGAGGGTTCCTACAAGAGTACCCTTCTCAGGAAATTCTTCATTCCAATATTTCAGCTTATAGTGACTAAAATGACACCGAGGTAAACTGAGACAAGATTTCTGGGCAAAACAATTGTTTATTGATAGTGATACATTAAATTGTTAAAGAAATGTGTCATTCTGGACATCTCAGCCAAAAAGCCTTAGCATGATCAGCTTATTAGTTAGGCTAGCAATAACCAATAAATTGTGTCAGTGGCTGCTGTCAATGACGAAAGACCCTGAGTGAGGGCCTTTTAAACCTCTGTGTGTCTTTCTTCTTATTGTCCTGAGAGTACCTCATTTGGATCTCCCCAGGAAGAGGCTAAATTGGCAGACATTTTAATAAAGAGACGGATTAAGAGTTACTTCAGTTTCTCCCTGTTATTTCCTTTCTGGGAGATGGAAGTAATCCTCAGGTGATATGATTAATCTTGGGAGGGGGGTAGGTTGGCCTTCAAGTATGGCTGATCACACCCATCTCTGACAATTAAGGAATGCTTATTGCTTTATGGGCCTCAGCTGCCTCTAGTAATATTGGACGGAAGATCAGAACCGTCCAAATCAAGTCCTCTTCCCCCATGGAAACTAAGTGACCAATAATTTTGAGGAGGTGATAGAAGGGTTGTCCCCTTGTATAGGGCCTTGTTTGAGCTAGTCCACTGTTTATCTATAAATAGAGGCAAGGGTCCCACTTAAATTGGTTAGTTAGTGAGTTCCCTGGAGGCTAGGAGTGATCAATTACCCAAACACACCTTGCGAGGCAAAATGAGAAATGGGGTCTGAAAGAATGGGGAAAAGGATTGATTACAGAGTAATATTAATTATTCAATGATACAGAATAATGTTATTTTTTCTCAAACTTTAAGTAGTCTTCCTAAAATTTCCTCAACTCTTTGTCTCAATTAAAATATTTTTTGAAATTTAATATAATTTTCATGTTCAAAATCAAAACCAAAATTATCCTCCTGTTATTTGTTTATCTAGGAAACTTGTGAAAATAATATCTTAGAGAGGCACTAGATACATACAAATTTTGTTATTGGACTGCTATGCCAGGGCCCCTTCCGTCAACCATTTGGAGTCTTAAAATTATCATAGGCAAAATATGCTTTATGTGAAAGGTCATAAAGGATAAATGTCTAGAATGAGAACACTCTAATGTGGGCATTGTGTTTATTTGTGGGTTCCACAATACACAGAGTCCATAACCACAGAGAATCCCATGGAATCCCAAAGTTGGTCTTTTTTGTTAAGGGAGAAAGGGTAGAAAAATATCCTTTCTGTTGTAATTTGGCCTGTAGGAAAGTGATCTTTATTTTATCAAGTTGAGGCATTAATTAAATATGTCCCATAAATTTCAAACTTTATGGCCCAAATTTTGGTTGTTAGTTTAATAAGTTTCTAAATAAAGGGACAACATAAGTCCATGCATTTGTTTTTAAATATATTTTGTTGATATATTTTGTTCTTATGTTGATGCAATTTGAGGGAGGTTTCAGTGACCCTTCAAGGACTGGAGTAGAGGAGAGGTTCATTTACAATGAATTCACAGACTCAATCATTCTTTAAGTCAAAGTGGCAAAGATTTATTATTATGTTTTTGAGCAGGCAAGAGTTCTTAAGCAAGGGGGGTGTGGAGCCAAGATGGCGACTGAAAGGCAGTAACTGGCATGAGCTCTGCACCAAGTCCCTCCAAAAACCTGTAAAAAAATGGCTCTGAACCAATTCTAGAACTGCAGAACCTGCAAAGTGGCAGAGGGAAGCAGGACTCCAGTCCAGGACAGCCTAGATGCTCTTGGGGTAAGGTCTGTCCCACACGGAACTCCCAGCTCCCAGCTGAGGGGAGCGGAGCTGAGCCAAGAAGAACCCAGTGCGCGAGGTGAGGCGCGGGAGACTGCGGACCTACGAGACCAGGAGTGGAGCGGAAAGTGCCCTAG